>CM061534.1:26760518-27281578 GCA_030545055.2 Neoaliturus tenellus | reverse complement strand
GTACGAATTTTGGCTTTTCTAAACAAGCAACTGAAAAATCCAACAATCGTCCGAAAAAATTAAATCCATATAATTAATCTGGGCAGCCATAAAATTAACTGGAATAGCCGTCATTTTCAACAGCACCATTGCAGCGGTGACACTGCACTAATGGGTGATTTTGTATTCTTGTTTAAGAATCCAATCAATGCAGAACCATTTATCAAGAAAGATCAGCTGCTGACGCGGCAGACGGGCGGAGATCTCCTCAGAATTAATTATTACCATATTAATTAGTTCCTACAGTTGTGGTGTTTGGAGGGGTGGGGGAATCAGCCCGCTTTGAGTCTTTACAGTTCGCTAAACTTTACAAAGATTGTACCATCAATCAAGGCGATCAAGCGCCTCTACCCTCCCTCCCCTTCTCCCCCGACCCCGAAGGATTATTAAAGACAATATTGTAAGTCTGTTATCACTTTCTGTTATCTTTGACGTTTAATAATAAAATTCATTATATTTTCACCAAAAGCTCTTTCCCTCTTTCACCAAAAGATATTTTGTCTTCGAATAAAGAGGAATTGTGTTAAATTAGTTTATGTTGTGTTTTGTTCATGTTAGATACATTTGTAATTTTAAGTTGATTGGGAAAAATGATTGGGAAACTGAGTTGAACTAAAACCAAACAACTCAAATCCAATCAGATAGTAAATTTTCAACAGAAAATGGTGGGCTGAAAAAATGTTTCCTTTCTTTTGATACTTGCAATAGTAGTTTCCATCACTAGGACGGAAAGTGGCTTTTTTCTGTGCGCAATCCCGTTTTACGAGCGAGGCGAAGCCGAGCAAGTTAATTGCATAACAATATCAAAAGAAAAAATATTATAACTGCCTTCGGTATCACTCGTTTATTCGTCTCTGTCCTTTTAAGAATGATTCTCGACATTGCTTGTAAGTTTGGAATTTGCAACATTGGCAACACTTACGACACTTCTCCCCACTCCATTTCCTCACGGGTTAACACCACGAGGATACATGACCTAAAGAAGCCTCAGTCGGATACAGGGAACCATAGTATGGAGTTAAAAAGACAACCATCTTTGCGAAAGACGCAAGCCTGCGGAGAATAATCCCAGAGCTCAGTTTTTTTGTTTATTTTTTATTATTTATTCGTGTGGGATGAAAATAACTTGTCATCGATGTACAAGCCCATATAATTAACATCATGGCAATAGCTAATTCCGGCATTTCCAATGAAAATGTTATTAAATGACAAGGAAACAGAAATATTTCGCAGTCTGAAGTCTATAAGCTTCGTTTTCAAAGTTTTGACACAGAGAAATTATTGGTTTGCCATTTAAAACTAAACTAACATGTAAAAATGTATTGATTTCAAGAAGCTCGCGATCAGGAGCTAAAACTACCAAGGATGTATTGTCGGCGAATAGGCATAAATTATGACAACCATATAAGACTAGAGCGTATATATATATATATATATATATATATATATATATATATATATATATATATATATATGTATGTATGTATATATATGACTCTTAAGAGTCATCTTCACCCCTGTGCCAGTAGCCCATTGTTACGCAGTCGGCAATGTTAACCATACGGCTTTTAATGCAAAACATGGTATTAGATTCCCCTGTTTCGGACGCCGTTTTTCAACCGACTTTCTTTAAACTTGGTAAGTGTTTAGTTGAATAGTTATATTAGGTCCCTCATACCTCGAAATTTTGAAAATTTAACAAATATTAATCTCTGTGACGTCGCAAAGTAACTCGATTTTCCTTAGTAATATTTCAAAATTTAATAAAATTTTCGAAATTTAGAGGTATGAGGGACCTAATACTAAACCCAATATTCAACTAAACATTTATCAAGTTTAAAGAAAATCGGTTGAAACAAGGCGTCCGAAACAGGGGAATCAAATACCATGTTTTGCATTAAAAGCCGTATAGTTAACATTGCCGACTGCGCAACAATGGGCTACTGGCCCAGGGGTGAAGATGACTCTAAAGAGATGGTCATGGTCCACAACTTCAAACGCGTTACTCATGTCCAAAAATAAAGCTAAAGTAAATATTTTGCTATCCAAAGATACCTCAATTATATTACTGTACATTCAAAGTTGGCAATTTGTCCCTAAAGACAAATTGGTGGTTTGAAAGAATGCTGTACTTATCCAAGTATTTACGTAGTCTGAAGGGAACCAACCTTTCGAGAACCTTAGTAAATATTGACAAGATTGAAATTGGTAGCTAGTTAGGTCCAAATTTTTGCCATGTTTAAAAAGGAGATTAACCATTGAAAGTTTGAGTACATAAGGGAAACAACCAGTTTGAAATGAAGCTACTGAATTAGCTTAAGGCGCTTATTTTTAATTAGCTTGTAAGGCTAATGAATAAGACAATTCACATGTGCAATGCTTCAATAGGACAGAAGAGACAGAATCTAAGGATGGTGAAGAGCTTTAAATTAACAAGTTAATGACGATATTTAAAAAGTAAGGGATGAATAGTTTGAAGACTAATGAAAACTTCCAATACCATATAAAAAATTTAAAGTCTTAATATAGTATTGGTTTTACTTAAAAAAAATCAATCACGAATTGCTGTTTTTATAATATTTACTGGTGTTAACGTAGAACTGAACAGTAATATTAAAATGAACAAGAATATTTTTATTTTTAGGATTAGGGAATTACATGCATTAGGAAAAATTAAATTACATAAAGTTGTTAATTTACGTATTATAATTTCCTAGGATTCAGTAATGATTAATGAAATAAAGCACTATTTTTTTCTTTCTTAGTATTACACTCATAAAAGTCCACATATTATGTATTAATAAAAATATTGGTGTCATCATAATAATATAAGAAGTAGACGTATTCCTTCTTTTTTATCTCAATTTTTAAATCTCTAGTTGATAGCCTAGGAGCCATAATTTTGAGCCAAAGTGTTCATCCATAACAGTAACTGATTAAAGGGACAGAAATCTGACCTCTTTTTCCTTCTTGAAAAAAATCTGCTTCCCTGTATAAACAGAGTGTCCCAAAACAGAAATTCCTTTTTAAATGTTCCAATAAAAATATAAATTTATTACAAAATAAATATCATTCGAATAATAAAATTAGAGATGCCTATGTTCCAATTTAATATTTTATCACGACGATTATTAAATTTACAGTATAATCACAAATTTCTCTGACGGTGAAACAAATGTAGGTCTACCGCGACGGCGGTATTTATTTTGTAGACATGATTTAAACGCGAATTTTGATTTTCTTGCTTTTAAAGGATAATTAACATGAAGTATTTCATGAGTGTGAACTGATTGGTCAACAGATTCATTCTCAAGACTAATCGAATGGAATAAGTTACCGGCAATGTCAAGTCGTGTATCTATTATCGCCGTCGTTTCTTCCGGTCTTGGCTGCGACCTCGACCTCAATTCGTGAGTGTCCCCAACTACTGTCCTTGTACTGTAGACTATATAGTACACACTACACTGACGGACTACTTAAACAAATACACAGCCATTGTCACGCGAGCATTTGCACAGTGATTTAAGGAAATCAACATTGCAATAGCAAACCTATTTAAAAATATAATGCTGGTTCAAAACTACTAAAGATATGTCTATAGGCAACTTAACATATATTGTGAACTAAAATGTATCCTTATTTTAACCTTAATTAAACTTCATTAAAGTCCACGTTGTTTAGCCCCAGAGTAGTATTTGAACTTATAACAAATTTACATTCCGTTATAGTTCCAAATGATTCTAGCTTTTGTTATTGCCGTTTCGGCAATATAATACCGTTTTCAAGCATGTATAAAACATATTAAAGCTGAAGCATCCTGGTTGAATTTAAAAATAAAAAAACATGTAACATGACTGTTTTTGTACCTGTTCATGTATATGTTTTGTGACTTTCATGTTATGTGTTTTGTTTTTAATTTTTACGTCCCTGCTTCAGCATAAGTTGCGTTGTATACATGTCTGAAGATGATATTGTATGGCAAAAATGGACATAATAGAAGCAATAACCATTTGGAGCTATTGATAGAAGGGAAATCATTATTTTGTTAAAATAACTTAAAATAACTTAAGAGATTTGGAGTCGTTAGTAAGACTTTGCATAAAAATAAGACCTGAAGAAAAAAAGGTTTCCTCATAGTACTTTATTATTATTTATTAAAATTTAATTTTTGGTTGAGTTTATGTGAGATAAAATCACCCAAAGGATTATACAACTGTAAAAACCCTAATGAAAGATTTTTCTCTAACCTGCAGCATGATATTAAACCCGTTATCCCTAACGCCGAAAAACCTGGAGGTTTACCGTGCAACAAGAAGAACACGCGATTTCATTAAAGAAGCAATGTTGCTTAAATGAAAACAACCTCCTGCAGAGGGCAACATTACGTTAAACCGCGTCCGTACCTGCATGCATTACCGTGTGTGGGCGCCATACTCGTAATCATATACTGTATACTTCCTTCACTTACGACATTCATAATAAGATTACAATCAGCATTAAATCGGATATATTGAACCGTTGAATTTAATAAAGAGTTATGACAAAAGCTATCCTTTATTTGTATATTGTTTTATTTGATTCACCACACACTTTAAATCTTAAAAGGAGCAAGTAGCAAAGAAAGGGGATACCCTCGAAGGTGAAGTACATCAATAAAACCTCACAAGCTCGTATCCGGATGGCTCGGCACCCCTATATGCAACTAGTGTACAGTGTTCGACCGATCCGTTAATTGCTACTTGCGGGTCTCCACGGTCTCTTCTATTAATGTTACAAAGAATCTATTATCTTTAGACAAGACTCCGATGTCATTAGGGTCACTTTTCTGCCTTTTGATTGTCGTTTGAAGCCATGTTAAACACGTTGAATATTAACTATTGCTATTTAATGCAATTAATAAGCTACCAACAACATTTCCTGACTGCAGTGAGAATTAAGGCATTGTCAGTGCACTGACACTGAGTTTAGGGTTACGTTTAAAAATGTTCAATTTCGTACCTCTGAAATATTGTTGTTTATGGCTTGGTTAGCAACCTACGAGAGACTACTGAAGTAAAAAAGTTTTTTATTTACTTAAGATGCGTAAATTATATTTGATAAATCGTTTATCAGTAGAAAAAGCAGGAAGCGAAGAATTATATAAAGACCTTGAAATAACACTTACCTGAAGCGCGCCTCGCATCTACTGTGTTCAGATTAGCAGCAACAGCTTAAATCGATAATAGCTGGATGCGGGTTCTTTGTTATTCGCGTTTAACGACCATACTCAACATATGCATGTTTTAATCAAATTTTATAGCAAAATTATATATGCACCTTTTGATTTCCTACTATGCTAGAGTGTGCTCGATATGTTGCTACTTTTATCCAAGATATAGGATTATTGGCATTATTAAAATATAATCTAGGAATGTTTGCAGTAGAAGGTGGTCACGTAATTCTCAACTCAGGAGCCCAATGACGCATAGTCTATTTTAAGTAATTACCAAATTTCCCAACATCAGAACAGCGTTAACGAACTTCACGTTTTGAGGAAATATTCAGCCACAACTGGTAGTTTGTAAATGTTTTAGATTAAGAACTCTACATAAAATACCAAGTTTTATTAAGTTCAAGAGGAATCATTAGGTTTAACTGTATTATATACAGTTACATATTAACACTTACCTGATATTTGCTCATATTCCCACCGTTTATGTTTAACAGACACCAACTAACTCAACGTATAATAAAAATATTTAAACGACAGGAAGCATTGCTAAATTATAACCTCTAGAATATAAGTTTATTGTATATTGAATTCGAAACAATTAACAATTTTCAAGTGTAATATATTCAGTCAAAAATTGCAATCTAAATAATTAGAAAAGTTGCAAAATATATTTTTCCATGCCAAAACCCTTTCATGTATTTGTATGTACTAAATGTTAAGTATTATCAGTGTAAGTCGACATAAAATATGACAAGGACTCTTTATACTTTAAGTCGATAAAATACGGATTAAGGCCAAAGCATCGTTTATGAAATCTATTTCAAATCGACATTGTGTCAAGAGGTAAAGTTGATTTTAAATTAAATCTTAAGTAAGCGCTCTTTAGTTTTAATTGCTATAGAAAATTGTGACGATAAACTGAAATGAGTTCCTGTTCGTTTCTCGAGTTTCAATTTATTATCAATCAATCTTATTTTCCAGATTGATCTGTCCGTTTCCTGTTTTTGTGAGAAAGCAAGTGTCCACTTATTTCCGAGTTTACGGTTTGTTTGATTATTTTCTGCAAGATGCAATAGATTATTATTGACAGTCTACCTCGTATTCTTATTGAAAGAATGCTAATAAAATATAACTAGGGGGCCCGTGCAGCGCTATGCGCTGCATTTTTTAGAGTAGGTACCGGGTGATCAAACCTTGCTCCAGCATGGTAATAAACATATAGTATCATAGTTAACAAACAGGTTATTAGACCGATAACCTATCCCTTTTCCTATAGTTCATAACAGTTTGAAAACCCATGCACACAAATTTAGTGTTTTATTTTAATATTTGTTGAGTTTCTTTATTGTTTCAATACCAAACGGACAACCTAAATAATACCCACGTCAAAAATCTCAATTTAAAAACTTGCTTTCGTACAGAGAAAATAATTCGTCTAGGGTTAAGTTACTTAACCTATTTTTGTGCCCAAATACACGTAAATAAAAAGTTCAACTAAAATCTACGCGCTACATTTTCAGAAAAAGTTCAAACATCACTAAAGGCACTCCTCATATTAAAGTATGAAATTTATTGTGTTGATATTACAGTACAATTTGTATACAATTGATAGTTAAATTTCTTCTATTTAGCTATTAACATGTGTTTTCTGTTTTAATATCAACAGCTGTTTTATTTTCCAATTCAATTTAAATTGTTTCCCATGTTAATCTTATGGACAAAAAATGAACTTTGAAGGCTTCCCGTGGGCTTCAGAATTAAAATATCAAAAATCTAAAACCTTTTTATGCAAAACTACGAACTGAGACCATTCTTTTGACACCTCAAACTTTAAAATTTGTCCAGAAATAGGGGAGGAGTAGTGTTAACAAAAAAAAGGGCATCACGTATTTTAGATTTGCGTTTTAGTACTTTATAAACAAAATTTGAATTTCTATTTTCTGTAATGTGACTTTCTTAGTATTGATTTTGCTGTAAGTAGGTTGTAATTGACAAGTTTTCTTTTTTTAAATTTGAATCATATGAGGATTCATATATAATTATATTTTGTAATATTACCTAAGTAGATGAGTACGCCTATATGTCACAAACATATGGAACAATCAATTGCTCTTTACATTTGTAGCTAAAATTAACTTTAATTTTAGATTGATACATTATATCAGCACTCAAATATCATGCTTTGAAATCCATATACTGTATTGTTGGTTTCACAAGAAACATAAACAATGCATTAAAAGTATTTAAATAATTCTTAACTTTAGCATTATAATTATGAACCCGAGGATTGAAGGACCCGGAAGACCTGCCGTCAATCAATTTCACACCTGTTATTGACGTTCAAGTAATTGTTATAACCAAAGTGGTTATAAACGTGTGGAATGTTAATTTTACTTGTAACTTACTACTTCAATCATTTTTCGCTCATAACATTCTTATTCCTCTTTCCTTCCTGTAACCAGACTATTTGCAGTCGATATTGGAATATCCCTCGGCGGTTAACAAAAATAAAAAATATTTGATTTGAGTATTAAAACAATCACAGATTTCTTAAAAATTGAATTACAGTATATTTATTACCTAAATTTATGTTGTAATTGAAACGCTATTCAAGCGAATGGGGGTAGATAAATAATCAAATGAGATGCAAGACAACTCACAATTGTTTCTATAGTTTATTGCAACTCTCAAAACCGTTGTAACTAGTAACATAGTTAATACTAGTTGTGATAAGTAAATAAGAGAAACTTGTATGAACAAAATTATTTATTCAACTAACTCCATATAATTTTTTTTAATACTGAAAGGATTAGTAAAATTCAATCAATAAATACTTTAATTATAAAAATCCATTTATTTATTCAGATCAAAGAGTCAAAGAATAGCCATAAGGTTGCTGTGTTTTTAAATTGTATAATGCAAGCTGGGTTTAGAAATGCAAATGTTAAATGCGCCCCATTTCTAAAGGCAGGGACATTCCTGTGTAGAAAACATTAGTGTTTTCATTAGAGACTTTAATTAAAGACACAGACCTTTGCGCCCATCACTAGGTTTACTTGTGTGCATAAGTTTACAGGTCTTAATTTTCTTTTTGTCTTTTTTAAGATTTACTTTTTCATTTTATAGATGTATATCTAAGCATAACTTTAAACTGATCTATTACATATCAATTTGAACAAGATAAAAGTTTTGTTTTAGGGTTTGTGTTAAATACAAAAACACGATAAAGGCTAAATCATAATCAACAAAGATAAGAAACATCCAAACCAAGCAATTTTACACATCTTGTTTGCATAAATCATTAAACATACCGGATGACCCAGACAAACTGTACACCCCTATTAAAATTCAATAGTTTTTTTTTCACAAAAAATTAATAGTGCCATTTTCCCAGGACAAATTTAAACCTGATCTATACTAGTTGCGAAATTAAACTTGGGTCCAACAAACGAAGTTGTCATAACACGTGGCAAGTCTTTGGCTGTCCACTATGACAATTCATTTCCCTCAAGTGTCATTCATGTTCTAGACAGGGGGTGGTTGATGTCATCCGGAGGACATTGAACCCCAAGCTGAGGACCATGAATGGACAGTCGGTTGATTGGCCATTTAGAGGGCAGAGTGGACCGCCTGTTTGAGCCCGCAAATCAGTTTTCACAGGAACACGGGAGTTGGCCCTCTGAATGGTCAATCGGCCGTCTGGTGTCCCACTTCTTCCTTCAGTATCCCTCTTCCGGGTGCTTGCGCAAAATGCCCGTTAGGGACAGATGTGCTTAGTGGTTCGGCCAGAGTCTCCTTATCCACAGCAACAACAAATTGTGCCATATAGGTAAACCATCGATAGTAGTGGGGAATGGGGGCTTTTGGGCCAGTTCAAGGTCACCCGAGCGATGACGTCATCGATGACGTCATCGAGGTCAATGACCTCATTGATGACGTCATCGATTGCATCATCGATGACGTCATCACCAATGACGTCACTTCCTTGACGTCACACCCATGACGTCACAAAAATGACGTGCTGATGACGTCATCACCCCTTACGTCACCAAGATGACGTCATCGATGTCACAAAGGTCAAGGTCACGCTGAAACCTAAAATTTTTTGGCACTTTTGCTGTTTCTCGCACTACGCTCCGAGTTTCAGTCACAGTTACCATGACCTTGACAACTTGGAGCGAATTTGCGATGAGAAACAGCAAAAGTGCTGAGGAAACTTGAAGTTTGCAACGTGACTCTGCCTAAACCGTCATGTGACACCGCTCGGGTGACCTTGAACTGACCCAGAAGCCCCCATTCGACCATTACTGCAACCGCGATGCGCACCCTAAGACAGACACCGAGCGACTGACTGTCCGGCCCCGCGCACTCTAGGTATATGGGAAGTGGTGAGGGAAATTGTGATGACCTTGGGAAACTTGAAAATGTCAAGCCGGGTAGCACCGTTTCGGTGCTACCTTAAAGTTACATGCTAAAGTGTGATGACCTTGAGTAAAAACATAGAAATACTACAAGTTGATACCGCCCCAGAGTTAAAGTGTGGTGACATTGAGTCAAAACACTGAAATACTATAAGTTGAAATCATCCCAGAGTTAAAGTGTGGTGACCTTGAGTCAAAACACAGAAATACTACTACAAGTCGATCCCGCCCCCAGAGTTAAAGTGTGACGATCTTGAGTTAAAACACTGAAATGCTATAAGTCGAAATCATCCCAGAATTAAAGTGTGATGACCTTGAGTCAAAACACAGAAATAGTACAAGTCGATATCATCCCAGAGTTAAAGTGTACTGACCTAGATTCAAAACACAGAAATACTACAAGTTGATGTCGTTCCAAAGTAGAAGTGTGGCGACCTTGAACTACCCCAAATTGTCAGGAATTGGAGTAGCAACAGCGATGTGCACCCTTCGACGGACACCAAGCGACTGACTGTCTGGCTCTGCGCACTCTAGGTATATGGAAAGTGGTGGGGGAAATCTCAAGGTCATCCAAATTGGGTTTTAAAAAATAAGAAACTCTAAACTTCATGCTCCTCTTCTTCCCTTTCCACCTCATTTGTAGGATATATGGTTGACAACGGTAAATGTGACAAATACTCCGGTGATTGTTGACCTCCACTGTGATCTGATTCTTGATCGTCTTGCTGCATTATAACTTCAGACCAATCATAATCTAAAGTGACCTTGAGCTTTATTCCCGGGTTGTCGAGGAGAATAGACTTCATCCAATCGCAGATGGTTTCTAAATAATGCACGTCGTTGATTGTCAATTTCCAACTTGTAGTGGGTACATCTTCGGTGGAAGACATGTCATCGCAAGCAGGTGTGTCCGCCATGGTTGTTGGAGGAGGAATGATGCTTGTTGCAGCGAGCAATGCTGGTATAACAGAGTGGTGGGGGAAATTTCAAGGTCACCCAAATGGAGTTTTAAAAAAGGAAACTTTGTCTATTTACTTATAACATAACCACTTAAACTAAAAGGATTGGGATCAACAGTACGTTTAATCATCATATTCGGTATATTCTTCATGTTTCTCAGTTTTCACCTCCGCCCAAATAGTACCTCCACTCTTTAGCTCCTTTTTGGCTTCTTCTAGTTGCTGGGTAATCGCCATCTGACATTGAAGTTCAAAATCATCACGCGGCACAGATCCGCAAATATCCATCTGAGCCAACCAGAGCTGCCTAAGGTTCTTTTCCTTTTCCTCCACAGCTTCGACGGCTGCATGTAATTCCTTTTCTGTAATAGAGGAGTCCCACAATTGTTGATCATCGGTTTTGTTGACAACCTCATTTTTGGACTCCTTGTACAAATCGTTCAGCTCCTGCTGAGTCTTAATGGTTACCTCCTCGTAACTAGCACAACTTACATTGAGAGACACCTTGATGTTGTATGGTTGACCGTTGGAGTTGAAATGAAGCTGAGGCACAGCGCTTGGGGGTACTATAAAAAAGTGGGGGAAGTTTCAAGGTCATCCAAATTGTGTTTTAAAAAAATCCTATCTTGTTACTGAGCACATATGTCAGTAACAAGATAGGTGTTTTTTCTCTTTTACATCTTTAATATAATAAAGAAATAAACATATTCTACAATGGTAAGAAGAAGAAACCAACTGCTAGTCAGCTGAAATAATCCAAAGTCTGGCTCGCTTCAGTCTTCATGGACGCCGGTGATGAAGTCGCTGGAGAAGAGTAATGTTCAGACTCTTCTTTTGGGTGTCGGAGATTGCGTATATTGCAAGCGTAGACTTGCACATTTATACGGTAGCCTCGCGCCACCATCAGCTGCAACTCCTTGTACAAGTCGTTCAGCTCCTGCTGAGTCTTAATGGTTACCTCCTCGTAACTAGCACAACTTACATTGAGAGACATCTTGATGTTGTACTGTTGACCGTCGGAGTTGAAATGAAGCTGAGGCACAGCGCTTGGGGGTACTATGAAAAAGTGGTGGGGGTGTTTGCATTGAAGCATGTTTGACCTTTAGCTTGGTGGTAGGGGTAACTGTGAAATGCAAAGGTCAAAGGTCAAGGTCACCCGCGAAGTTTAAAAAAAATGCAACATATCAATATGTGACAAACCTCACATATTGATATGTTGCATTTTTTGTCTTTTGTATTTTTTTTTGTCTTTTATGGTTTATTTATAAAACATTACAATAACATATGTACAACAGTAAAACTTAAATCTAACACTGCTGCTTGTCGACGATGTGGATGGTCAACTCGGTGGAATTGCTACCCGTGCAACCGTGGGAAACCAGGTAGAGACAGCCAGGTTGGATGGAGCGCAGATCCTCGTTCTGGAGGAGATGGACGAATCGTTTTGGCAGGTAGACTTGGAACTTGGGCTCATCCCCCGGAGTGAATGGTGCCTCGCTAAGACTGCAGCAGATGGCCTCTCCAACTGTAGTCTCCATCTTCTTCATGGCGTGGATAATGTAGTGCTTCTCATCTTTAAGTTCGGAACACTTCTTGACAGGTAGTATGGTAGATTTGGAGTGAGCATTGAACTGCTCAACCAAAGTTTGCAGGAACTGGTGAGATGCCATGGTTGAGTTAAAGAGTGTCTTCTTCTTCGTCTTCTTGCTGGGAGATGTTGTCGTCTCGGAATCTCGAGTAATACTCATGCCAGGTCCCGGTCTGCTCCTCACTTATATAACCCCCGTCACCCCCACCACTCCCCACTTCCCCACTTTGAAGGTAAGATGCGAGTTTATAGGCGTTTTTTAAAGCGCAATGTCTATCTTTTTCATGTTCTGGACTTTTAGTACAAATACAAACATTTTCCATCGTATACTTGTAGTTTTTATCCAAGTCCACATCATTAACCGGAACATGAGTAAATTCTTCGATCCATCTCTTCTTTTCCAGTCCTTTTGTATAAATATTGGTAAACCTGTTTGAAAACTGATGCATGATGTGATACAAGTCTGTGTAACTTGCAAAACCATCATACCAATCGATATGATGGAAATATTTTGAAATCCACCTGTTGGTAGTAGCGGCTTTGCTAGTTAATGATGAATAAGAACATGGTGGTTTGAACAAAAATGTATATGGAACACCTGTATTGATGTCGAAAAACACAAGTTCTTTTATGATAAATCTATCGTCATTACCCCGAAACGCTTGGAACTCAATTATACCAGGTTTGGACTTTACTTGTTCTTCTTCCTTGTCCATTGCGAAGGCCACTCGTCTGCTCATGTCGAAGTCCAAAGATCAACTGATTTCCACACCACGGTAGGTACGACTTTTATACCAGGCCGTACAGTTGTTGGCGCGTTGGTGTATATTTAACGTGGGCACCGTCCCCGGTAGGCCTAACCCCACAAAGCGTTTGATATTGTTTTAAAAACCAACCATTGTCATCTAAGTTTCCATCTTTACATTCTCCTTGTTTTCATTTTCATCACTAACACTTGATTCTTCTCCTCCTTCTTCCTCTTCTTCCTGTTTTACTGATTTCTTATGTAGTTGAGCGTATTTTTCCAATTGTCTCCACATTTGTACTTCATGAGGAACTCTATTAAATATAGAAGTATCCACAGGTCCGTACAGTATAGGTGCGTCCGGTTGTTTGTCCAAAGTGTCTTCCAAATAATCTTTAATAATAGAACTTGAAAACACTAGTTGTCTCAAGTATCTTGTTATTGGGTCAGTTGCACAGGTTAGAATAAAAAACTCTTCTCGATTAAGTTGAATCTTTCTATCATGTATTGTTGTGTCTCTAAACCGCAACTGATGGTCACCACGATTCTTTATAATATCAATTTCCACATTTGAATCCAAAAGTCCTACTCTTGTCTTTCTTCCATACATGTTACTAGTTAAATAGCATTCTAGCAGATGCAAGTGCTTCATAAAAGATTCCCAAGCACTATCGGTGAACAAAATCATTTTGGGTCCATGAGTTAAAATTACAGTAGGTGAATAATCCGTCGATTTCATAACACCGATTAAAACACTTTTGTCCAAACTGGAAGAGATTGGGTAAAATATTCGCAAGAATACCTCACTTAATATGTTAGGAGAAATATTATCTTCAATATCCCTTTTCCTCTTGTGTGCATTCTTTCTTCTTTTACCTTTTTCCTCAACATTATTACTGGCGTGGAGTTGTCCGCAAGCGTTGTGTTCATCTCCCTCCGGTTGACCTTGAGATCTAAAAAGTCGGATATCTCCTTCTCAATATCTACTACATTTTCTTGTGTACCACTAGGAGAAGTCATATTGAATAAGATGCTACCCATACAACAACAGGCAACAAACTGATAAGGAGCGAGCTGAACGCTCTGCTTTTATACTCGCGGAATGCATTGGAATGTAGGAAAACCGGTCTTTTACAATACATTTTTAACAATTCCAGTTAAAGGTGTGTATGTTACGATTTTATCATGTAGAATTAAACAGTATGCAGTTGTATTAGCCGATATAGGCGCGTTGAATTCCATTTCTATTTTTATATCTACACTTGATGATTTTACCGATTCATTTTGTTTAGAACAATCGATTACAACTATAGGGTAATTATCTAAGTATTTTTCTGGTGATAGTAAAGGTGCATTCGTTTTACCATAATATGAACTTTGGAATCTTGCATACATATCGTACAATATGCTGTACTTTTTATTAGCGAATGACACATTTAAATTATCGTATGGAAAAAATTGTGAATTTAAATAAACTTTAATATTTTTCAAGTTGCAATGATCAAATTGGCCTGCATGTTTGGTGATGGTGTCTCTTCTGCCTGTTTGTAAACCAAATATAATATACCTGGCTCGTTCCACATAATTAGATGTTTTAACTGTCCAAGTGTGTCGATCCGTAGTTGGCAAGCTGGGATGTTCATGAAATTCCCAACTTCTAAAAGGAATTACAATATCACGATCAGCCTTTAACTTTCTTAATAGTAGCATTCTATGCTCGTCAGCTAATTTAACATGTGGAACTCTCCATACAATTTTGTCTAATGTTAATTTCCATTCTAAAGTTGCATCTGTTGTACCGTCTGGAGCTTTAATAATATCTTTATCGTTTGAAGATCTCAACAAAACTAATTCTTGTTTAACGTTTAATATTATTTTCCTATAATCTTCAGCAAAACCAAGCAACAAACGTAACGGAATATGAAAATCAAAATTTCCATTTGTATCTGGAGTGATTGTGTCTTTTGCAGGTAAAACCCATCCTGCAGGTTGTATTAAATTGGTTTCATTAGGTGATATAGATGTTAATCCCTTTAAAGTTGTTGCAATACCTACTTTTTTAGTAGAATCAACTGTTACACCTGATATTTCATATCTAATTTCATCAAACAGGAAAGCCATGGGATTATTTATAAATGGAACTGTTGTACCAGTAGTAGTACCGTCCTTTTTAGTAACTTTTCCTTCAATATACAAGTAACTTTCACATGGTAGTGTGTAAATGTCTTGATTTTGTATGGGAATACGAATTTCATCGTTATTGTTTAATTTTGATGAAGTGTAAGGGTTGTGGGTGTGATATTCTTTTTCCCATAGGGTTTCGTCGAATGTTGGACCCTGAGCTATATCCAGTATATCCATTATCGGTTACTTTTAATCCAATTCTCTCTAAGAAACGAATGTTCTCGCGTGTTAACTCCTCCACAGCTGAAGAGCTACTAATGCGGATTCCCGTAGGTTGTTCGCTTTTAAATGTTAAACCCATGATGTTATATTAAAGTGTTGATTTTAAATGTAATCTAACCGTAATAGGCTCTTCTCGGAAATCTATCAAGTTACCGTCTTGATCCAATACGTTCAACACGATGTCTGAAATGAAAGTGGTGTTCAAAGGTAGATATACCAGGTTTTGCGGCTTTTCAACAATTTTAAATCCAGGTGGTACACTGGGGTAAAAAGTATGTATTATATGAGTATTTGCTCCATCTCTGTAAGCTCCTTGTATAATATTACAAGTTATGTCTATACTATTGACTTTTAATATTGTTACAGTTTGTTTACCGGAATGTGTTTTATTTGGTTCTAAAATTGCTCCATCTTTGGGAAATCCTAATAAATCACCAATTGAGTGTGACTTACTGAAATCTATATAATATTTTGAAGTAAGCTCAGCTTTCATTGTATTGTTATTACCTTTTAGCGTTATATTGTCTTTTCCCATTTTATTTTGCAAAAATTCATTAATATGATCAATTTCATAAGAACCTGTGGGTAGAGTGCAAACTTCCAAGTCTGTAAACTTCCCACTGGCATCTTTTCCTTTATAATATTGCAATAAGTTATTTTTACCTTCCGTAACATTGGGAATAGAGTTGTAAGTTGTAAAATCCAACAGTGCTGCCTCCCAAAATCTTCCTTTTTGCAAGCGTAACGCTGGAAAAAGGATACTTCGTAAAGTGGACGATTTTCCTGTTAATGATACCGTATAGGAAGACATCTCAATAGTGACTGATACTTTTAGCTAGGAATTCCAAACATAAATGGCCGCATATTGAAGTATTATCAGGTTGTTCTCTTTTATAGTTGTAATATATGTTTTTAGCAGATTTAAAGTAATGTTCAAGTTCTTTAGGTGGTGGCAAATTTCCAAAACTATCAAAATAATATACATTACTATTTAGTTTCTTATAACACACCCAATGGGTGCCGGGCCCTTCAGTATTATCCAAATTTACGATTCCAGTCTCATTTTTCCATATTTTCTTTGGTAAACTGTCTTTCATAAATACTCCGCGGAAAAATGGTATTTTTAAACAGGAAATATATTTAAATAATTCAACATTAGTCAACGCTTTATGCGGTATAACCAATTGATTTCTTTTATTTAATATGCACGATACGGTCTTAGGTATAGACCAGCCCCGTTTTTTACCATTGACCATATTGTCGGTTTTTTATTATTTTTCCTTGGAGAACGTCTTTTTAGTCTAATATTACCACCATGTTTTCTCTTGCTTGATCCTTTTTTATTCTTACCCCTCCTTTTTCCACCTCCTACCGCTGTTTTAGCCTTCATACCTGCTGTTACCGCTAAAGCTGCTGCTTTTTCCACAATACTAGCGTCACTAGACTTTACTCGTTGCCAAGCTATATTCGCTAGCTTTTTATCAGCGATTGACCTATTTTTTGAATCGGTAAACGTGGAATATGCGATATCGTGTTCTTTACAAGCCTGATCTAACTTATTTATGCCTGGATCACCTCTTTCCAGTCGTTTTTTCAATTTAGTTCCTGGTCCGCAATACTGATAACCTCCCGGTATATGAAATTCGTATGGTAAAGCGTCTATTGCTCTATTTACGATAGATCCTACTGGAATTCGATTTAAGGCTTTACTTAATAGAGAAACCGCTGTGGACGTGATCCCACCTCCTTTCCTTACAGTGTCTCGATATGGACTGGTGTAATGAAATGCCATGATTGTCTTTTATATTCGAAAAGCGTAACCTATGTGTTACCTCTATGACAGGTTGCACATAAATGATGTAATTTATGGTGTTATTTAATTAAATATCAAAAGTACCCCAATCTGTTGATCTAAACTTTTGTGTATTATGATTAAAAAAGTATTTATAAAGAATTTCTTGTTTAATCCATGCACTTCTCATTTTTTCATCAATAGGTTTATGTTGTCCGGCTGCAATATAATTATGCATATCAAATAATAAATTACCTATTACTTTAACAAGAAAATTAACAGTTACAGCGTTATCAGCATAATCAGGGTCTGCAACATTTGTTAATCGTTTGTTATCACAATTCCACCATTGTTTTCCAGTTGGCTCTAATTGTATTATCTGTTCATAAGTAACAGCATCACCAGGCTTTTCACCAATACCTAAATTTTGGGAGTGCGGCATGGATGCAGGGATCGGACTCTGCATTGCCACGGTGCGACCCCCAGCACGTCCGGCACATTTTGTGTATCGGTGCTGGGCAAACGGAGGTTCGGGCCCCGGAGTCCCGGGGTAGGGGTGTCTTATCTCCTACGGGGGGTAGACCTCCGAGGGTGTACCCGCTCCCGGCCGATGAAGGGCCGCCTCTTGCCGCACGATGCGCTGGTTACAAAACAGTATGGATTGTCAACTGCAAAACACGAATCTTGGAAAGGAGAACGAACAGGCTGCTTTTAGGCGCAGCTCACTTGTGCAGAGGTCTCCGACCTCAAAGACTGGGACGCCGACGGTTGGAATTAAAACCTCCCCTCCGCCGGCCCCGTTCAAGGCTGCTGGTGTCGCTGGATCATCGGCCGTAACAGGAAAGGAGAAAGATGAGGTTGATCTGGGTATGGGTGTGACCGAGCCGGTAACACCTCTAGCCAGGATGCAAGGAATCCCTCCCAGGAAGAGCCCTCTTCGTGCGGCATTCGAGCTGCAAATGCTTCGGCAGCAGCAGGACGACGCCCACGAGGAGGAAGACTCATGTCTGAAGAAGATGAAAGTTCTTTTGAAGGAGATGGCCAAGGTCCTCCTAATTCAAAAGAACATAAACAAGGCGATAAAAGAGGGGATCCCGAAACTCGAAGATGCTTTAGAAGAAATCGAGGAATGCCGGAAAATCAGGCTAAAGGCAGTGAAGCAGGAGCGCGATGTCACGAACCGAGTCATCTCTGCTTCACCTCAAGCTCATCTGGCTGAGTCCCAGACTCAAGCCAGAAAGCGAAAGAAGAGGCAGAGCGGTTCTTCGCCGGGAAGCCCTGAGCTTATTGAGGTGGACTCAGTGCCGAGACCGGTTTTTGTCACTGCGGCATCGCAGACATCTCCTGTCCAGGCTACTGAATCCGCCCCGGGCGCTGCCGTGATTCCAGCGGCTACTCCTGCAGAGGTTCCTGCTCCGGCGGCTAATCCTGCCTTGGCAGCAAACTCTGCCTCAACACCTTTGGGGGGCTGGAAGACGCGCCTGTCTAAGAAAGAAAGGAGGAGGCAGAAGCAAGCGGAGGCAGCTTCGAAAAGTGCGTCGAGGGTGGAGCGGACGCAAGTCTCAAACCCGGTTGGGGAGGCCTCTGGCAAGTCTGTCAGAAAGCCTAAACAACCCAGGCCTAAGAAGCCCAGGACGGAGGCAATCTTGATCAAGCCCTTAGGGGGGCGATCTTTTGCCGATGTTCTGGGTCAGATTAGATCGCAGGCCAAACCGGAAGAGACCGACACCGTTATCAAGTCTATTCGGCGAACCCAGAACGGGGATGTCCTCCTCGAACTGGGGAAGTCGAGTGACAAGATCGGTTTTGCCGCTTCCCTCAAGACTGCACTTGGGGACAAAGGCTCCATCAAGGCCCTAGAACCGAAGTGTTCGGTCGAGATTCGGGACCTTGATGTCCTCTCCACCGAAGATGAGGTGACCCGTGCGATCCAGGTGGCACTCCCGGAGATACCGGCCGATGGAGTGAGGGTATGGCTGACAAAGCCTAACCGAAGTCAACTCCGGATGGCTGTTGCTGAGATGAGCGAAAAGCACGCCAATAAGCTGCTTAGCCTTCAGCACCTCAGAGTTGGTTGGGTTAGTTGCAGGCTCAAACGGAGGGTGGTAGTTTCGAGATGCTTCCGCTGTCTCGGTTTCGGCCACTCCTCCCGAAACTGTAAAGGGCCCGACAGGAGTGCCAACTGCTTCCAGTGTGGAAGCCAAGGCCACAAACGTAAGGAATGTTCCTCGAGCCCCTCCTGCTTCCTCTGCAAGGATTCAGGCTCCAGTGCCCTCGGTCACTTACCCGGGTCTGGTCAGTGCGGTGCCTTCAGAGCCGCACTTGAACAGGCAAAAGGCAGCGGCCGGTAATTCGCATCCTCCAGGCCAACCTTCATAGATCCTGGGGAGCTGATAACCTTCTAGATCAGCTCGCCCGAGAACTTGGTGCTGACGCGCTCCTTATCAGTGAACAGTATCGGGACAGAGACCCAAACATTTGGATCTCGGACAGCCTCGGTACTGCTGCATTTTGGGCACGTAATACACGAGATGTTTTGGTGCGGGGTCACGGGCGCGGCCGAGGATTCGTCTGGGTTCGGTGTAGGGACGTGACTATCTTCAGTTGCTACCTCACACCCAACGAGGCCGTCCAGGACTTCCGCGACAAGATAGATAGCCTAGAGGAGTGCGTTCTTGGCACCACCGGGCATGTCGTCGTTGGTGGCGATTTCAACGCCAGGGCCGTCGAGTGGGGAATGCCCTCTACCAGCTCCCGGGGGAAATACATCCTGGATTTCATCGCCAGGGCCGGTCTTGTCGTCCTCAACCAGGGCGACACACCTACTTTTCGGCGCCCCGGGCAGAGAGGCACGATCCCCGACGTCACCTTTGCGTCTGAGTCGCTCCTTCCGAGGATCTCAGGCTGGAGGGTTGTGGAGGACTACACGGGTAGCGACCACCAATACATCGTTTTTGACCTGCATGATCAGGCAAATCGTCGAGTTTCCGCATTTCGGAAGGGCCACGCCGGTGGAACACCAACAAACTGGACGTGGTCAAGTTCACCGAAGTCATCTCTCGGGGAGCACAGGGGAATCCTGGTGAGGCTGGGGCCGAGGCACTAGTAACATCCACGATGGAACTGATCGTCTCGGCCTGCGACCAGTCTATGCCGCGAAGGAAACCCCGACGCGACAAACAACCCGTTTACTGGTGGACTGAAGAGATTGCGGAACTCAGAAGAACATGTTTAAGAACTAGACGAGCCGCCACAAGAGCGAGAATTCCCGCAGACAGAGTTCGTAAGTCGGAGGCCTATAAAGCTGCGAGAAAATCTCTCCGCAGGCGATAAACAGGAGCAAGGCGAATAGCTGGAGGAGACTTCGTGACGACGTTGACTCCGACCCGTGGGGCCTGGGTTACAAACTTGTAACACAGAAACTCGGCGCCCGCTCTCCACCTTCCATCATGGAGGGCGCCACCATGGGGAGGATCGTCGCTGCGTTGTTTCCTGAACATCCACAGCGACCGCTGGTTGACTTCGGACGGGTAGAGGACGTTCCACTCTTCACTTCGAGGAGCTGGAAACCTCCGTTCTCTCCCTGAAGAGCAACAAGGCTCCTGGCCAGGACGGGATTCCCAGTGAGGCTTTAAAGAAAGTATTTTCAATAACGCTGACTTGTTGTTGAGAATGTACAATGCCTGTTTGGTAGAAGGGGTGTTTCCGGCTCCCTGGAAAACAGCCAGGCTTGTACTGATCAGCAAGGGCAAAGGTGATCCCGAACTGCCGTCGTCCCACAGGCCTCTCTGCATGTTGGACACGGCTGGGAAGCTGTTCGAGAAGCTGATCCGTTCCCGCCTGACTTCTGCCGTGGAAGCTGCCGGGGACTTATGCCCCCGTCAGTACGGCTTCAGAAAGGGACGGTCAACGATCGACGCTGTCACCGAAGTTCAGAGAGCTGTGGAGAGAGCCGAGAGCCACAACCATTTCTCCCGCCGAGTAGTGCTTCTTGTTACGCTTGATGTCAAGAATGCCTTCAACTCGGCGAGGTGGGTCGATATGTTGGATGCGCTTCGCAACACCTTTCGTATTCCTGCATATCTGTTGCGGCTCATCGAGGATTATCTACGCTCTCGAAGCCTGATCTATGACACAAGGGACGGAACGCGGACGATGGAAGTCACTTCTGGTGCCGCACAAGGTTCAATACTCGGCCCGGATCTCTGGAACGTTGCATATGACAGCCTCCTGAGGTCCGAGATGCCTGAGGAAACCACTTTGGTTGGGTACGCCGATGACGTCGCAGCTCTCATTGCTGCACGCAACGTTGAGCTGGCCCAACTAAAGTTGAACCGAGTTATGCGGGTTGTCAACAACTGGATGTCCGATCACGGTCTCTCGCTTGCTCTTAGTAAGACGGAGATCGTGATTCTCACGAAGAAGAGGATCGACACCGTCGTCCCGTTTAGAGTGGGAAGGGAGGTGGTCACATCAACTCGTGCCGCCAAATACCTTGGGGTTATGGTGGACACCAAGTTAAGCTGGAGGGATCAGATCTTCCGTACGGCGGACAAGGCCGCTAAGGTAGTTACTCACCTTAGTAGGCTGATGGCCAATGTCGGGGGTCCCCGATCCAGCAGAAGACGTCTGTTGATGTCCGCGGTCCAGTCCGTGCTCCTTTACGGGGCAGAGGTGTGGGCAGGCGCTCTAGATAAGGAGTGCTACAGGCTGCGACTCGCCCGGGTTCAGCGTCAAGCCGCGCTCAGGGTGTGTTCCGCCTACCGGACAGTGTCCGAGCCTGCCGTCCTGGTGGTCGCCGGAGTCATCCCTGTCAAGCTCTTGGCAGGGGAGAGGAAAGCGATTTATCAGAGACAAGGCGAGATCGGCAAGGACACGGCAAGAACAGAAGAGCGCTCCCGAACCTTCCAGCAGTGGCAACACAGCTGGGAGCACGACACCCGAGGACGATGGACTGCGCGACTTATCAAGCAGGTCCAACCATGGGTGGAACGGCGGCATGGGAGGTGGACTACTACCTGACCCAATTTTTGACAGGTCACGGCTATTTTCGGTCGTACCTGAACCGGATGGGAAAGACCGGTTCACCGGACTGCATTTATTGCCCGGGTGTTCCCGACGATGCGGAACACACATTCTTCCGATGTCCCGTTGGGAAGGGCCCCGCCTGGAGGCCACACAAATATTTGGTGCATTTTCGGTGGACTCGGTCTGCCAAAAGATTTTGGAGGATGAGGGCAACTGGGATTGTTTGTCACAGTTCGTCCGGGGCATCCTCCTGGAAAAGAAAACGATCTGGACCGCGAAGTGGCCCAGATCCCTTGATAGAGCGGCTGGATAAGGAGCGAGCCCGACGGGCGTAAGCCAAATTTAGGCCTAGCCTGACGTAATGTGATAAACAATTCCAGGTTAGATTCCTAAAAGAGTAGAGGAGGTTTTTTAGTGGGTAAACCCGTTTTTTAGGGGAGCCCCACACTACAGGCTGGCCACCTGTGTGCGTAATGCATTTTTCCGCCTCTCCCTCAAAAAAAAAAAAAAAAAAAAAAAAAAAAAAAAAAAAATACCTAAATTTGTCAATGACTTTCCTTTACCATCCCAAACACTATTGTTTTCTTCAAGTAAAGTAAACTTTTTATTTCCCTGTACAAATACATCTCCTTGTCGTGTTACTACTTGGTCTTGTTTCACAAAACCAGATGTTTCTTGTTTTAAAGTTTCCTTTATTTGCCCCACCGTTGCACCATCTGATGGTGCAGAACCATCTTTTACATTCGCTAAACAATTACCAAAGCAATCAATAATTCCTACATCACGTGTAATACAATGATCTTTGATGTATTTTAAATTTACAGCATCATTTTCATTCTTTGGATAACCTATATCGTTAATAACAAATTTATAAAAAGAAAACCCATCTTTTGTCTTTTCAGGTATTATAGAATGTAAATAGCGTCTATTTATGCTGTCTTTTTCATCTACAGGGTCTGCTACGTTAGATATACGTCGATTTTCAGCATTATACGTTTTTCCATCGAATTTTAACGTATTTTTCAATTCCGATGATAAATAACCTCTGTTTATTGCATCAGCGTTTTGATTTGGCTTACCGACGTTGGAAATTCTATGATTACCCGCGTTATATGTGTTTTTGTTTAGTTTCAGTGTTGGTAATATCTCTTTTTTTAATACTTTTAAATTTATTGCATCATTTTCATCTGTGGGATCATTAATGTTTTTTAACCGTTTATTACTAATATCATAATCTCCATCAGGTGTTTGTGGTAATCCAACACCTCTTTTTAAAGTATTAAAGTAATATAATCCATCTGATGAATACCGTCCGAACTTGTCAACACTCATGGTGCAACTGAATAACATTCTAGAGTGTAACCCATTTTTATAATATTAGTCCCGATTTCTAACCCATATCAGTTTTTATACAAATTCTTAGTCTTCATCAGTTACATTTGCATCATTCCCGGGACATTTAAAATATTTTAAATCTGCACTAATTAATGATCTGTCTGCTTCATTTCTAAATACATGATTTTTATGAATAAATTCCTCACCAGACAATTTTCTAAATCCGCTAAATGAATTTGGATCTGCAATTAATATATTTTGATAATCATTTACATCCATTAATTTAAATCTTTTGGTATTATAAATAAACTCTTGATTTGCACTATCATATTGTAATGTTTGTCCTACAGTTGCAGCATCCTTTGGATCTGTTCCTTGTGCCAAATTACCTATTTTCTTATTTTTCGCATTGAAAGTACTACCTTTTGGTTTGTCTAATATTAAAGATTGTTTTACTACAACACAATCGTAATCATCGATACCTGGAAATATGTCAATTATTCTTCTATTTGTACCCAACCAACTTCTATGATAATTGTTTGGATTAGTATGTAAAACTTGTGATAAAATCGGAACATCATGAGCATCTGTAGCTAATTGCGCATTTGATAATTTCATGTCTTTGCAATCCCAAACATTATTTTTTTGTTCAAGTAAAATAAACTTTTCATTTCCTTGTACAAACACATCACCCGACCGTGATACTACTTGATCCTGTTTTACAAATCCAGATGTTTCTTGCTTTAAAGTTTCCTTCATTTGACCCACTGTTGCACCATCTGATGGTGCCGAACCATCTTTAACATTCGCTAAACAATTACCTAGACAATCAATAACTCCTACATCACGTGTAATACAATGATCTTTTATATATTTTAAATTTACAGCATCATTTTCATTTTTCGGATAACCTATATCGTTAATAACAAATTTATAAAAAGAAAAACCATCTTTTGTCTTTTCAGGTATTAATGAATGTAAATAGCGTCTATTTACGCTGTCTTTTGCATCTTTAGGGTCATCTACGTTGGATATACGTTTATTTTCAGCAGTATACGTTTTTCCATTGAATTTTAACGTATTTTTTAATTCTGATGATAAATAACCTTTGTTTATTGCATCAGCGTTTTGATTTGGCTTACCAACATTGACAATTCTATGATTACCTGCGTCATATGTGTTTTTCTGTAGTCTTAATGTTGGTGATATCTTTTCTTTTAATACTTTTAAATTTATTGCATCGTTTTCATCTGTGGGATCTTTTATGTTTTTTAACCTTTTATTAGTTATATCATAATCTCCATCAGGTGTTTGTGGTAAACCAGCACTTCTTTTTAAACTATTGGCATAATATAACCCATCCGAGGAGTAACGTCCGAACTTGTCGACACTCATAGTGCAACTGAATAGTATTCTAGGGAGTAACGCATTTTTATGAGATTACCCCACGGTTTCGGAGTTCATCCACTAAAGCCACCCATTCGTTTTCCAATCCAGTATGACCCGCTTCTTTAGCTTCATGTATTAGTTTCATTCTATCCACCAATTTATTGATATTATTGTAATAAATCACATTTGTGTTATATAGTTTCTTCATTAAACCTGTACCCGTAACGGACTTACTTCTTTTTCTTCGTTCCTGAGCACTTACATCCAAAGTGGATGCCATAAATCTTCGTTTTACAGGTTTTCTTTGTGTTAACGGCATTGTTTGTCTTCTAGTTGGTATTAACTTGGATACAAATTCTTTATATTTTAAAGACTTAGATCTAAAAGGAGGCTGGTCAGGTAAATACTTTCTCCTATATGCATTTGTCTGTTCCAAAATATTTTTATATGCTTCCATGTCTTTTTCTTTCACTAACGATACTGAAGGCTTATTTTCAAATAATAATTCAAATAATCCTTTTGTGCCCTTATACCTTTGATCACCAATGACAATATTATCATGTTCGTCAACGTTTAACGGGCTATTACCTATCATTAAACCATCTTCTGTTAATCTCGCTCCATAACTATGGTAATTCTTATTAGGAATTGTTCCGAGTAACATTTTTACCATGTATTTCCTTCCTAAAGGTCCTTTGTTATGAATGTTTTCACCCAACAAGCTTATGTTTGACGGACCTTCCCTTGCTTCTTCTTCTTTTTCCTCTTCACTAGCAGTTGATACATCTTCATGTCCTCTTTTAGCTTTTACTTCATATAATTCTCTTATACCACTATAGTCTGGTGATTCTAGCTCTCTTTCAGGTTCTCCACCGGTAAAACCACTATATAAAGAGGATTCCAGGTCTTCATCACTAAAATCTTCTGATTTTACATTTTCTCTTTCAAACTTTGTAATAGGTGCAATTGCATCTCCTTCCAAAACGGGTTTAGCAAATTTTTTGTTTAATTGTTTCAAGGGTTCAGTATTAGGTTTAAAAGTAGATTCAAGAAATTTCTCCCTTTCGCTAATACCTAATTTTAATGCTCTGTTTTTATCTCGAATAGAATCACTAAGTGATTTTATTTCCTTTATTAACTTTTCTTGGTTAACCATGTTTGTAGCAAGACGTGTTGTACAACAATGAATGTTTTACATCATGATCAGTGTATTAGTATAAATTTATCAAATCCTATCCTGTATCGACCATTGTTTAGCGGTTGTTCCTTCATAATTGTTAAAAACCCATACTTTTCAGCCCAAGCCTTTCCACACAACTCTTTAAATCGTTCAAATGGCATATCCGCACTTACATGGTCATAATATATGTGTTTTAGGTTGGTTTCATCCTGTTTAAATACAATTAACATGTTTGCATTGTCTCTAATGAGCTGTTTCGGTATTTTGCTGTAAGTTTGACCAATATAAATGCTATCTATGTTGTTATGTCGACCCATGGCGAAGTAATTTCTTATTGTATTTTGATTTTCACAAGATACATCGTCAAATATGAATACTGAGAATGGTTTAGCCTCTTGCGGTTGCATGACACTCTCGCTCGCGTTGAATTTAAAATATTTAACTTCAGGCACATTATTGAGTATTTGTTCCAATAACTGATATTTTGGTTGTTGTAGTGACTTTGAAAATACATATAAATTATTAAAACGTAATCCTTTAGGATTTGTAATCAAATTGAATACTACATTTGTTTTTCCACAATTGGAAGGACCGGTAACCAGACAACGCACCGTGTTTGGTAACAAAACACCGTGTTTTCCAGTATTGAATTGAGAACCATCCACTGTGAGTTCATCTATATTATTAATAGTAAAATTGTCTTTTTGCGGTATTATCTCCATCCTTTGTAATGGTTCAACCCAAAATGATGCTCTATCATTATATTAGATCCTTTTTAGGTATCCAAGAATCTTCCGTCTTATTAAATCCTAACCATCGTACTTTAACCTTATCCTTTTTTCGTTGCAACACCTTTTCAACTAAATATACATCACCTACTGTTGATTTTAACATTTCATGTCCATAAAACCCTCCTTCCAGCAATTGTCCTTTATTATCTTTTAAAATGTAAGTTTCTGGTATTGTAGGTTGCACCTTAAATACAGTAAATACCTCATTTGTCCAGTTTGGAAGATATCTTTTACTGAATACACCTTTGTATTTGCTTATTCGCACTTTATCACCAACATTAAACCTTTTAGGCTTTAGTTTTTCAACTCTTGGTTTAGTATTCATTTTTATACGTTTTAATACAAGTTTTTCATTTTTATTAGTCACCTGGCTTGGTTTCATACCGATAGTTCTATGAAACTTGTTATTGTAATCGCTTATAAGTTTTGGTAACATATCAATCCATACGTGCGATCCTCTGTTAGAAAACATCTTATACATCGCACCTTTTAAAGTTCTGTTGAATCTTTCAATTATTGATGCTTTTACCTCTGAATTGGTTGAGTAATGGTTAATGTTGTGTTTTTTCATTAAATTTGCAAATTCCTTATTAAAATATTCTTTTCCATCATCAGTTTGTAAATGTTTTATAGTATGTTTGTCTCTTTGTATAGCTGTTTCCATTGCTTTTGTAACACTTTTGCCACTTTTATCTTTTAGTGGTAAAGCATCTGCCATTTTTGAAAAACAATTAATAATAGTCAATATGTATTTAAATCCTCTATTTTGTTTACTATAAGGAATCATTTCGATTAAATCTGCTTGATATAAATCATTTATTCCTTTTATCACTGTATTTCTTCGTGGAAACTTTCTTCTTGCAGGTTTATGAAGCTCGTTGACAATTTCTTGCTTCGAGTTCTTCATATTGCAGGTTTGAATGTTTCATGTATCACATGTATAATCACAATGAATGTTGTCTTAAATATTCACATCATTTATATAGGTCAAGGTCATCCAAACTTGTGTAAAAAAATGGGGAACACGGCGTTGGACTTGCCGTGTTCCCCATTTTTTTACGGAAGGAGAAAGGAATAAGGTCGAAGTTGTAGAAGGACGAAGAATAGGTTACTAGTTGATAGGGTTTAGAGAGTAGTGGCCGAAAGGAAGAGTATGAATCTTATCCGGCATAATATGCCTTTTATCATCTTGAGCTGATAGTGCTCTTTTAACTTCAGTGACACTGTAGACCTCATGTTTAAAGCTTCTGATAGTGTTGAACGTTGCAGACATTGTAGAATCTTCAAACAAGCAGGTCTTGTAATGGTCAAATGTCACACGTTTCTTCAAGTACGATGTTTTGACTCCTTTAGCTTTCTTCACTGTCGGTATGTCGTTTTCCATATACATCTTGAAGGAATATAATTTGGACATCAGCGCAACTATTTCCTCCAAAGGTATTCCATTTGCTTCATCTTTAAATTTTCCAA
Source organism: Neoaliturus tenellus (assembly GCA_030545055.2). Taxonomy (NCBI): domain Eukaryota; kingdom Metazoa; phylum Arthropoda; class Insecta; order Hemiptera; family Cicadellidae; genus Neoaliturus; species Neoaliturus tenellus. Next base: position 27,253,223 of record CM061534.1, on the reverse strand, counting down.
TTACTTTTTTATTCTTTTCATTGTAATTCGGATGGTTCTTCGGATAGTCAGAGAAGTCAAAGTCGTCTTTGTATGGGAAACTCCTTAGATCTTCATACATGTCCAAAGTCTTTATCCAGTAGATAAACGCGTCGGTATCCATGTATGCAACTCCAATGTTGTCTCTTCCATAGTGTTTAACCATTTTGTTGTAATGGAAATCATACATCAGAGTTTTACTTATATCCAAAATCGACATTCCAATGTATAACGGACGATCCATCACTATTGTTGTTTTATTCATACTGACAGCAACTAGATTTTCGTTTATAATCATTGATGTTCCGAAATTTGGTTTTTGCACTAATTTTTCCAATTTCCTAGGATCACTTACTAATTTTACAATTTTGTGTTTTCTCTTGTTCTCCAAGGTCTTCCCAAAGATGGCGTTGTTCATTAATTTGTAGAAGTCCTTTTCAAATGCTGTTGTCGCTGCAGCTCTTCTTGTAGTGTTGGAATCGATATATGGTTTCAACCAACAAGACTGGGTGAATTCAATTGCTCTGTGAATTTTCACTATACGTAGGCCCAATTCAAGTGCTTGTTGAACTACCCAGTAGTGTGCCACATATCGACTCTTATTCTCCAAGGTCATCATCAGCTTGGGCCATCTTCCTGTCGGTGAAACTTCAGTCTTGGCTAGGAGAGGCAGGTCGTAATGATGGTCGTGAAGGTGTTCTGGATATTCAAAATCACAGTCCAAAATATAGCCTGTTTGGCCATCTTTTGGAATCCGTGATATGTCACCAATGGTGGTCGGGTCAATCCACTTGAAGTCTGCGTAGGGAAGTGGATTTGACATCGCCCAACCATAGAGGTTGTTCGCATCAAAATATCCAAGGTAGAGTGATGGTTGTTGCTCGTCGAAGTTGGGGATATACTTGTTGTTGGCCTTAACATGTCTTGTCACAGCTTGAGTCAAACCACCTCGTACACCTGATTCGATCATGAGGACCATATCGATGTCTGTGAGAAGCTCCAATCGGCAGTTAGTTGACTTGAGCATAGCTTGCCATGCTAATCCAGGGGATGTATACGAGTGTAAAGGATCCAATCCGTATGCTGAGAAACAGGTGTTCCGAAATTCTTCCATCACATCGCACAGCAGAGTTACATCCAATTTTATATAAAAATCAGAATATTCCCCTAAAGTTTGAATGTTTAGTTGGTTCCAAACATTACACGCATGATTGTAGTCTTCAACGGAGATTTCACTTTCATTTAATTTGCTATTGAAGGCTTCAATCGGTGGTAGACTGGTTTCTTCAAACTTTTCTGTGGAAGTTATATAATCATAGGGGAAAACTCCTTTTCGTAATACTAAGTCCAATTTATCTTCAGGTACAATTTTGCTGGTTTCTTTTAGATCTTCTCTTCTTAGGTTCTCAGACAATTTGCTCAAACTAGATGACATAAATCTATAAGAGTCTACGAAGCGAAGTTTAATTTTACCAACTGTTTTTGAAAAACTGATGTACTTCTCCAATGTTTCAGCTAATACTTCGATTTTTCCATCATCTCGTCCTAACTCTGGGATAATGAAGTGGGAGTCATAGCCGCTAAGATTGTGTAACACGACAGGAATAAATTGAGGCAGTTTGTAATTTATATTGCATGAATTACAAGCAGGTCCTCTGTATAACCCTGTGAGGTGATCATGATCTATTACTTTTTGATTTTCTTCACTGAAGCTCTTCTTGCATAGATAACATCTTGTTGCCGAAATGTATTCTTCTTGTTGATTTTGGTTCAAAGGTTTCATGGGTAAAACATTACCGTATAAGCGTTCCGCCTTTTCAGCAATGTTATACAACTGGTCTACAAAATACTTAGCAGCTCCTTCCCCACGGTAGAGTATCGGAGTGGATGTTAAGCCGTAGTCTTGCAATTGTTCTTCAGGTAAAGTAGATTTCACCAATAAGCAAAAACTGTTAGGTTGATGCAATTGATATTTGGTTCTTCTAGTTACTTCACCATCCGAAAGTTCCTGCGGCACTAACGTGGATTCAAAGTCAGCGTAGATAACTAGTGGAATCCGGTATTGGTGAACTGTTTTATTGAACTGGACAAATGCTCTAGATGGTGGTGGCAGACTAATCTTCACTTCATAGTTGTCATTACAAAGCCGCTGGTGTTCTGACAACCACTCCGATCCTCCACGTCTCAAGTCTTTATTTGTGAAACAAAAGCATCTTTTACACACTGTTACTCTAATTTTCTTTTTAGTCACTTGTCGTCCAACCAAAGTTTCAAAGTTCTTGATGTAAACATAATGTGATATTTCACCTTTGGTCAATAGCAGCAAATCTGTATGATTTTGACGTTCAGTCTTTGTAACTCGTAACGGGTATACGTTATTTGATTCGTCTAAACCAAACACATTAACTGAAACTCCTGGGTTTTTTCTTTCAATTTAGCAACATCATTAAGACTAACAGGATACGACATACCTTGGAAGTTATAGCGGTGTTGAACAGCTTCGTATGCTATGCTAGGTCTACAGGAATGGTCTTCCACATATTTTGCTAACATTGCATACCGGAAACATTCATTATCCTCATTTTTCACATTGATACATGATCTTGTATCTCGGATCACCTTTGGTAGAGGGATAAAGCTGCTTCCTCTCATACCATATCCATGCTTGTGAACCCTCACATCCATACCTTCAATTGATGATAGCGTCCAGCCGGATCCTCTTCCTTCATGTTCTTGAAGTTTCACTAGCAGTTCAACCAAACATTCTTCTAAAATTTCGTTGATATCAGATGTGGTTGTAAGGGTTCGGTTTTTAGCAATGAATGCTCTCGGTGAATTTTCACCATCGGTATTAGTAAACATAGCCTCCAACACCAATCCAAATTTAATAAAGTTCAATCTTGCCAATTCTTCCGTCAATGTTTTTACAACTAGTTTTTTTAGCTTGAGTTATAAAATTTTCCAATTCTAATCGCACATTATTAATTTTGAAATGAATTACAACTGGTCCTGGCAAGGCTGTAGTGCGCAGTTGTCTTATATCTTCCATATCCTCTTCTTGGGTACGCAGTTGTCTTACATCTTCCACTTCTTCCGTATCTTCTTCTTCCATTTTCTCTTCTTGAATAAATCCTCCAGCTGTAGATGGTCCAGCTCCGGCAAATTGAATAACACTTGGTCTTCTTCTTTGCATTAACTGTAAATAGCTAGCCCAGTCCTTCTGCTTATGGGGTTTTTCCAAAAACCGATCAATCGCATCCAAGTCTTCTTCACTTACTACAATCTCTTCTTTTCTGTCCTCTTCACGATGCAATTCTCGGTGTAACTGTAGATAGCTATCACAGTCGTCCATCTGCTTCTGGCAGTTTTCCAATAACCGATCAAACGCATCCAAGTCTTCTTCACTTACAACAATCTCTTCTTTTCTGTTCTCTTCATGATGCAATTCTCGGTGTAAAACAAAGATATCTTCATCTTGGAAAAACTCACCACAAATATCGCAAAGAGCCATTTTTTTTACAGTTTGGCTTTGAGTGTGCACTCGGTGAATGTCCACGCAATAATGAGCAGCGCGCTCAACCGGGTCCCTTTATACCCGAGGTTGAAGGGTGGGGGAAGGTGACGTCATATACATCCAGTTTATCAATCATGTAGCAGATTTGGCTTTTAAACACCCATTTTCAATTTATTCTTCAACAGGTTTGATAAACCAATAATCTTTGGTCTAAATCCACTACTTTGTACAAATTTTTTGTTTGGGCACTTCTCGTCCGGAGCAAAAAACTTTTTGGTCAAGGTCGAAATTTTTTCTCAAAAAAAAGTTCCGGGGGAAGGGGGGGGTGGGGGAGGGGGTGGGGGAGGGGGTGGGGGAGGGGGTGGAGGAGGGGGTGGGGGAGGGGGGGGGGTTTATACTGTATTTAGGTCAAGGTCACGAAAAAAACTTTAAAAAAATTAAGCCCCACCTGGGGCACTTGGGTTGTCATCGCTGTAGCCTCCGAAGAGACCCAACTATGACAACAGGCAACATCCAATGTCGTCTAACCTTCACCACGCAAGACTTAAGCATTTACTGCATTGCTAACAAATAACTTTTCCAATAGCTAACAAAAGGTCATTTACATAATTTTGAAAGAGGTTGAGGACAGCCCTAGTGGCTTATGTCCCCGGTCCGAGTGCAGAGGCCATCGGCTCATTACCCCCGTATAAGCGTACAAACGGACCAACTCCAATTTCTCAGCCGCATTGAAGCATGCATGAGTGGAGCCTAACAATTAATTATAAAAAGTGGTTTTACACGGGGGCCTACTCCCGTTACCTATCTTTAATATTTAATATTTAAGTTCAGCAATGCAGTAAATTTATATAAGTTCTTACTAGGTCAAGGCCATACGAACATTAAAAAATTTCGGCCCCCGTACATCCATGGCGAACCACGAATGTTCGGGGGCCTTGGGGACAAAAAAACACAAATAGCTAACAAAGTTTCATTTACATAATTTTGAGTTTCCGGAAGGGAAACTAACTGAGGACACCCTAGTGGCTTACGTCCTCGGTCCGAGTGCAGAGGCCATCGGCTCATTACCCCCATATAGGCGTACAAACGGACCAACTCCTATTTCTCAGCCGCATTGAAGCATGCATGAGAGTTCTCAGCCGCATTGAAGCATGCATGAGAGGAGCCTAACAATTATACAAAAGTAACTTTACACGGGGGGCCCTACTCCCGTTCCCTGTCTTTACGATTTACTTTGAGCATTGCAAAAGCTCAAGGGGGAAATGCTACAACAAGCGTATACACTTTAGAAAAATATAACACACACTTACAACACACAATTGAGCTCAACGTAGTCAATGCTGGAACAAGCACATACACATTAAACACATATGACAAACAAGACACAAAGGATAAAAGACACACACACACAGGAGACATAGGGTACAAGTAAAACACTCTAATATAGAACAATTCGCAATACCCCAAACGCAAGCGCAATATCTTACAACTAATACAAGTCTTAAAGTTAGAGTAGACTTCGCTAAACACTGAAGGCGCCATTCAATGTTTAGTGATGCCTATGGCGGTCCGTCCCGATCGTTCACGTTCAACGCGCGGGAGCGGACTGCGAGCCGGCTCTGGCTGGGCCCCCTTATATCCCCACCGGGGCTGCCACGCCCAGGATATCAGGGGTGGGGGAGGGGGTGGGGGTGGGGGTGGGGGTGGGGGGGGGGCTCGCACTTTTTGTCGGGGGGGGGGGGGGGGGGGTGGGGGAGAGGGTGGGGGAGGGGGTGGGGGAGGGGGGGGGTCACTTCTCGTCCGGAGCAAAAAACTTTTTGGTCAAGGTCAAAAATTTTTCCGAAAAAAAAGTTCAGGGGGGGGGTCACTTCTCGTCCGGAGCAAAAAACTTTTTGGTCAAGGTCAAAAATTTTTTCCGAAAAAAAAGTTCGGGGGGGGGGAGGGGGAGGGGGTGGGGGGGGTCACTTCTCGTCCGGAGCAAAAAACTTTTTGGTCAAGGTCAAAATTTTTTCCGAAAAAAAAGTTCGGGGGGGGGAGGGGGAGGGGGTGGGGGGAGGAGGGGGGGAGGGGGTGGGGGGGAGGGGGGGCGGGGGGTGGGGGGAGGGTGGGGGGGGAGGGGGGGGGTAAGTGGGTCAAGGTCACCCACAACACTTCTACTCTAAGTGTTGGCTATACCCCCCCACCACAACTGAGTCCCCTAGGCTGCACAACACCGCTCCGCCAGTATGTCTCCAGCTTCCATGCGGTGCGTTTCGCTGTTCTCTAACTCTCTATATGTAAGTATTTTTACAAGTTTTGAATCTAGGTCAATACACTTTAACTCTGGGACGATATCGACTTGTACTATTTCTGTGTTTTGACTCAAGGTCATCACATTCATTTTAACTCTGGGATGATTTTGACTTATAGCATTTCAGTTTTTTAACTTAAGGTCGTCACACTTTAACTCTGGGGCGGGATCGACTTGTAGTATTTCTGTGTTTTGACTCAAGGTCACCACACTTTAACTCTGGGACGGGATCTACTTGTATTATTTCTGTGTTTTCACTCAAGGTCATCACACTTTAACTCTGGGATGATTTTAACTTATAGTATTTCAGTGTTTTGACTCAATGTCACCACACTTTAACTCTGGGACGGTATCAACTTGTAGTATTTCTATGTTTTTACTCAAGGTCATCACACTTTAGCATGTAACTTTAAGGTAGCACCGAAACGGTGCTACCCGGCTTGACATTTTCAAGTTTCCCGAGGTCATCACAATTTCCCCCACCACTTCCCATATACCTAGAGTGCGCGGGGCTGGACAGTCAGTCGCTCGGTGTCTGTCGTAGGGTACGCATCGCGGTTGCAGTAATGGTCGAATGGGGGCTTCTGGGTCAGTTCAAGGTCACCCGAGCGGTGTCACATGATGGTTTAGGCAGAGTCACGTTGCAAACTTCAAGTTTCCTCAGCACTTTTGCTGTTTCTCATCGCAAATTCGCTCCAAGTTGTCAAGGTCATGGTAACTGTGACTGAAACTCGGAGCGTAGTGCGAGAAACAGCAAAAGTGCCAAAAAATTTTAGGTTTCAGCGTGACCTTGACCTTTGTGACATCGATGACGTCATCTTGGTGACGTAAGGGGTGATGACGTCATCAGCACGTCATTTTTGTGACGTCATGGGTGTGACGTCAAGGAAGTGACGTCATTGGTGATGACGTCATCGATGATGCAATCGATGACGTCATCAATGAGGTCATTGACCTCGATGACGTCATCGATGACGTCATCGCTCGGGTGACCTTGAACTGGCCCAAAAGCCCCCATTCCCCACTACTATCGATCGACACTAATTTAAATGTACAGGATGTACCAGAAGTACCAATCCATACCGGAAGTCGCTAATTTTAAATACAAACCAATACTCTTATGGCGTTTTTTATTAAACACGTAATTTTAAGATATCTTTGCAATTTAGTTTGTCCCCGTAATCCTAACGGTTCTGGAGATAATGGCAATTGAAATTAAGTTTTTCCCCGTGAGAATAAATAGCATTGGCAAAATTTCACACCCACTACCTCTAAACATTTACGTTGAACAGACAAAACTAATCATAAAATATCAAAAATGTATAATACATATATTTGAAACGAGAGCCTAAGGCATTTTTCCTATGCAGTTTAACAAAAAAATTTCAGAGATAATGGAGTTGAAAATTTGTTCCATTTTATTGTTATGGGAAAATCTCAATTTCAATTGCCATTTTCTCCTAATCCATTAGGATTATGGGTACAAATTATATTGTAAATATGTCTCAAAATTACGTATAGAATCAAAAAATGTAATAAAAAGTGGGGTTTGTGATTAAAATTAGTCATGAGTCAGCGCTCGGACGAGACGGATCGATATTGGTAGCTCCGTTCCCACTGTTGTGTATTCGATTATTTCATGGAAGTTTAACATTCTCTTGTGTGATTACTTTAAAATAAATTCAAGTAGTGATAATTAAATCAAATATAGTGAATATTTATTATTTTTACTCGTGGTGCAACTGCTCAAACAAATAAAAATGTCGAAGTGTGGTACATGCATGCAAACAATCAATTCGAGAAGTAGTAAAATAACTTGCTCTGATTGTAATAATTATGTTTCATGCTGCTTGCATGAAAATGAGCAAAGCTGACATGGAGTACCTCACGAGCGAAGGCCTAGTCTGGAGATGCACACCGTGCGGAGAGTCTAGACGCCAAAGTATGCGTTTCGAGACTCAAACTAATGAAGGCAGCATAACCCTAGAAGATGTCATGAAGGTGATAAAAGAAATAAGAGATAATCAAAATAGGGTTGAGAAGGATTTCAACACCGCTCACGAATCTCTGTTACAAAAAATAGACGAAAACACTGAGGCATTAAAAGAACAAACAGCGGAAAACAAAAAGTGCATGGAAATGATTGAAGCTGTTACTACAGAAAATGCAGCACTTAAAAAGAAAATAACAGATTTGGATAAAAGAATCGAAGAAATGGAGCAATACTCCAGAAGTAATGCCGTGGAAATATACGGTATTCCTCAACAAAAAATGAAAATGTGCTTTCTGTAGTGAAAAGTGTAGGAACGGCACTTGGCATGGAAATAACAGACGCCATGGTGGATACCTGCCACAGACTTGGAAGCAGAGATGAAGCCTCGAAACTATCGCCGGGAATTATTGTCAAATTCGTCAGGAGGCTTGATAAAGATGAACTGCTACATAAAAGACGTGTCAAAGAGATTTTTCAACTAGACACATGAATCTTCCAGAAGACAACATCGTCTACATAAACGAGTCTCTCTCGCCGGAAAGAAAAAAGCTGTATGCGAAGTCGAGGGCATTGAAGAGGGAAAAGGGATACAAATATCTTTGGACGCGTCGAGGGAAGATCTTCCTGCGGAAAGAGGACAACACACCTGTAATTGTAATCACATGCCAGTCTGACTTTGGTAAGCTCTAGATTTTGTTCTATTGTTAACTAATGATTTATTTTTTTACATTTTACTGTTTCAATTATCATTGTATGTCGAGAAAAATATTGCTTAAATCCAGTTTCAAAGTATCTCACTGTTATTCATTGTTAGGTTTTCTATATTCTTTGTGTAGTTTATCTGATATGTAGTAGGTAGAATGGAAAATAACTCTTTGAACATGAACAATGTTCCAAATTTCACTATTATACACCAAAATATAAGAAGCTTAAGGAAAAATTTTGAACTATTCAGTGGTGAATTATATGTCAGAAATTTATATCCTGAAATAATAATACTATCAGAAATATGGATAAACAGTGATGAAGTAATTTTTTACGATATGCCTAACTATAAAAAATATTTTAAATGTAATAATGAAGGTAGAGCTGGCGGGATAGTTGTATATGTAAAAAATACCTTAGAAATAGTTGACTTTAAACCAGAACAATTATACACTGCAGATTTAATTAGTTTAACTTTCAAAGCGGTAGGACAGGTGTTTAATTTATTTGCTGTGTACAGAAATCACAAATACACAAGAGAGAATTTTATTGATGAACTTATAAACTACTCTAATTCAAAGGACAGCTTCAGGAATATGAATAATGTATTTTTTATAGGCGACATAAATATAAATTACTAGAAAACAGCAATGTGGTAGACAATTATAGCGTTCTGATGGTCAGCAATGGGTTTGAAAGTCTAATAAATGAACCAACTAGGGTGACCTCGGAGTCTGCTACTTGCATAGATCATGTGTTCGCACGTGTTGCTAACAAAACCAGGGTAGAAATAGAGGCAGAGGTGATACACGCAGGAATCACCGATCACTCACTGTGCAGCGTCGTGGTGCGGGGAGGGGACCAGGCAGGCCTGTGTCACTCGCTCCGGCCGCCGGCGCCGGTGTCGGACGCCTACCGCACTGATTACGCTCTGCTGTCTGAATATTTGGATAAGGCCGACTGGGAACCCGTATATGTGCAAACAAACGCTTCTCTTGCTTTTGATTCTTTCATTGATATTTTTCAAAAATGTATCTCATTTAGTAAAGTAAAATTGCCTTTGAGAAAACATTACATTAAACTTAAACCATGGATGAATGACTTTATCTGCATGAAAATTAGCATAAGGAATAAAATATATTCAAACATGAAAAAACATCCTAACAACGTCAAGTTAAAAAATTACTACTTGAAATATAGAAATAAATTAAATTCAGAAATTCGCCAAACAAAGAATTTATACTATAGAAACCAGTTTCAGAAATGCACTGGAGACTCTAAAGCGACTTGGAAAGTAATAAATGAAATAACAGGTCAAAAAGTTCAGACAAATAGAAATATAAGTATTTTAGTCAACAATGAAATATTAAGTGATCCTAAGGCTGTTTCAGAACATATCAATGAGTATTTTTTGGGAGTTGTAGATACCCTTAATATAGATAAAAATATACCTTACGTGTTTTCAAATCTAAATTACAAAAACCTTTTTAGAATTAGATTTCAACCGAATTCAATGTTTATAGAGCCTATTACGCCCAATGATGTACTACGAATAATTGATTCTCTTAAAAATGGAACAGCTCCAGGTGTTGACGGCATTAGCTCATCTTTAATAAAGAAATTCTCAACAAAGATTATCAAAGTGCTGTGTTATATAGTTAATTTCAGTTTTCAACAAGGAGTTTTCCCAGAAAGATTGAAAGAAGCAGTAGTTATACCCATCTTTAAGAGCGGCTCAAAGAATAATTGCAGTAATTATCGACCAATATCATTGCTCTCTTCATTTTCAAAAATATTCGAAAAGATAATGAAAGATAAGTTAGTGAAATTTCTAGAGAAAAACCACTTTTTTAGCAAAAACCAATTTGGATTTAGAGAAGGCACTAACACCGAACATGCCCTACAAAGCTTTATGACTAATGTGTATAATGGATTGAATGGAGGAGAAAATGTTTGTGGCGTATTTTTGGATATAAAAAAAGCATTTGATACAGTTGATCATGATATCTTACTCGAAAAACTAAATAGATGTGGAATTCGAGGAGTTTGCCATGATTGGTTTAAAAGCTATTTAATTGGAAGAAAACAGTGTGTAAAAATTGAAAACAATTTGAGTAAAATGAGAGATATTAGACATGGTGTACCTCAAGGATCTGTTTTGGGAGCTATTTTGTTTTTAATATATATCAATGATTTGTGTAACGGGTCTTTGAAGGGAAGGTTGACATCTTTTGCAGATGACACAGCTATATGCTATGTTGAAAAAGACTGGGGAATTATAGAACAAGCTATGAGTGACGATTTAGAAGCTCTACAATGGTGGTTTACTAACAATCATATGTTACTTAGTCCAGAAAAAACTAAATATATTAATTTTAATTTGAGGAAAGAAATACACTTTTGTCAACAAATAATCTACAAATGTAAGTGATAATCTACTGAGATAAGTGCAGCTTGATACCGTGTTCTATAATAGAAAAAAACAAATTGCATTAAATATCTTGGGGTCATGCTTGATAGTCAGGTCAACTGGAAAGAACACATTGCTAATTTGAAATCTAAAATGAACAGTGTTTTAAGATATTTCTATTTTTTTAAGGACATTGCCACAAAGGATATACTTAGGGGATTATATTTCTCACTAGTTGAAAGTAGATTACAATATGGTATTGTATGTTGGGGAGGTACATACTCATCCAGCATCAAACCAATTGTCACTCAACAGAAACACTTTTTAAGAATTATTACAAATAAAAAAATACAAGATAACTCCTGGCCCTTATTTGTATCTCAAAAAATCCTTCCCGTAAGAAATTTGTTTGTTTATAAGGTCTTAAAACTATTTTACGATAGAAGTGGACATTTTGCTGTACAAAATAATATTTACAGAGAAAAACTTCGAAATGCTAATAATTTATCCGTTCCAAAGCCTGAAAATACATTTTACACTAAAACATTTGATTATCTAGGACCAAAACTATATAACCTTATTCCAAATGAAATAAAAGATATTAGAAGTAGAGGTGCATTTTTTAAGCGTCTTAAACTATGGTTATTAGATTTAGAAAATTTAGACTTTTTACTGAATGTAGTAACTTGATTAAATAGTAAATGTGTCTATTATATTTTTTATATGTTCAATATATTGTAGTATAAGGTTTGTGATATTGGATGTGTAGTGTTTGTTAAGAATTATATTGTTTCTATAAGTTTGTATAAGTTTGTTTGTGTGTTTTCTATAAGTTGTAAGTTGTGTATTTTATAATCATCACTAATTTTGTGAATGAGAATGTTGTCTTATATATATCTTATGTGTATATAACTTATCCTAATTTACTTTTATGTATATATCACAGTGGGTAAACATAAATTTTATTTCAATTCAAAATCTGAGAGCTGACAATTTGTTTTTTATTGTATTTATAGAGGAACCTCTAAACAGGCTTAGCCTTAGAGGCCCTAAATTTTCTCAAACTAGAGTTAACGTGTATATTTATTGTTTATATTTTTTAGATTTGATTTAATTTGTTTATTGTTGACAAGTAAAACTTTGTATAAAATACATCAGTCAGACTGGCATGAAAGAAGTAAATGTAAATTGTATTTTTATTTATTTTTTGACTGATAATTGTATTTATTGTATTATATGCAATTGTAATGTATTGTATTAAGTTTGGGAAAATAAAGATTATTATTATTATTATTATATTATTATTAGTAACTTCCATGCTGGAAAGGTCCACCTTTCTGGTACACTGAAATTACTGTCAATCGATAGAGCGTAACCAGTTTCTCTACAAAGCCACAATTGGTTTTGGTTGAAAATAATAATGAAAATTTTAAAAGGGGTGTACGGGTGGTCTGGGACGGTCCCGGTGTCCCATATATCATTAATTAGTTGTCCTTTGGAAATCTAATTTTATAGAATATTTTACAAAAATTTCCCGATTCTTATCCGTTTACAAATTAATATACCTATTTCGTCAAGGAGTTCTTGTAGTATTAAAAATGTTTAAAGGATATTTCAATCCGGTCTTTTGAGTTATTTTACAATTAATTTATCTCCAAAATGTTTGCTTGCAATTACCTCACAAACAAAATGTGTATCCAAGTGAACACAAACTCACACTATAAAAATTTAAAATGTTTTATTTTTAAGTTACCAAATACGTTTCAACTTATACTACATAAGAAGTAACTTTTAACATCAACTCTGGTAAATGAATTAACTAAAAGAGGGTTTTACGTTGAAAATAAGCGAAACCGTTTCACTGTCGATTTTCTATTAGGCCGTTTAGATCGTGATGACCATCAGGGTCATGCTGATTTCCTCGTGTCAAATGGGAGCCATTTACCGTTCAGCGGACGGTCGCAGATGACGTCATCACGGTGGCTAATGGGGCCAAGATTGGAGGGTCCAGACATTTCATTCTGGTTAACACCCTGTTACACTGGCCGGTTAGTTCCGTCTGATTGGGTTAAAGGAAGTTCAGAGCTGGGCGACAGTTAAGACTCATTACACCTCTTTAAAAGCATACTAAGCAGTTTCAATGGTTCAACCAAATTACACAAACTTTTCATTGATTGAAAATTGTCATTTAACTATAACTGGTAAGTATTGAAACATTTTAATACAAGCAGAGACCTACAACTAGTAAACCTCTACGAGACCCATTGATGTTTCACTGGGACTGATAGGAGTAATCATCACAATAAATATAAAGCTACTTTAAACCAATAACTAAATAATAAAAGATGAAACGAAAAAAACCCGTAAAATAGTCTTTAAATCATGCAATCAATATTAATATTTCTTAAGTAGTAAAAATATGTAAAATGTGCATAAATATTAATACCAAAGGCATTCTAAACTTAATTCCAATCCATTCAACAAAGTAACATTTTTATGGATATAAAGGGAAGTTAAATCAAAATTGTAGTGCCAATTCATGATTTAACTGTGTAAAATTCTGTGTAAATATACTGGGTGTCCAGCTTCAACTTTTCATATTTTTCCAGATTATTCAGCAAGCCAAAATAATAAAAAAAACCCCATATAAACATATCTCTTAAAAAGCTTCGTTAAGCCATTAGCCACCATTTTGTTTTTGCACCTAATGAAAATTATACTTAATAATTTTTATTTCTATAACTGGTTGTTGTATTAAGCATGTTGTATTGTTGTATTTCGCATGTACCTTTGCTCACCATTGCTCATTTACATAAAAAAACTATTTTTCCATGTGGCTGCTATTTTAAGTTTTTAAACTCAAACATAAAAAAACGGAAAATTTTTCAATATTTTATAAGAGACACAAAAAGTTGAAACGTTAATTTATTTAAACCATGTAAAGTTCTTAAAATTAATAACAGTTATTCTATTGGCATAACGAAAATTTGCACTAATTATAATGCAAAATCTACGTTTTTCTGCAGAAAAATTACTCTGTTTTTTTTTTGTCGGATCTTTATAAACTTGGTATAAATGTTTAGAAAATTAAAGGTGTCAACAATTTTATCCTTGTAAAAGTTTGATAAAATTTTCAATTTTTTAGCTTTTTAAGTTAAAAAATTCAAAATCACTGCTATTTTGAAAATATACATGGGAAAAAACATTTTTTTTATGAATATGAGCGTTTGTATGATAAAGATACATGCCAAATATGAACTCAATACAACTACCCGGTATGGAAATAAAAATTATAAAGTGTTAAAAAGGAAATGGGAGCTGGCGGTGTAACGAAGTATTTTTTAACAAACGAATGTATGAACTTTTTTGTTTATTTTAGGTTGCTAAATAACCTGAAGAAATTTGTAAATGTTGAAGTTGGAAACCCTGCATGATTTTAATAATTCTGTTTGATGATTCTTAAAAAACTTATTTATGTTTGTAGCTGTGGCTGAAAAGAATTGATAAAAATTACTATAAACCTAAAATTAGCTTAGGATTTAAACTATTTCCTTTATCATAATTACGGTTATACAGTTGTGTGATCCAACAGCAAGTAAAATGTTACATAACATCTAGCTATTATTACTGCACCAATACAGGTTGCCATATTGCTCGATTTGGTTTTCCACTTATATTAAACCTCAAACATTAAACGCTTGTCGAAAAATGATTAATTTTGGTTTCCTCTCCCTTAAAACGATGACAACATTTATTAAAAACGTTAAGCTGAATATTTCAATGATATTTACATAATATTATTGTTTGGACCAAACTCTAAAAAACTATTTTATTTATATTAAGCTATTTTAAACAAGACAATATTTTAAAGTCATTTTGTAATTTATTTCTAACACATAATCAAAGGTGGGTAATTAAAACACCAATTGACTGTTGAAGTCTTTGAGGTCTCCCTGGATCATAGATGGGTCATGAAAATGACAAAATTTTTTCTCATTTACAAAACTCGTTTTTGGTGAATTCACTAAAACGTCTACATTAGGTTTGAAAATTCCTGGAACGGCTTTACACATTCTTCTTAATAAAAAGTGGATCAACGAAATATGGAACATATTTTTAAGACACAAAATACCATATACCTATGTAAGCTGGGAGATCACCATCGATTGGGAAATCTTAAATTTAAGCATGAGTTTATATGTCTATCACATTAAACGTGTCTGTTAGTAAACAACATCGCCAGAGAACCCAACTCAAACGGTTAATCGGTCCGAAAATTTTTCTCAATGAAATTTATTTTCAAAGTCACACTATCAAAGCCTTAAAATACAATGACTTTTGACTAGTTCTACTTTTTGAGATTAGATTTGTGGCAAACTACTCTGAATTCAATAACCTTTAAAAGTATGCATCAAAAGTATGAATTTTTAAGGGTCGTCCCTAAACAAAGTCTTAGAAAAACATCTTTGGTCAGTGTCACGTCATTCATAATTTTAAAGGTCCATGAATTTAAAACAGTTAACCGCAAACTCAACTTTAAAAAGTTGAATGGCTCAAAAGTTACTACATTAAAGTTTTTTATGTGACTTCAAAGCTAAATTTTATTGGCTACCATTTTGTTATAGGTAATGCATTTAAGGATATTGTTCTAAAACAATACCCTCAAATTTTGGGGCATTGTTTTCAACCACAAGAGTCCTTGAATTATTGTACAAATCAAGCCATGCTTACTAAGATTTTCTCGTTGAAAGTCGTAGGAGAAGTAGATAGGGCACTGAAAGTGTGTTAATTACGGTTTTATTTTCTGTCTAGGAACCATGGTGAAGATTTCGTTCGTCCACTTTATCAATAACAAAAACATAATACCGCTCCGGGAATTTTTTAACATTTGTGTAATTAGTTACATGAACAAAAAAAAGCCTTAGAATAAAATCACCCAAAATAATTTCCAAACATAAAAATTTCACCTGCAAAATAATCTTTTTTATGTGCCAAACAGGTGAACTTAAATGTTTAACTACAAAGTTAAAAGTGCTGACACACTATTTGCTTGGCTCCGTTTGAAACTAATCACATTATGTAAAAGTGATTTGACAGTAATCGCTTAAGGAAAGTACGAATTGTCATCGGCCTTGACCTTGACCTTGGGACGAGTCACCATCACAGTCACGGAACAGTCAAGAACCCCTAAACGAAAAGGAGGAAACTGTCACAAACAACCATCATTTGATCAACACGTAATATACATTAATTTTGTGTGCCACTTCTTGTTAGGTACTTTATTTCTTAAGGACTTTCCATGTAACATATAAAAATTGTTTTAAAATTAATAAATTTTATTTAAGGTAGCGTTATACGGTTTGAACTTAACTAGTAGTTAAATCCAAAAACTGCTTTATAATTTATAAGTTCAAATATACCAAATTGAGCAAATAATATTTGACATCTTAAAGACTACTTGCGACAAAAAATGACACAAATTTAAATTTCATTAAATTATTAATACTAATAATAAGTGCAAAATGGGGATGGATAATATATCGGACAATTGCACAATTTATATTAAATTTACCATTGCCATACGCGTTTCAATTCCATTTAAAAGCCACTTCATTCAAACAATGTGTGCACGTGCAAGTATGTATTTAATTGACATTTTATTTTGGTTATAATGGAAATGCGATCGAGGATATGACTTTTAAATGTTCTAATGATAAATTTACTAAGAAATTAAAGTCTGACTAACGACTAACGATGAGACTTAAGGAAAAATCGTAAGCCTCTGGATTAGCCGTTTTTGTGGACAAAGAGATAAATTAATTTCTTTATATTGGGGATAAAGTTTAGGAAGGACAGAGACATGCTCTGCGGGATTCATTTTAGATTTTAATTAAACAAGTTTCAAACAGTTATACAACTGACTAATTTATTGTTCTTGACTTGTGTCTTGGAATCGGAGTTGACTTTAAAAAAGTAAAAGGAGAAATTTAATATCACTTGATGTTTTTCATTAAAGTTTTTCTCATTTATCAGTAATAGGAATCCTTAAAAGGTGGGTTTAATTAAAGCAATGAACAATATTGTCCTTTCTTAAGAGCCAGGTAATGGAGACGATTGACTTTTGCCTTTTATCTTCGCAACTTGTTGATTTTATATGATAAACTGATAACGTAAAACAATTTGCAGGTTATATATCCGATATAATTGTTACTGTAGGTTTTATTTAAGTAGTGTCAGGATTTTTCTTAAGTCAGTAGGAATAAATATTTTAATTTTGAGGCGAAATAAAATGAAAAATACACATATAGAAAATAGGGTTTTTGCGAAGGACCACAGTTCCTGTTTAAAAGGAACTCAAAATTATTCAAAAAGAAAATAATTGAACATATAAAACTATATTTTACTAAACACAAATTAAATTAATACTTTTTGAAAACATAAATTAAGTAGAAATTCTATTAAGGGCTTAAAAATACATAGGAGTAAACCTTTTGAATAGTCCAAATGAAAAGTTAGGCAGTTAAATAGCTTACTTTCATAGGAGGCGTCTTGCATTGGGAGAGACTGGTAGGGACATGGTACCATGCTTGGTTCACATGCACTATAGAGTTCACATATTAGAGTCTTTGGATTGGCATAAAATGCTTCAAATAAAACAAGCAATGTGTGAAAATTACTCATAAGGAGATATAGGTTTTACAGTTAAAACAAAATGGGTTTTACATTTAAAGGATTCAAAGAAAAAAGGTAAATTATTTGTCAAATATAAAAATAACTAATTGAGTTGAATTAAAAAGATATTTGATTGAGACAAAATGTCAGAGTTACATAATTGGTATATTAAATTAAAAATAAGGAAAATTTAATAGATAATTCATATGGAGTGGGAAAGTTCTCAGTTGTAATGAAGAATATGGGGAAGGAATATATAAGAATATACTGGATACTGGTTTTTCCAGCTCCCTATCTTAAATATTAAAACTACTGTATTTCCAATCGTGCTGAACAACTGTTACAGTTAATTAAATTCAAGGTAGCGCTAATTCATTTATTTTGTATCCTAGGGTCTGTTATAGATTTGAAGGCGCAATCCTGTTTTAGAGTATTGTATCTAGTTGCGGTCAAAACTAAATATTTACTATACATTACAGTATTTTGGACGCAATGATAAATATTCTTCTCTTTGTTACACATCATCTTAGGGATTTAAGATAACTAAACGAATTTAATTTAAGTAATCTATCTTGGAAGCGAGGAGTTTTTAATGAGTTTTGCTGAAGAATATATTCTATTTCACTAACTATACGGGGTTTCATGAACAACAAGATTATTCGTAACAAGATTATTTCCGTTAGTTTAAGTTGTTTCACACACCTATAAAACATATCAACGAAGTCTTGGATATTGCAAAGATTAGATGAAGTAGTTATGAACACAGATTGAAAAATCATTACTTTTCAATCGAACTAAACCCCAATTCATTTAAATGAAAGAAAGTCCCACTGAATTATTCTGCTTGAAGGATTCATGAATATTAATTTGCGGGAAACTCTTTCCCATCTGAATTCCATATTTTTGCTGATCGATCATTCATTTTTGTCAATTTGTATTTAAACCCTTGTTATACTTAAACACAGTATCGCACAATAAATGTCTTCAATACATTTTTCAAGTTTTTTTGTGGATCGAGGCTTTTTGGCTCAGTGAAAACAAAACGGAAATAATGTTTCGAACGGAACGTATTAGAATTGAATATCATGGTAAGTGATAAGAGGGTAATCTCCTTCAGTTACAAAACATAATAAAGAGGGGATTTAAACCAATGACATTGTTGTCACGTTTTAAAACTCGCCGCTTTAACTCAGCATACCTATGATGTAGGGCTCAGATTTGAAGTTAATTAATGTGGTTAGTAATTTCACATTTAACAACAAAAATAAAAACATTTAGAGTATTTGAGTGTTTTAAAGGTCGGATTTAACTTCGAACTGTTACATTTTTAACGAAACGGCCTTTTGTTGAGAAAGTTAAATTTTTAACCAATAGAAATTTAAAACTTTGCTATAATTTCAAGAAATTAACGAAAAATGTACGAATTGGATAAAAGTATATTTATGTAAATGAAGTATAAATATAGGAATGAATCTCAACATTAATGTTAAAGAGACTAACGCTGTAGTAGAACATGCGAGAAATGTTTGGATAAAAAAGAAATTGTAGATAAAAGCGAGTTGTTTATCAATACATAAATAAGTTACATTTAAATTAAAGTTTATTTATTTGAGTAAAAGAGAATCTGACCTCCAATTGAATGGTTTCGTCAATAATTGATTGCCTAATTAAGACTTGCTAATGACTTTGCTCTGTAACTACTCGAGTCTCTCCAGACTATTCAATGATTTAGTTATCAGGTTATAATTAAAACAAGTAAAAACACTGAGGCGTAAAATTGCTTTCCAAAGTTCAACATGTAAAAGCCTTTTAGAAATTAACTTTTCACTATCGAATCCGTTCATTTAAATTTATACATTTCGAAATTTAGATAAAAATAATTTATTACTGTTACTTTTTGTAAGGCTTACGGAAAATTTACAAAAATAACCAATGCAATTAGTACATTATTAATTCATTCCTAAAAACAAAGTTACAAAAATCAATAGTATCAGATTTGAGATAAACAGACTATAAATATACATATTCTATGACTGGCCGACGACACGTTTGTTAAAATAACATGTTTGTTTCTTCAAGTGCCCAATTTCGAAGTAAGGTAATTGCTGACAAAATGCGGCCTCCTTAATAGAGAACTCACCTGGCTGGCGAAGTACAGGAAGGCTGCCGACAGACTAACCTCTATAATTGCAGATAAGTTGGGCTGCGTTTGCAACAGTAGTGTAGTGTGTAGCAATTAGTGTTGCATCTGTGTGGATGAGCAGTGGCGGCTGCGGCCCCGGTAGCTGCGGTTACCGCTGTCGACACGCGCATACACACACACACACACACACACACACACACACACACACACACACACACACACACACACACACACACACACACACGCAAACGAGCGGTGGCCCACGATAGTACAACATTCTTTGGTCCAACACATCCGGTAATCCACCACTGCCTTAGCAGTAATACCTCTTGGCAGATTTATTTATTTATTTTTTTTTAATTTGTGCAAAATTTTATTTTAATACCTTTTAATTGTGTTTTTAAATTGATTGAACAAATAAAAATTTGTATTAAAAGATATTTTAACAGCTTTTACCTCGTTTCACCCCTCCCTGAGAGGTTATTTAGCCTTTTTATAACAAGTACCTCCAATAATTAATCTATAATCCGACAGAGGCCTGGTATGAGTCGGATTATGTAGAGCCTACTAATTTACTCCCCGGACAGAGTTCATTTTGAAACTTATGTGATTACATGATTATTTTTATACTTAGTTACAACCAGATGGGTTTTCAAGGTGAACATGACAGAAGGATGAGTTTGATTTCATATGAGGTGTAGCTTCTTTACTAACATAGATTAGTTGAATCATTTATCCATAATAAATTTAAAGCCCAATGAACACAAATCAACTGGGTCCAATGTCAAACATTCCAAATCTACTAACTTATCTCACGATCTAACCGGCAAAGGCGTATGGGTATTTACAAAATTAGGGATAATATTAATTTAAAAACCTAGAAAAACATTTTTTAGTTTAACAGCTTATCCTCCCTTTCATCAAAACTTTCCCTTTCCTGGCAAGAATTTCCTTGGATTTGCTCTAGCAAAGAACCATTTCGGCATTTGCCTTAACGCTTAGACAAACCGTTAAAAACCACCCAAGAATGGGCGGTTGGGAACAAACATTAGACAACCCGAATGTAAGTTACCCTTATTTGTAGATGTGATATCTTACTCGGTGTATACTGTTTGCAGACTCACATTGATTGAGGCAGGCACAAGTAATAATGTAACAACCACAAGCACCATACACTCAGACAGCACACTAGCACAAATAAACATATACTTGCCGACCATAGGCAAAAACACACATACCGAGTGAATTTCGTAAGATATCCTAAATGGATAAGAGACAAATTCTTTATCCCATTACCTTAGAAAAAATAATTTTCCACTAAATTTACCCCAAGGAACATCGTCAAAATATTTGAATGACACATAAATACAGAGTATTCAAAAAGCCATCGCTCATATGTTCTAATCTCAGCTATCAAAATATAATATTTTCTGATGTAAATGAAAGTATTTTTCAAAAATATTTTTGTAAGATCTAAGGATTTTTAACTTATGTGTTTTCGAAAATAATATGCATTTAAATTCGAAAATAGTAAGTATATTTTGCTAATTACCCCGAAAAAGAATAGAGATACAGGATGAACGTAAATTAGAAAGTCACCAACTTAAGTTTCAAAAGGGTTACAGTGGATAAGACAAATCCTGAAAACCATTATAAAGTGGAAAAATGATTTTTTCGCGTTCGTAATTTTTCCCCATCCCCCAAAACAGGGTATTTCGAGGACAAGCATAAAAATTTACTTCAAAATTTTAGTTCAAAGTTCCCCTGTTATCCTTCTGGGAACTTTTTTGTTATCACTGTACTAAAATTGTATAACACTAGCTGATAACCGTAGATATGAACCAACGTGTTATATTTTCAATACGTAGTGTAACAAATTTAAACCAGAATAAAGAACCTCCAGGCCTCTGAGTGGAGCAAACGAGCTCGTCTTACAAATTTTGAAAGTTTACGAGGAAATTACTTATTTCTTCGATACTAAGACTAAAATAACTACCACAAACACAAACCTATAAGGTATATTCATAACGGACTCAACTGTAATAAATAAGTAGATAAGGTTAAATACAGTCGTATTTAAATTCACCATATTAGAAATGTTTTTAATGCAAAGGAAAACTACGATATCTTCAGGTCCTAATTTGTAAAACCAATTAAAACCAAAGAGATATTCGATAGGATTTAATTAAACATGAACAACCGAAGCTGCTTACCTTTCGGAAATAAATTGGTCTGATTTTAACGGAAGCCGATTACCGTAATTGCTTTTTAAGATTTTAAATAAAACTCGCCTCAGGATGACTTTTCCTTCGGATCTTGAAGTATTTACGCCACACTTCAGCCTTTAAATGTAGTTGCAAGTATTATGAGGGAAGAAATAGATTCAAATGGAAGAACATTTGAACTGATACACAAAGAGAAACAGATAAGTATATTGTTTTAGTAACTTCAATAAAAAAATTAGTCACTCATGAAACCGAAATGAAGGAAATCTTTCGTTTTAGCCGCGTCCACACTGACCGAACATGTTCGCCGATTAGTGTTCTGTCGAACAGTTGTTTGTTGGCATTTCTTTCTAATGTAAATCATGTGGTAAATAGTTGTCCGTTAGAAATGTTTGTGGATCTTCTTGTGTTCGCCGAACAAGTTCGCCACGAATATTCGGCCAGTGTGGACGCGGTTTTGGGTTTAAGGTAGAATTTTTCATAAATGTCAGGAAAATATCAATTTAAAATAAATATCGTTTCTCTGGTTAAATACCATGGTAACATGAAGTTTACCATTTACCTTTTCTTACGTTTAAACTGCTACCATTCTCTGGTCTCCTGGTAGATTTTTTAGTTAAAAAAATAATAATCATTTGTAAATCTCATTGCTAAAGAGGGGAAATAATGTAAAATGTATATTTTTTATCAAAGTAAAAAGTGGAATTTAAATGTTTACGCTGGTGACCTATGGCTAGGATAAATTAGCTGGAAGTGATAAATTTAGTATTGTGTGTATCATATTAACTAAAATGGACAAACTATAGGAAGATAAGGGTCATTCCTTAAAATACACATTTTATAGAAAGTGTAATTTCACTTTTATTGTTGTAAAAATAAGCCAAAATGTGACAAAAAAATTAAAAATATATATGAAAGGTAATTTTTACTGAAATTTGTTCCATGTTATTCCCAAACCACTATATCACTATTTTGAGTCAGTGACCTCACATAGTGGGTATTTTAACCTGAATATGAATGAGAGATAAATGAAGGATGTTGGTGGCGAGATAAGGTAGTCTAGGTACTGACTAAGGCCCACATTCTCCTTAGACGGGACTGCTAGTTAATAGCCCAACAGCCAATGGTATCTAGCGACCTACAGTTTAACGTGGGATCCAAACCACAATTTCTACCTCATATATACGATTGGTCTAATTATGAGGATGGTCTTTATGGATGAACTAATATTCACCAGTGCGAACGTTAATCCCCACCAGGGAATATCGCATCCACAAGTTATCGCTTATAACCATCCACAATTCGTAACCCAACAAGTAGATGGATTACAGTACGACGCCACCGTCCCAGTCTCAGAACGGTTCTTTGAAAGACCTGTGGAGAACATACATAAAATTAGGGGACGGCCCTCTAAATAAGAGGTAAATCTGCATCAGACTAACAGGTTTATGCACATAAAAAAGGTATAAATTAGTGGAGTGCGATGTTATTGATAGAATAAAATTTAAGGTTGCTGAATCGGAAACAACTCCAAATCAAATTTCAGCCTAAACGCTTTAAAATTATGTATAATTATAAATATTTTAAATTATTTTAAACAATATTATTTTATAGGACCGCTAATACGTAAGATGTTTGAAATTTCAATATACTTTCAATTAAAAACCACCCTCTAAAAGGCCGTCTTGATATAGGGCATTGGATATCTGGATATGGGGCCGTCTGAATACCGTGATGTCCTAAAAATCCTTTCTCAAAGATAATAACTGATATATTTAATTTTTAAGGTCTTTATAAATAGAATACATAGTCACAAGCCATACCTCAAAAGGTCAAATCAGTCGGAAGCTAAAAAATAAAAAAATTGCGTTAACCCCAACGAGTATTCTTCAAAAATTTAGATATGGGGATATTGCAGTCACTCACGAAATTTATTCCATTAAATATTTTTAATGTTTAGATCGAATTATTTTATCAGAAAATTCCCACCAATGTTTAAAAGAAGCAATAAACCTTAAGGTAAAAGCTGTTAAATTCGATTTTAGGGATAAAAAGTGATGAAAGTTTGACCCAAAGTAAACAGATGTAAATTACACAGGCCCACAAAGCGCCTGATGCATGTTGTATCGCGTCTGGGACGCCGCCGGTCTCGGGCACGCCGAATCTTTTATCAAATCCTAATCAATCTTTCCCTCCACTTTCAATTCTCTTCAGAATCTGAATCACCCCTTCTTCATTTCATTTAATAATGCTTTCCATTTCTGGAAGGTTTTAAAATGTATCCTTAGCGTATACAAACAAAGTTCTATTCTGTACAAAGTTTATACTTTTAACCAAACTACCGAGGGGATCGAGCATTTGTTTGGGAGTAAACTTATAAAACAAGTAAGACAAGGATGTTGCTCCGCACTCACGACCCGTTGACGAGCTCGTTGCTCCGTTCACTGACCCGGCGACGAGCTCGTTGCTCCGCACTCTTGACCCGTTGACGAGCTCGATGCTCCGTTTACTGTCCCGACGACGAGCTCGATGCTCCGTTCACTGCCCCGACGACGAGCTCGATGCTCCGTTCACTGCCCCGACGACGAGCTCGATGCTCCGTTCACTGCTTCGACGACGAGCTCGTTGCTCCGAACTCTTAACCCGTTGACGAGCTCGATGCTCCGTTCACTGCCCCGACGACGAGCTCGATGCTCCGTTCACTGCTTCGACGACGAGCTCGTTGCTCCGAACTCCCGTTGACGAGCTCGATGCTCCGTTCACTGCCCCGACGACGAGCTCGATGCTCCGTTCACTGCCCCGACGACGAGCTCGTTGCTCCGCACTCTTGACCCGTTGACGAGCTCGATGCTCCGTTCACTGCCCCCACGACGAGCTCGTTGCTCCACACTCTCGACCCGACGACGAGCACGTTGCTCCGTTCACTGCCCCGTCGACGAGCTCGATGCTCCGTTCACTGCCCCGACGACGAGCTCGATGCTCCGTTCACTGCTTCGACGACGAGCTCGTTGCTCCGAACTCTAAACCCGTTGACGAGCTCGATGCTCCGTTCACTGCCCCGACGACGAGCTCGATGCTCCGTTCACTGCCCCGACGACGAGCTCGATGCTCCGTTCACTGCTTCGACGACGAGCTCGTTGCTCCACACTCTCGACCCGTTGACGAGCTCGTTGCTCCGTTCACTGCCCCGACGACGAGCTCGTTGCTCCACACTCTCAACCCGTTGACGAGCTCGTTGCTCCGTTCACTGCCCCGACGACGAGCACGTTGCTCCGTTCACTGCCCCGTCGACGAGCTCGATGCTCCGTTCACTGCCCCGACGACGAGCTCGTTGCTCCACACTCTCGACCCGTTGACGAGCTCGTTGCTCCGTTCACTGCCCCGTTGACGAGCTCGTTGCTCCGTTCACTGCCCCGACGACGAGCTTGTTGCTCCACACTCTCAACCCGTTGACGAGCTGGTTGCTCCGTTCACTGCCCCGACGACGAGCACGTTGCTCCGTTCACTGCCCCGTCGACGAGCTCGATGCTCCGTTCACTGCCCCGACGACGAGCTCGTTGCTCCACACTCTCGACCCGTTGACGAGCTCGTTGCTCCGTTCACTGCCCCGTCGACGAGCTCGTTGCTCCGTTCACTGTCCCGACGACGAGCTCGTTGCTCCACACTCTCGACATGTTGACGAGCTCGTTGCTCCGTTCACTGCCCCGTCGACGAGCTCGATGCTTCATTCACTGCCCCGACGACGAGCTCGTTGCTCCACACTCTCGACCCGTTGACGAGCTCGTTGCTCCGTTCACTGCCCCGACGACGAGCTTGTTGCTCCACACTCTCAACCCGTTGACGAGCTCGATGCTCCGTTCACTGCCCCGACGACGAGCTCGTTGCTCCACACTCTCGACCCGACGACGAGCACGTTGCTCCGTTCACTGCCCCGTCGACGAGCTCGATGCTCCGTTCACTGCCCCGACGACGAGCTCGTTGCTCCACACTCTCGACCCGTTGACGAGCTCGTTGCTCCGTTCACTGCCCCGTCGACAAGCTCGATGCTCCACACTCTCGACCCGTTGACGAGCTCGTTGCTCCGTTCACTGCCCCGTAGACGAGCTCGTTGCTCCACACTCTCGACCCGTTGACGAGCTCGTTGCTCCGTTCACTGCCCCGTCGACGAGCTCGATGCTCCACACTCTCGACCCGTTGACGAGCTCGTTGCTCCGTTCACTGCCCCGTCGACGAGCTCGTTGCTCCACACTCTCGACCCGACGACGAGCTTGTTCGCCTCGCCCACTCGCTTGGCAGGAAGGGGGCTGCACTCTGGTTTAAATTTAATGAACCTCAGTTTGAAATTGTAAAATATTGGTTTATTTCTACGATTATCAGATAATTTGTGTTAAAATTTAGTAGCTACAAAAAATTTCCATAAAGTATCGGGGACATTATACAGATCTGTAGGACTGAAACCGGATTCCCAGTCATGTAACAGCTCAGTAGTAGGTTAAACAGCGGTTCTGAAACACTCGTAGTTTTTTTTTTTGACCGCTTTCAGCTTAAAATTGACCGGTTTTTGACCGGATTCTGGCCGGTTGTGGCCAAATATCAGCCCATTTCAGGGCATTTTCCAGGATTTCAGACAGTGATTTCAAGGAGCACTTTGAATTTAATCCAGGGAACTACGAGATGCCCTCTTAAGTTAACCATAACTTTTAAATGAAAAGCGGCCGAATCCCCTTAAACTGCAATCCCACCCGAAGCGATAAATCGCAGTTGCATTGATAACCTCAATCGAATGCACCTCCGCTCGATCACATCAGACTTGATAAACACCGCGCCGCCAGCCACCAACAAGTCCGCTGGTCTAGGCGCTAACGTAACAGCGCACCACCCGACCGGCCCAGGTTCAAACCACGCCTCGGCCGGAGAATATTTTTGAGAACGCCAAATCCACAACTAACGTATACATACGTTTTCTATATATATATATATATATATATATATATATATATATATATATATATATATATATATATATATATATATATACATTTTATATAAATATTTTTATTGTATATAAATTTATAAATATTTATATAAATATTTTTTCCTATAAATATTTATATATAAATATGCTAGGGTTAATAAAATGATTTAAATAGGTGCAATTATTATCAAATACATTTATGCCTTTATGAGCAGCGGCCACTCCACATCGCATTGCCATAGCTGATTTCTGTTTGTTGGAGAAACCACACATATCCTGGACATGCGTGGTTTCTCAAATAAACAATTCAAATATTTATATAAATATTTATAGGAAAAATATTTATATAAATATTTGAATTGTTTATTTGAGAAACCACGCATGTCCAGGATATGTGTGGTTTCTCAAATAAGCGATTCAAATATTTATATAAATATTTTTTCCTATAAATATTTGGATATGTGTGGTTTCTCAAATAAGCGATTCAAATATTTATATAAATATTTTTTCCTATAAATATTTATATATAAATAAATATGCTAGGGTTAATAAAATGATTTAAATAGGTGCAATTATTATCAAATACATTTATACCTTTATGAGTTGCGGCCCCGTGAAAATCGTATTGTTTTGCATATCTGAGGGGGGGCTGTAAATCGCGGCCCCCCGGATGATGGATAGGTACAATTATTATCAAATGCATTTATGGCTTTCTAAGCTGTGGCCCCGTGAAAAACGTATTGTTTTGTACATCTGCATTTATGCCTTTATAAGTTGCGTCCCCGTGAAAAACGTATTGTTTTGCATATCTGAGGGGGGCTGTAAATCGCGGCCCCCCGGTCGATATTAAAATAATATATCTTTCCTATGGATGTATACAATTCTTATCACATTCATTTATGCCTTTTAAAGAAGTTTAGTTGGCTCAAATATTAAAAATGTCAACACTCTCAATGTTAAAATATTTTCACTTGACAGCTGATTAAAAGGCCGGCTGCTTGACCCGAGCTGATAACGTTAACCCAGCCTTGCGGCAATATGAAGTTTGTAATCAGTGGCTCCCAATATGAATGCCATTTGGTCCAGTGGTCAGCATTGTGTTTTTGCGTGCCATAGAGCCTGGTTCGAATCTCGATGTAGTTTGAGTAACTTTTTATTATAGTGTTATAATCTCTTATTTTTAAATTACTTTTTTATATAATTGCTGCTTGTATTAGTTTTATAAAAAAGCAATAAATAAGAAATTACATGCTCATAAACTGATTCTTAACGTAGTAAAACAAAATGGAAAATATCATTGATGTAATACACAACAAATTTAAATTTAATAATAAAGAGGTTTTAATAATATTTGATAAAAACAACAATGCCTGGTTCAAAGCCAAGGATGTCGCCACCATCCTTGGATACGAAAGACAAAGAGATGCGATCAACAAACATGTTAGAGATAAATATAAAATCACATATGAAAATCTTATTATTCAAGGGGGCGGGGATTTGCAGCCCCCCTCAATTGAGCAAAAACATACTATTTATATAAATGAACCAGGTCTTTATTCCTTGATTTTAAGATCAAAACTACCTTCAGCTATATCTTTTCAGGATTGGGTGTACGAAGATGTACTTCCCAGGATTCGAAAATATGGGGAATACAAACTGAAAAGAAAAATTTTTGAGCTTGAGGAAACTATAAATCAAAAACAAAAAAGGATAGAACAATTGGAAGAACGTGTGGCTGTGATGCCAGAGAACGATGATTTAAAACACATATTTTGTGTTTTGATGACAAGCTTAGATGATGAAAAAAAGCGCTATAAATGCCTGAGGACGCAAAAAAGACGATTTAAGAGATCGCTGGAAGAAGCGATGATGGATAACAATGATATGTATATAGTAGTTTATGAACAAGAATACGTGGCGAACGGTATAAACATTTTAAATTGTGTAAAAGAAAAGATGAAAGAAAAAAATTTGTACTACGAATCCCACAATAATATCATAGATACAAAATATGATTTTATACAAATGGTGGAGGAAATTTTACATCAAGAATAGTATCTTTTATTTAATTATAAAAATAAATAGAAGATATGAATGATTGATGTGTAGCAACTTTGAAAAGCGTTTTTTATTTTTAAAAGAATTTTCATTCTTCTATATTTTTTGTTAATTTTCAAATAGCATTTCTTTTACTTAGTGATGGATATAGTTTCTTATCATAAAGAGACATTTGAAAATAATTTGTTGCCCATCCCACTACGCTGTCTGATAGTGGGTTCTTCGGGCTGTGGTAAAACCAATTTGCTGCTCAACTTCATTTACAATAAGAATGGTATCATATTTAAAAACCTGTATGTTTTCAGCAAATCTATTGAACAACCGGCATATGTAGAGTTAAGAAAAACCTATGCGGATATCGAGAAAGAACATAAGAAGAGAATTGCATTTTTTTCAATAACTGTGATGAGCTACCCACGCTGGATGAGTGCAAGAGTAACTCGCTTGTGGTGTTTGACGATTGTTTGATGGAAGACCAGAAGAGTATTAAAGATTATTTCATCAGGGGCAGGCATAAAAAAATATCATGTGTCTATCTAAGTCAAAGTTACGGAAAGGTAGACATGCAGGTTATACGTAATAATATTAATTTTCTATGTATCTTCAGACAGAATAAACACTATACCAAACGGATATATGATGATTTCGTTGGATCGGACATGTCTTTTGATAAATTTGAAAATATATGTAAAATATGTTGGAGCGAATCTCACGGATTTCTGGCTATAAATGTATTAAAGAAGGCTCACAGCGGAAAATATATGTGTAATATAAAAAATGTAATATTTCCATAAATCAGTATTTAGATAATTCCAACATTTATAAACATCAATATTATAATATAAAAACTATTAAAGAAAAGTGTATTGTTGTAAATATTTCAAATATATAATTCATTTTCAATATGTGTTTTAT
This sequence comes from Neoaliturus tenellus, assembly GCA_030545055.2. Lineage (NCBI taxonomy): Eukaryota > Metazoa > Arthropoda > Insecta > Hemiptera > Cicadellidae > Neoaliturus > Neoaliturus tenellus. The sequence goes on along the minus strand of CM061534.1, from coordinate 27,223,305 downwards.
TCATATTATTCCTGATAACATATTTTTCTATTAAGGGTATTGTACTTTTCATTAGTGTAAAATTTATGTGACGACTAATATTAGTATTAATTAGGCCCCTTTGGTGAGAGACTTGCCGGGGTGTGTAGTGAAGGGTATGCTGGTGGTGGGAACATACGATGTCATACAGATTCAAGAGAACGGATTTATGACTTTTGGAATGGAAATCGTTTCAAAAGCATGGATTGGTGACTTCGGAATTTTTTAACTTTTTAAAATATTTTTATAAAACTAATAAATTAAAAATTAGCCCTGGGCCAGTAGCAGTGATTATCACATACATATAATAAAACAGTTTGTTGGTAAATTATTTTTTATAAATTTATATTTATTTTCACTTTTAAAATATTTTTATAGGAAGGCTAGTAATAAAAAAAATAAAAACCCCCGCCGCCCCCGCCCAGTATTAGCAACACTAATGTGCTAGGGACCGCCCCCCGCGGATCTCTCTCTTTGGTCAGCTTCTACATGCACTAGGGACTGTAAAATGTGTCAGGTGTAGGTGCGCGGGCCGGTCGCGGCCGCGGAGAACTAGTCTCCCGGACCGCACAGCCCGGCCGCGCGCTAGGGTAAAATCCTTTTTACTCCCCCTTATCCCAACTATTCTATGGTGGTTGTCAGGCAGGGTCTACACGGCGTTCTCTTCCCCCCATATATATTACAACCACCGTATATGAAAATGCAGGCTAGCTCCAAAGTTAGGCAGGCCACCCCCACACACACTCGCGGCGTCGCGTAGGAGCCCCCCAACCCCCATCTTATCTTAGCTACAACCGTAGGCAGGGCATCGCACACTACACGCCTCCCAATTTTTGCACACCATAGGGACTCTCTACTGGTGGAACCGAGATCTGTGCCACCGGCCGACCAGTACTGCTCCAAGTGGGTGTTCACTGAACACTCCGGATGTCAGTCCCGAGCCACGGCACCTACTGGCCCACCGCCGGGTTCTCTGTCCAATTAAATTGACGTACTTTTTCATAGAACACACACACTGAAAACACTCGTAGGGTTGTGATTTTTGGCTTTCTGTAATAAGTTAAACTTCCACCCCTATATTCCCTAAAAATTATCAAAAATCTAAACAGCTTAGCTAGTACCGAAATTCAGGGACTAAAAAACTGCATCTCACCTCGTAAAAAAAAACAGGAGGAACACTCAGGTATGGGAGTCGCTTCCCCAAAAAACAAATAAACCAGCTTCGTGCTTCTCTGCTATACCCAACCGGGAATGTGGGTTTTAGGCTTATCGTGCTGCAGCCCCAGTATATAAGTTTTTCGCGCGACCGGCGTCAGCCTGCAACTGCCGGACGCCCGTAAGTGACCGACGGGGCCAGTATATAAGTTTTTGTCGCGAAAAACGAAGAAACCGGTGTTGAACATCGAAAACGGGCCAAAATGGATTTCGAGGGTCTGGGAAAAAAAAAATTTTTCAACTATTCTATGGTGGTTGTCAGGCAGGGTCTACACGGCGTTCTCTTCCCCCCATATATATTACAACCACCCAACCAGTTTTATATATATATATATATATATATATATATATATATATATATATATATATATATATTTATATACTCCCCCCCTTCCTTGTTTATAAATACTTGTATTATTCAGCAGGATACAGGTGATAAATAATTTATTTAATCAAACAATCTTTTTATATTAAAAAAAGAAAAAAAAGAAAAAAAAACGTATTTAAATCATCATTTGTATATATTCTTTTTTAATATCATAAGTGAACATGGTCTGTGATACTACGACGACATAGGCTGTAGTGCCTTTATCAGCAATAGGGTTAGAAACTGCATTTGTAAAATCCAATTCGATCTGAATATCGTTTCTTTTTCTTTCCGCTGAAAACGGATGGAGATGGGTGTCTATCACCATTAATGGGTATTTGGTGACGAAATCGTTTATATTCAGGTATACATCATCATTTTTAAACATAACTTGTCTCATTGAACAGTAGCTATCGTATAACAGCCGGTATTTTTTATCCGTGATATTCAGATTCTGCTGCTCTTGCGGGTACCGTTGTCCATTTATTTTAACATGAAAATTCTTTATATTCACGCTGTCAAACTGGCTGGGGTCTTTTGTCTGATCATTCTTACGACTTGTCTGTAAAGCGATTATCACGAAAACCGGATTTAGTATGTTCCGGTAAAGATTTGTTATGTCAAACGTGTAAGTTGACCCAAACACACCGAATTTCTCAATGCAATCCCAGCGGAAATATTCATATACTAATTCCCCCTTCTCACTCAATTTTTTAAGTCCATCAATGAGCACAGCTTTCTTAGCCGGATCATAATCTACAAGGGGTACTTTTAACACAAAACTAGTAATTTTAATTTTTCCTTCCGCGGCATTCACGGCACTTGTACCGGTTCCCTCAGTCCAGCGGTAGATGGCATCATCGTCTTCCGCGCGAGTAAATATTATTTCAAATCCCCCCTTATACATTGGATACTTCAGACTGTCAAAGAAGCCCAGTCCTAGGTGGGCCAGCGTTCCCAGCGCTTCAAACTTACCGCCTCCCTTTTCGTAAACAGATTTGAATCCGCTGCTGTAGTAAGTGTTTTCCTCCGATTTGCTATATGTGGTTAAACCTTTAATTGTGCTTGCAATACCGACTTTATCCACAGAATCTATAACTTGATTGTGTTTTTTCAATTCAATACTCTTGAACAGGTAGGCCGCGAAGTTGTCCACGAGCTTTATGGGGTCTGTACTAGTGTATTCGGCACTGTTTGTTTTTTTTACCACTTCGCCTTGGATGTGAAATAATATTCTATTATTATAAAATGAATCTCCATGATCCAGTTTGAATGTTGTAAAATTGTTTGGCGAATTAAAGTGTAAATCAGATACCGGCAAAACCGTCACATATTCGCATCTTGCTATTTTATCCGAAGCTTCTTCGTAATATTTCTCCATTCCTAAAATAGGTTTTACGGTTTTCTGTTTCCAATAAAAAATATGAAATATTAATTAAAGAGCAAAAAAATAAAACATATATTTTAAATCATTATTAGTAAAATAGACTAATTGAACAGTTTTGTGTTTTTATACAAATTCAAACATCTCAACCCAAAATTGATATTTCGAAAATCTTTTTTATCAGAATAATTTATTCCATCCCCTTTGATATTTTTTAACACATTTAAACATCGTGCTACATAGTCGAGACCCCGTGGCTGAGAGATAAGTTTTTCCATTCTATCATGTATAAACTTTATGATGGCAATTTTTTCATTGTTAAAAGCATTATTGCCGGCCTCCTCTTCAGCTTGTATAAACTTTAATCTCTCAATCAGTTTATCATCATCATCGATGTACTTGTACTCGACGGGAGCGTGTGAATCTACCAGTAATCCACTGCCCGTCGACTGTTTACGTTCTTTCCATATCTCACTGATCAAATTCGTCCATTTCCAAGACTGACTGGACCTGGGGCGTTTCGACTTCGGATCATTGTTCTGATACATTGCGTCGGTTTTCATCAGTATGTCTTTGTAATTATCAAAGTCCTGAGCAGTGAAAGCACCCACACTTATGAGCTTCTCTCTCGTCGTAGCGCCCACAGCATCTATAGATGAGACGCCCCCGATTTCTGCTTTTGTTAACAAACTCCACAATCCTGGTGTGCCAGCATATCTGTCGCCAGTGCTGTCCAGTATGATATCATTATTTTCAATCGTAATGGTCCTAGATCCGACGGCTAGCTTGTTCGCATTGAAATCATAGCGAATACCAAAAGTTCTATCTTTGCCGGAAGCGAGGTATTCCTTCGCAATATCACCGATATCTTGGCTTTCTGTAAATTCACGGATGGAACGGTTCATCCTGTCCTCCTCTGGCAATTCTATTTCCGACGGCATAGGTGGTGGAGGGGGAGGTTCAAAGACCGGGTCTTCATCTTCACTGCTGCGAGGTAAAGGTATCGTTCGCATTTCCATCAATACTTTACGACCCGGTGTACTCGAGGCGCGGGGTCTAAAAATTCCGGGTAATGTGGGTTTTCGATGTATAATTTTAGATACAGACGGATGTTGCAACGGTGATGTTTCAGTTTCTGTTTTATTAAAAGTTTGCTCCTTGATCGCTTTGACGACTGGTTCCTGTTGTTTTTCGATTTCGCGTTTCTCTTTGACTTCACGAACCTTAAAAGTTTCAGATTCATCAATTAGTCTGTCCTGCAATTCGTCCAATTTCTTTGCCTCCCGCACGGTTAACGGTTTATATTCAGATAAAGGTATGAATGGAATCCGGGGTTTGTATTCAATGGGTATAGCCGGATGTTTGCGGAACAACGCCGTCCGTTCTGCAGTCTGTGCTTTTTGAATCAGCTTGTCCTCCGCAAGCCATTTATCTTGAAGTTTTTCAATATTTTTTGCCTCCCCCACGGTCATCTCATCTGGAAACATCTTATCAGCTAACTTGTGTTTTTTAACTAACGTTTTGATGATCTCTCCGTTGTTTTTTCTCTTCATCTCTAGTAAAGAAACTTGTTTTTTCATTTTGTAATTTTTTAGCAGGCAATCTAAATATAAAAATGATAAATATTGACACAGAAATTCTGAGTTAAATAAAAAAACGTTCAACAACGGTATTAATAAAAAAATAACGTTTATGTATCGATTTTGAAAAACGTTCAACAACGTTATTAATAAAAAATAACGTTTATGTGTCGATTTTTAAAAACGTTTGCAGACATATAACATTAAAAATAACGTTTATATTCAGAAATAAAATGTTAGTAAATAAGCAATAAAAAAATAATATCAACTTATTTAACAACAAACAAACAGTTTTATATTTATTCTAGTAAAATGTTGCTTTTCAAATATAATTTAGCTTCAATATCCCGTGGTATCTTATAGTGTCCCCACGGGAGACTGGTAATTCCATCTTCTAAGATATACCGCTTATCATCACTCACAGACAATACTTTTTTATACATCTCGATGCTGTACAACTCGTGACCATGGCTTCTTATGGTGTTTATAGATTTGTATAGTTCTTTCTGTTCAAACAAACATGCCTTGTAATCCTCGAAGGAGACTTCATTTTTCACAACAGATTTTTTTACTCCTTTAGATTTTTTTTGCTCATCACCCTCCACGGTGCAGTTAGCGTACATTTTTGATCTCAGTCCTACATATTCTAAACCGATATTACCACCGAATTCGTCTTTCATCGTTCCCAATTTTTTCTTATTCACCTTTGGCATTTTGAATGGGTTTCCCTTCTTGTAGTTGGAGGTGTCATACCTGTCAAGTGTCTTTTTCATGTCCTCATAAAAATTTGGTGTCTCTATAAGGATCTCTAAGCTATCGGTATCCATATATTGTAATTTGGCTTTATCGCCATATTTGACTTTAATAAAATTGTAAAAGAAATCATATATAAGTGTCTTTGATACGTCCAATATGCTCATCCCTACATAGATCGCTTTGTTAAACAGTAAACTCATTTTTCTCATGTGGATCGCCGACAGTTTTTCCGAAAATATTGTTCTGTGTTTAAACTGTGGCTTCGCGATCCATTTATCGATCTGCTTCTCCTGGGTAGCCAGACGTATATCCACTCTGTTTCTGATGTTCTCGACAGTTTTCCCATAAATTGAGTTGTTCATTAATTTGAAGAACTGTTTGGCCGATTTATTTGTTTGTTGTTTCCACATTTCCATGTTTAACTCTATGTATGGTTTCAACCACTTACTCTGACCGAAGCTCAACACTCTGTGTATCTTCGTAAGTTTTATTCCAAGGGATAAGTACAATTTCAAATTTCTATAATGAATGACATATTTCTCTTTATCATACAGAGTGGTCAGGAGTTTAACCTCCTTAGAACCGGGTGGGCAACGTTTTTCCGGAGCGAGAGGAAACTCAGAATGTGAATCGTGCAGTTCCTGAGGATACTGTAAATCCACTTCTAGTATGTATCCTCTATCAGAATCATCAGCAATCTTCGTAACATCTATATCCGTGCCCACCCATTCGAAATCTCCATAGGGCATTGCTTGACACATAGACCAAGCATAAAGACCCACGGCATCTAAATACATAAGATAACTAGTTGGTTCGTCTTTTTTATAGTTATACATGTATGGGTTGTTGGCCTTTGCATAACGATTACAACACTGGGATATCCCCCCACGGATACCTTTGGTGATCATCAAAATCATTTCATAATCGGTCAGCAGCTGCAGTTGTATTCCCGTGTGCTTTAACATGGCACTCCATGAAAGCCCGGGAGTTGTGAAAAACCATGCGGGGTCGAGTGAGTAAGTCTGTATACAAATCTCTCTGAAATTCTCCATAACATCGGCCAACAATAAGACATCAGTTTTATTGTATAGTAAGGTGTACTCTTTCATGTTCTGTATGCCGAATTCCTCCCAAACCTGTTTAGCATGTAAATAATCTAAATCACTGATGTCGCATTTGTTCAATTTATTGTAAAAATGTTTCTTGCTTGGTAAACTGGTTTCCAGATATCGGTCATCGCTGTCCATGTAATCATATGGATAAACACCCTTTTTAGTAAGCAAATACATTTTGTTCTTATCCGTAAATTTTTGTGTGTGTACAAACTGATCATTATCCAAGTTTTTTACAAGTGTATCAAGCGAGTCGATGGTAAATTTGAATGAATCCAAAAATCTTGCTTTTATATTGATATTGAAATCAACTGTATAAGATATATAACGTTCCTCATTATTCGGGATGACTTCTATTTTGGTTTTATCATCTAAACGTAGCATTTTTACGAACAGATGCGTGTCGTATCCGCTCAGGTTGTGTATAAATATGGGGACGAATTTCGGAATCTGATAGTTCAAGTTACAAGAGTTGTGTGCTATTCCGCGAAATTCACCAGTCAAATGGTCGTGATCAAAGACGGAATCATTTTTCAACTCTTTACCGCATATATGACACGTCTTCGCTTTTTTAGCGTTTTCTTTCTGTTCGTCAGTCAGCGGGTTCATAGGTTTTTTGTTTACCAGACAAAATTCTTTAATATCTTGCAATTCAGATTTCAATAGTTTCACGAATTGTTTACCAGCATCGACACCGAAATAAGTAATCGGTTCCTTGTAATCACCGTTCGCGTAAGTTGTGTATAATGCGAAGGTTCTAGCCGCGTGGTGTTGATATTTATTGGTGTTTGTGCCGTTTTTCGGTGGTTGACAAGTGTCTATCGGCTCGAGTATGCATTCGAAATCGGCATACATGACGAACGGAATTTTCATTTGGGATTTGTGATTGGTAAACTTGACGACATCACCCTTTTTAGGCATTCTAATTTTCACCGCTTCGTGTTCCTTACAGAGTTCTTTGTGACTTTGAAGCAGATTTTCTCTACTGAAATGTTGTAAACAACGTCTGCAAATAAAAGTTTTATTTACATGCTTACTGATTTGATTCCTCACCAACCTACTCAGCTGTTTAATATAACAATAATGAGATTTATTTGCCGTTTTCATATACAAGAGGTCAACATGTTGATCCTTTTCATTATCAGTCACAATCAAAGGATATATGTTAAGTTTTTTTTCTTCTGCAAAAGTATAACCATAAACATTGATGGATATCCCACTGCGTCTTTCGAATTTTTTCACGTCATCCAAACTCACAGGAAATTCAATGTCTTTCAACGCTTTGTCAAAGTCGTGTTCGTATTCACGGTATTTGCTGACCCTGTGAGGATTTAAACCAACGGGATGTAAAGCTGCCAGTACCATAGAAAACATTTCTGATCATTGTTTTTAACATTTATGACAGCTTTTTTATTTTTAATAACGTCTGGCAGTTTAATATAGCTTGACCCTCTGAATGGGACATATTTGTTTATTGCCAGTTCTAAAAACAAGACTTCATTTAACGTCCAACCTGACCCCCGAGCCTCGAACTCTTCCATTCGTGTTAATATCTTCGCTTTTGCACCTTCAAACACTTTATGTAAGTCGGTAGTCTTATATATGATCGTATTCTCAGTTTTAAAGTACATGGTGTCTATTTCGAGTTGCTTATCTACACCAGGAACATTCCGTCTATAATTGGCAGCAAACGAAAAATTTACTTTCAAATTGTACTGTTCCAGGTGTTGTTTTATCTTACCAATAATCAAATTTTGATATCTATTTAAAAATATTTCTGGTTTTTTTATACCACGACAATTTGTAAATTGATAAGTCAAAAGTCTATTGTTGAATGCTCTTTCTTTTACACAGTGTTCATCTTCACTGACGGGTGGAAGGTTATCAGTTTTTTTGAAGAGGTTTTTAATCACATTAAGTGCAGAAGAACACGTGCCACTCACACTGTTACACACTTTTTGAACGGTGGAAAGGGTATTCTGATTTTCAATGCGTGGCTTTTTAATTTCAGGCTGTTCATCTAAATCATTTCTGTTTGGCGACGGGCGTTTACGGGTACCGCTTGTAACGGATGATGTTGGTTGCTCACAGATTTTTTTATGTCTGTTGAAATAAACATTCAAAGCAGTTTTCCCACATTTTTCACGTGTTCCCTTTTTATAACGTGAATGGTCTTTATTAGGATTTTTTGAACATATCTTCACATGATAGGAGATGTTTGATTTTGAAATAAGCTTACCGCAGAAGTTGCAATTGACTTTTATTGTCCCCATTTTACTAACCAATCTATAATAGAAAATAAAAAACATTAGAATAAATTTAAAATAAGGTTAAGTAAATTTCAATAAAAAAATTGACCTAACAGCTTCCATTTTATTACTTTTTAAATTACGTAAACATAGCGTGTATCAAGCATTATACACATGGCCCTGAGCACATAACATGGTGTGTATCAAATTGATACACATGGGGCCGGGCTCATGCTATAAAAAAATAGGCTGGGAGTGATTTGGGACTGAAAGAGTTAAAAAGCAGTTTTTTGCAACTCTCTTTCGTAAAAACCTCCAATTATACCTTCTCCGTTTTTATCAGCAATCTTGTAGGTGATAGGTCTTGTATTTAAAACATCGACAATTGTGAAAATTTCAGATGTCCAATTTTGTTTGTACTTGTTGGAATGTCTCCAACATTAAATTTCGCCTTTTTACGTGGTACTCTATTTTCCAGTTCATTGTACATTTTCAATAAATCCTGCTCATTGCCTTTATTCACATCTACAGGTCTCATTTTTATAGTATGATGGAAGTCGTGTTTATTATATTCATCGGTCAATTCTTGCAATATATCGTACCACTTGTGCGAATTTCTAACTTGGAATTTTACTTTTAATTTCTCATTTAACGTTCTGTGATATCTTTCGATTATGGCCGATTTCTCCTCGCTCTCGGTGTGGTACAATTTAATGTTGTACTTTTTCAATGACTTATTAAAATATGTATTTTTAAATTCTGTCCCTTTATCGGTGTGTAAGAGCTTAGGCGGTGAATGACCGTCATTTTTGGCCCGCGCAATTATTTTTTCAAAAGCTGATGACACATCCGGACCATCTTTTTTCTTCAAAGGCTCAGACCAGACAAACTTACTGAACGTATCGATCACATTTAAAATATATTTGTACCACTTGTTTTCTCTAGCATATTCTTTCATAATCAACAGATCGGCCGCCCACAAGTCATCAATGCCTTTCATGACAATCCGGCGTTTTATAAACTTTTTCACGACGGGTCTGTGCAGTTCTTTCGCTTTCAAAACTTCGGGTGGGTCCCTGATGAATGAATTTTTTACACTACCACATATTGCACAATTTGATGTCGCCAACCATCTTTTATTTTTTGTTTTGGCAGTCTTAATATTTTCCGATGTTGTTTTTCTTTTACACCTTTTACAATAAAATTCCATTACTAATAATATAACAACCAGAGAGTTTGAAATAAAAATAGTTTTGGAAAAAAAAATAGCTAAATAAATTATATGATATAAATTTGTAAATATACATATATAGGACGTATAGACGTAATGCAACATAGACATAAAATACGATTGACTAAGGGTCAAAAAAATAAGTTGCGTATCGCTTATAAAAAACAGAAACTGGCTGTTTTAACTTTGAATAGAGATCAGTTAACAAACGGTAATGTTGAAGTTATGTTAACGGATGAACAACATAAACAAATATTGAAAGCTGTGAAAAATAAGAAAGGTGTAAGAGTGATATTAAGTCATACACAGTTGAAAAATAACATTGATGGGGGTCTATTGAAAGAGATTCTGGAGTTGGCAGAAAACAGCATTCCGTATTTTAAGAAATTAGCTTCACCCCTGATTAAAGAGAAAGTTGCTCCCACCATCAAAGAGAAATTCGTTCCGTGGTTAAAAAAGATAATTGACGAAGAGTTGGATACTATCATAGAAAAAGATCCATCTGGTACTGGACTAAGACAAATGATAAATGGTCAGCTTAGTAAAATTTTAAATGATGTAAGAATTAAAAAAAATTAAACCCGTTGACGATGAGTGATCTGGAAGTGTGGGCTAGTAAATTGAAATTGAAAAACTTCCGTGGTGTTTTCAGACGAGAGCTTTTACCTCATGTACCTCGAAAAATAGAGTGCGGAATAATAAATCTAGGGAATTTGGACACGGCCGGCACACATTGGACATGTTATTATAAAAACGGCAAAAATGTGATTTATTTTGATTCTTATGGAAATGCCCCACCACCTTTGGAATTGGAAAAATATATAAGAATGAACGACGGTATTTGTTATAATTCAGATCAATTTCAAAACTATGGCGATCCGCCTATCTGCGGTCATCTATGTTTAGAAGTTTTAAGACAGTTTTCGAATGGAAAAACGTATGATGAAATCAAAGAGGTTTTAAATAAAAATAAATACACTTTTCTAGAATGGTTTAAATAAATTATATTTTACATTTCTGATGTTAATAAATTGTTTATTTAATTTTATTTTTTTAAATTAATTTATTACTGTGTGAAAGTCTGTTTCCTAATATAGAGATGTCGACTAACCAGTCCGAAGCATGGGACCTCCTCTCTGTGGAGCCCAAAGAACCCAGAGGGGTTTTGACTGACAAATTCATCATGAGGTTTGATCGGTATTTGAACTGGGATCTGCTGTCTTCCCATTATGATTTTTCAATCGAGATGTTGCGGATGTACCCGCTCAGAGTAAATTGGGCCAAGCTATTGAGACGCATTAAATTTTCGGAAGAATTCCTAAGAGAGATGGTTCCCCACTTCGATAAATGCTGGGGTATCCTGTGTAAATATCAAACGCTGTCTGAAAAGTTTATTCATGATTTCGCAGGTAAAATCGATTGGGATTATGTGTTGTTGTATCAAAATGTAACTAGCAGATTTTTAGATGAACACAAAACGTATTTTGATGAAACGGAATTATTCTAATTGATAAACTTATCCTATTAGAGAGATTAAAATGAAAAAATAAATACATCTGCCTCTGTTGGTTAGAATAAATTATTTTTAATATTTGTTATATGAATAAAAAATTTATTATGATGTAAAAGTTTTTTTTTATAATATAGAAATGGTGAATTTCAGATTATCAGGAAAGTCCTCCGAGTTGACTTTGACCTTGGAACACCCGATTCACTTGGACAGTGATGCACAGTATAAACTCGCTCTCACGGGATTTTTTTGTGAATACAATTTTTATAATTTATTCGAGAGTTGTAGTATAACATTTGAAGGTGGGGGAAAATTAGGTTTTAGCAAGGGGTATTGGACATTAGACTTAATTCAAAAACATATTCAGAAAAGTGTAGATTCAATTTTAGAGCGTAATGCATTGGATAAAGATGATAAGAAAAATAAAGTGCAAGTCGGATTGAAAACATCAACTAAAGGGCACAGAGTGTTTATCAAATCTCCTGTTAAATTTCACATGGATAACATTTTTCGACATTTGTTAGGGTTTGAGGATAGTAAAATTCAAGAATATTTTGACTATTATTCAGCGAAGAACCGAAGCAACACAAGACCGTTTGACCTAATTGAAATTCATTGTGATATCGTGGAAAACTGTTTTGTTAATCACGACAATGCTTGGTTTAAACATGGAGAGACTTCGCTGTTACACAGTTTCTTTCCAATCGGTGATTTCGGTAGTAAAATTGCAACCGTCCCAACTCCACCACATTATGTATCATTGAAACATGGATTGAAGAAAATTCAACAGATCAATGTCAATATCACAGATCAAAACAATAATTTATTACAAACGTTTGATTCAAATATACATATTTATTTAGAATTGATTCGTGTGTAATATTTTAAGTTAATTGAGAATTGAGAATTTATTATTTTTTTACCACATTTAAAAGTAATATTCTTAATGTAGGTAAAAATGAATGGTTCTAATTTTGATAATTTATTGAATGAAATCAATGGAAAATCTTACAAGAGGCTGAATGACCTGGAAGTTGGTAAAAAATATCTAGTAAATGACATAAACACAATTTCATCATCATACGGTATGAGAATTTTAGTCACATGTGATGATGTGAAATTCTATCTTCCAGAAAGCTGGAATAACAGATTGACGATGAACAATATTATGCAACTACTAAATCATAAAGGAAGCCTCTATGTGTTATACAATGGTAAGGTAGCACTTCCAGACAATAAATTTAAGCATGATATCGAATTTAAAGTCGAACAATAAAGGTTTATTTAAAACCCTAATTGAAATATATTTTTGAAAAAATCTACATTTATTTTATTTGATGTGGAAATCATGATTCATATATTAGGAATCAATTATGACTGAAAACTATGAATATTATCTCTTGACCGATAACGCATTTGAACCTTTCGACGGGTCACAAGAGGCTGCTGGTCTCGATTTGAAAAGTGCTTATGATTATATCATTCCAAAGCGGGGACAACAATTAATAAAAACTGATTTAACTTTTAAATTTCCCAATGGTTGTTACGGACGAATCGCCCCAAGATCCGGCCTTGCCCTCAAACATTGTATCGATGTTGGTGCAGGTGTGGTGGATAGAGATTATACCGGCAATGTTTGTGTTCTGTTGATAAATAATTCCGATAGCGATTTCTTTGTACGCCGAGGAGATAGGGTGGCGCAGATAATTTGTGAAATGTATAAAAAACCCCCTTGTGTAAGAGGATATCAAATAGAACAGACTGAACGAGATAATAAAGGATTTGGAAGCACAGGGTTGAACTAATTAATTTTATTTGTGTTCGTAATATAAATATTGAGATATAGACAATTTTTTATTTTTTGAGAAAATTGCGAGCCGCTTCTCATAAAGGAATAAATGCATGTGATAAGAATTGTTTTGTATGTCGGAGGGGGGGCCGCGATTTACAGCCCCCCCCTCAGATATGCAAAACAATACGTTTTTCACGGGGCCGCAGCTTAGAAAGCCATAAATGCATTTGATAATAATTGTACCTATCCATCATCCGGGGGGCCGCGATTTACAGCCCCCCCTCAGATATGCAAAACAATACGTTTTTCACGGGGACGCAACTTATAAAGGCATAAATGCAGATGTACAAAACAATACGTTTTTCACGGGGCCACAGCTTAGAAAGCCATAAATGCATTTGATAATAATTGTACCTATCCATCATCCGGGGGGCCGCGATTTACAGCCCCCCCTCAGATATGCAAAACAATACGATTTTCACGGGGCCGCAACTCATAAAGGTATAAATGTATTTGATAATAATTGCACCTATTTAAATCATTTTATTAACCCTAGCATATTTATTTATATATAAATATTTATAGGAAAAAATATTTATATAAATATTTGAATCGCTTATTTGAGAAACCACACATATCCAAATATTTATAGGAAAAAATATTTATATAAATATTTGAATCGCTTATTTGAGAAACCACACATATCCTGGACATGCGTGGTTTCTCAAATAAACAATTCAAATATTTATATAAATATTTTTCCTATAAATATTTATATAAATATTTGAATTGTTTATTTGAGAAACCACGCATGTCCAGGATATGTGTGGTTTCTCCAACAAACAGAAATCAGCTATGGCAATGCGATGTGGAGTGGCCGCTGCTCATAAAGGCATAAATGTATTTGATAATAATTGCACCTATTTAAATCATTTTATTAACCCTAGCATATTTATATATAAATATTTATAGGAAAAAATATTAATATAAATATTTATAAATTTATATACAATAAAAATATTTATATAAATATTTATAAATTTATATAGAATAAAAATATTTATATAAATATTTATAAATTTATATAGAATAAAAATATTTATATAAAATGTATATATATATATATAGAAAACGTATGTATACGTTAGTTGTGGATTTGGCGTTCTCAAAAAGATTCTCCGGCCGAGGCGTGGTTTGAACCTGGGCCGGTCGGGTGGTGCGCTGTTACGTTAGCGCCTAGACCAGCGGACTTGTTGGTGGCCGGAGGCGCGGTCAATTTGAAGCTGAAAGCGGTCAAAAAAAACTACGAGGGTGTTTCAGAACCATCCTTTTATATCTACTCAGCTCCAATATGTTCATCGTCGCGGGAAACCTCACATGAAAACGAAAAATAAAATCCAATGTAAAAATACGGGGAAAATTTTGCCCGTAAAACGTTTTTTTTTTTTTTTTTAGGGAGAGGCGGAAAAATGCATTACGCACACAGGTGGCCAGCCTGTAGTGTGGGGCTCCCCTAAAAATGGGTTTACCCACTAAAAAACCTCCTCTACTCTTTAGGAATCTAAACTGGAATTGTTTATCACATTACGTCAGGCTAGGCCTAAATTTTGCTTACGCCCGTGGGGCTCGCTCCTTATCCAGCCGCTCGATCAAGGGATCTGGGCCACTTCGCGGTCCAGATCGGTTTTCTTTTCCAGGAGGATGCCCCGGACGAATTGTGACAAACAATCCCAGTTGCCCTCATCCTCCAAAATCTTTTGGCAGACCGAGTCCACCGAAAATGCACCAAAGATTTGTGTGACCTCGAGGCGGGGCCCTTCCCAACGGGGACAGCGGAAGAATGTGTGTTCCGCATCGTCGGGAACACCCGGGCAATAAATACAGTCCGGTGAACCGGTCTTTCCCATCCGGCTCAGGTACGACCGAAAATAGCCGTGACCTGTCAAAAATTGGGTCAGGTAGTAGTCCACCTCCCCATGCCGCCGTTCCACCCATGGTTGGACCTGCTTGATAAGTCGCGCAGTCCATCGTCCTCGGGTGTCGTGCTCCCAGCAGTGTTGCCACTGCTGGAAGGTTCGGGAGCGCTCTTCTGTTCTTGCCGTGTCCTTGCCGATCTCGCCTTGTCTCTGATAAATCACTTTCCTCTCCCCTGCCAAGAGCTTGACAGGGATAACTCCGGCGACCACCAGGACGGCAGGCTCGGACACTGTCCGGTAGGCGGAACACTCCCGGAGCGCAGCTTGACGCTGAACCCGGGCGAGTCGCAACCTGTAGCACTCCTTATCTAGAGCGCCTGCCCACACCTCTGCCCCGTAAAGAAGCACGGACTGGACCGCGGACATCATCAGACGTCTTCTGCTGGATCGGGGACCCCCGACATTGGCCATCAGCCTACTAGGGTAAGTCACTACCTTAGCGGCCTTGTCCGCCGTACGGAAGATCTGATCCCTCCAGCTTAACTTGGTGTCCACCATAACCCCGAGGTATTTGGCGGCACGAGTTGATGTGACCACCTCCCTTCCCACTCGAAACGGGACGACGGTGTCGATCCTCTTCTTCGTGAGAATCACGATCTCCGTCTTACTGAGAGCAAGTGAGAGACCGTGATCGGACATCCAGTTGTTGACCACCCGCATAACTCGGTTCAACTTCAGTTGGACCAGCTCAACGTTGCGTGCAGCAATGAGAGCTGCGACGTCATCGGCGTACCCAACCAAAGTGGTTTCCTCAGGCATCTCGGACCTCAGGAGGCTGTCATAGGCAACGTTCCAGAGATCCGGGCCGAGTATTGAACCTTGTGCGGCACCAGAAGTGACTTCCATCGTCCGCGTTCCGTCCCTCGTGTCATAAATCAGGCTTCGAGAGCGTAGATAATCCTCGATGAGCCGCAACAGATATGCAGGAATACGAAAGGTGTTGCGAAGCGCATCCAGCATATCGACCCACCTCGCCGAGTTGAAGGCATTCTTGATATCAACAAAACGGTGCTTGTTTAGAATATAATAAGATACTGTAATCTTGGACTATTAAAAAAATCGCAGTGTATCGTCATTTTTGTACCTTTTTCGGCTTATTGGTCAAATTGAGGCCTTTTATTTTTATCAACTGTACTTCGTGGAAAGCTTAATGATATGTATTGATAACTCAACGTTGAAATCTTAATAACGATAGACATAATATATACCAAATAAAAAATTACATATTTGTGAAGAGGACAAAAAACGACAATTATTCTAATTCGTTATCGCCATTAATTTAACATTAACATAATATAACACAACAAATTGTCTACTAGTTTTTTTTTTTTTTTTTTTTTTTTTTTGCTCGAATCTTTCCGAAAACCTACGCTAATTAAATATTAACATGTGTTTTTTATTACCTGTATGTACAATGAGAGGTGGCGGCGCGGCGTGGCTGTGCTCTAGTAGCGACTGTTGGTGTTTGTGATCGGCCGGCAGCCGTTGTTATCACCTGTTTGTCATCGCCACTGGCTGCACCCCTTCACCCTCGAGACATCTCCTTACCGGGCCCTACCTGCTCCTGACATACTCGCCATCACCTCCTTCCTGTTGTGTCTGGGGGTTGATTTCCCCAATACATTAATCTATTGGGAAAATCAGTGGTTGATAATTATGGGGAAAACGGACTACTTTAAATGGGGGGTTTCTATGATGGCAATTAAATAGGAAATATTTTGTACGGTTAAATATCGCAAAAAGATATGGCAGATATGAACAAAATAAAATTATTTGAGTGGTGATATAAAAACCCTTTTTCTTAAACGCTGATTTGTCAATTTTATGAATTTTTAGAAGACTTTTTTTGTTTTAATTGATGGAATTTTATTTTATTTTGAAACTAAACATTTAGTTTTAATATAAAATAAAAATAAGTCAATTAAACGCCCAAAAAGTCTTATTATTAGAAAAATGTATTTAAAAATACACTATCGTATTTTACGAAAATTTAAAGATCGTATTTTTCCAGGATTGTGCAAATCAATGGGAAGGTATTTTATATGCTTATGGATGAAACAGTTGGTCTTAAATATTTGTCATTAGTGAAAATAATCGTAACTAAACTATCCGTTCGGTTACAAACATAATGTAGACATAACAATATATTAGTTTGTTCCTTTTGATTAGAAAGTTAATGGGATTAAATTACGTTTTTTCTAAGCCATTTGAGTTATTTTTTTAGTTATTATTTAAGTTATTAGTCAAAATTGCGTATTTTAATAGTTAAATCATAATATTTCTTTGAACGAAGGTCAAAATGTACACCTCAAATAAATACTCTCAATATTAATATTTGATATTAATAAAATTCGCCTTATAAAACCAAGTAAAATATTGTAAATGTGAACATCAGTTTTGTATATAAAATGGAATCTGTTAATGTAACGCAGTTTGGATAATCTTTGTATAAGCCCCATCAGGAGATCTGCCGAGGGGCTGGTGTGGCGAGTAAATGCGTCTCTTGGGAAATTAGTAACCGTAGATAAAATATTTCCCTCGTTCAATCATTTCTGCAACTTTTTCTTAAAGAGTTTCGATCTTTAGGCTTTGTTTGAAATAATTAAAGTGGACATTGAACGTTTGTTAACTTTATAAGATGAACTTTTTTCTCGAAAGGTGAAAAGTCATCAAGGACGTTTATTACAACAACATGATTAATGTGTTACTCTTTCCTATTTGTTTTATTAAAATATAACGTGCTTAGAAAGGTTAATGTTATTATTTTTTCATCTTACGAGGCCGTAATAGGCTGTTTCGGGTACATTGTGTGAATTTCGGAAACAGGGCTTTAAAACCTTAGACTTGTTAGGTTTACATCCCAGGGATGTAGTGTCAGCTGGTTATTTAGCAAATGTTTCCAACTAATCCTCAAACTTAATGTATTTGCCTTTTAGTGCATACTTATTTGGTTGGAAATACTGTAAACGCTACAAAAAGTACTAAACGTTAAGTTTTTTATGTTTCATTTATTGATTTTTAATTGCGACTACATGAAGGAGTAAACTTTTTGAAACCTATTATTACGGTGATAATTACTTACGAATTTCAGCCAAAAGTGGTTTATTTAGCTCTCGAACGTTTCCATAACATCGACTTCTTCTTAGTTATGAAAACCCATCTCGGGTGTGCAAAATTCCACTTAACGCTCTTGGTGTGAAATACCACTGAAACATTTTTGACAAAGTAAAGAACTTGCAAAAATTCACCTTTGATGTTTTGCTGCTCTTAATCAAGTAATAAAGTTAATTGACAACAAAAATGCAATCATTAAACTTATTAATAATTAATTGAAACTTTTTCGGTTTAGTTTTATTTTTACTGTTGAGTATTTTGTTGTGTCTTTACAATGTTATGTAGTTCTACTAATGTTACAAATTTCCGAAAAAAACTTATGATATCTTCACATTGTACAATGGTACAGCTTTTTCAAAGGTGAAAACCAAGACGGGAGCGTCCGTAGTTAATCGGAAAGCTGCTAAGTTATATCATTGATAAGTGCCGAAATGCCTTGCTTCAAGCGCCTTGACGTTATAGTTTACCATAATGACATCAGCACTCATAGCCCTCTTAGTTTTCCACCCATCCAATACAGCCGGAGGTGTATACTATGCTCCCCCTTTTAATTGCGGCTTCCCTTTTAGTCCTCAGAAGAATTTCTTAAATAATTCTTTTTTTCTTTTGCTACTGGGTATGCAAAAGCCTGCACAGTTTGCTAGGGAGACGTCTATTTGCTTCGTACTGCGATCACTTTAACCGGCCGAGGAGGAAGGAGTGTAAATAAGGTCAGGAAGTGCCAAGGAGACGCATGGGCTGCGCTGACAATGGCGAAAATCGCCCCCGCTTTTCTGGGGCCTGTCCGGCTTTAGCAAATCAGTGTTTTTCTACAGTCAAGCCCGGCGTCGTTTACACCATCCTGGGGCTTGGTATAATATGTTTCTTTTTATAAAACTTATTCATCCAGATTCTATATTAACCATGCAATCCAACAATATGAATGTATTATTTCCACTCGCCTACGGCTCGATGGGGGCTCCGCCCCCATGCCCCCTTAGGGGTTGCCCTAAATTTGTAGAATAATTAAAAGTCAAGTATGTAATAAGTTAGTTCCACGGAAGAGCTATACGTTCAAGACAGTAACAAAACGGTTTAATACACAAAATTCACAATCAATAGTAAAAAAAGCTTTGAAAAACTCCTATGAATCGGTTTTAGTACCCCTCTGTGAAATGATAATAATTTACGTAATATATGTAAATATTCTAGGTAAATATTTCTAGGTTATGCTGGATGTAGGGTCCACCCCCTGATTGGTTACCCCAATTCCGTAATTACTATAAAAATTACTATAAAACTCTCATGCAATGAGGCTAGTTGAGTCCTCCACTCCAATACCACTCATTGTGTTCGCTGAATAACCTACGGCTCTTCGTTTAAATCCCCTTCTTAGTTCCCCTCATTTCAATATAAAAAATATAAATAAAAAAATTGAGAGTTGTGAAATAATACTTAACTATGTATTATTCTAGGTATTACGATCAGAATTGTATGTGTAAAAAAATTTGGAGATACTATTATGATAACTTATGACTGGAGTGTATTTCAGAAAGAATGGAAGTGGGGAAAAATATCAGTTTTGATGGAAGTAGGTTGTACCACAAAACAGGAAGGCAAAAGAACGATATTTGTACTTTAATAAATATATTGTATTTACTTTATATAAGGAACTTTAATAAGGAATTGTAATGAATGCCAATATATTTATTAATTCCTTCATTTCAGTTTTTAATGGTGTAAAACTTTAAAATTTACCTAATTTCCTAAAATATTACTGTCAAGGCAAATAAAAAAAACTTCAAGCTTCTAAATACAATAATACAGTAGTTACTAACAAAAGTATGTTAAATAATGGTTAAAATATTAAAACTACCATACACATCAAAGGACGTATGTTTTAGCCGTAGGACCAGGTCAGTAAATAACAATCAAAGTAAAACAATCAGTTGCTTGATATAGCAATTCGTTCCGACTCACAGTCAAAAGAATAATACGTGATATTGAAAATCATCATGATAATTTTTAAGTTTGATAATTTAATTGATATTGGTACTGTGCAAGATATGTCTATGTGCAAAGTGAATGTTCTGAGTAAAATATTATAGTAGTTGTAAAATTACGTCTACATGGGGTAAAATTCCCCGCAAAAATAAATAAACATTACATATGTTTAATTGTGTGGACTGGGGGGCAAAAATTCATAGAACCAAACTTGTAGTAACTTGAAAGATGTTCGCGAGGATTGCCTCAGATGTTATAATTTGGCCGCTAGAGTAGAAAAAAATAATGTCATATTTATTTAGGGTAAAAATGTTTGGTCGCTAAATTTTGAAATCAGTTTTCTGGGGCAGGAAATAAAAAAGCTTTTTTATTTTAAGTGAAAATACTGTACTGCCACCTTTTTAAATTAAACATTAACGTATTACGCACTAAAAGATAAATCAATTGTGTAACCTGCTATTTTAGTTAAAATTTTTGTTGAATTGTAAAATTTAAATTAGCATGCTATCAGGTAAAGTCAATGATGTACTTCCTAAAGCCGCGTCCGCATTGGCCGAACATGTTCGCCGAACAAAGTTCTTCTGAACTTTTGTTTATTTGTTGCTAACCGTTTAGTATGTAAATCATATGGCCGGTTAACTGTTCGTTAAGAATGTTTGCTGATTTTTGTGTTCGCCGAACAAGTTCGCCACGAATGTTCGGCCAGTGCGGACGCGACTTAATGAGTTCGTTAGAAATTAAGTGCCATCCCAAATAAAGAACCAATTTTTGGGAGGACTATCGTGCAAATATGATACTGTCTTACAGGGTGTCCCATACCAACCTTGCACCTCTTTTAAAATTGTACAAAAAAAAAAAAAAACAAATTGTGCCGTTGTAGGTAAACACATTTTGCTCTGTTGATTGACACTGATCCCAATACAGAAGGGACCAGACGTAATTTTGAAGCAACTTTAAAATTTAATATTTTAAACCTTAATCATACTGATTTAGAATAATAAATAGCATGACATTATTTTTTTTAACTGGGGAAAATTTAACATATATTATGTCTAAACATTTTACATATAACAGAACTTACCAAACATGTAAATGTCTAAGAACCTCATTTAAAATAATATACCATCATAAAACATCAATTATCACGTGATTAGTTTTACTAAACATTTAAATACATGTTCATTAATCTCCGTCATGTTGTAAATTTAATAAAAAAAAAACATTTTGGACCAAACTGACAATTTTTGTTGGAAACGTATTTAAAAGAGTCTAAGACATTTTTGTGCCGAGACATTTTTGCTTAACCTAAAATGCTCAGAGAAGAATGAGGAAAATCTAAATTTCAACATCAAATATTCAATAAACTGCTAAAATTACGCGTACAAGATCAAATTGTAAAGTTTTTTTTATAAACCGTGTAAAACTAAAAAAAATTATTTAAAGTGAGAGTTTGTATTTGACATCAGTGACTTCCGGTCTGGAGAGGTAATTTCAGATACACCCTGTACATTGAAATTACTCTCAATGGATAGACCGCTTTACCTATAAAGGCACAATTGGTTAATGTTATAAAATATCTTAAAAATAGTGTTTCGGTAATCCGCGACTCCCAGTATGTTGGCAATTTTCTCAATAATACAGGTCGGTAAGGTTAGTTCTCGCTTGGGAATCACTCTGTAGTAAGTGATATATAGGAGATCTACTTTACGGACTTTTGACGAATTTCAGATACCCCAATGAGTTACACATTCGGGAGTATATAATTTAGAGGAGTATATAATTTAGACTCGCCTACGGCTCGATGGGGGCTCCGCCCCCATGCCCCCTCAGGGGTTGCCCAGAAATTCGTTAATTGTTGTTTAAGTCGCATATAATGAACAGAATACATATAAATATAAGAGTTTGTAAATGAGCAAAATAAATGAGTTTGTCATTTATTTATAACATAAATTAACTCCCACAACTGCAGAAATAACCTAAATTTGAACTTATGCAACTAACTCAATCTAAGTAATGAAAATATATTCGCCTACGGCTCGTTTTCAGAGACTCTTTCCCCAAACCCCCTTCCTAATTCCCCCGAATTCTGTAAAGGTTAATGGAGTTATGAATGAATTTATTATGTAGGTATTGTATAAGTATTTACTTAAAATTATAAAATAAGTATAAATAAATATATGAAAAAAATTAATGTATAAACTGAATAAACAATGTGCAGTAGATCATCGAAAATAATGAAAAATTCCATTAAAACAAAATAATTGGAAATCTTAACAAAGTGGATAAAACCTGCCAAAAACCCCTTTTATTTACAAAAATACTATTCAGTTACTATTCTTCAATTAGTTGTGTTGAAATTCCAGGGGATAACATAACGATCCAGTAATATTGAATATAATGATAAATACATAATGTAATATTGACATTCATTACAATTCCTTCATTTCAGTTTTTAATAGTGTTAAACTTTTAAATTTACATAATTTCCTAAAAAATTACTGTCAGGGCAAATAAAAAAACTTCAAGCTTCTAAATACAATAATACAGTAGTTACTAACAAAAGTATGTTAAATAATGGTTAAAATATCAAAATTACCATAAACATCAAAGGACGTATGTTTTAGCCGTAGAACCAGGTCAGTAAATAACAATCAAAGTAAAAAAGTCAGTTGTTTGATATAGCAATTCGTTCCGACTAACAGTCAAAAAAAGAATACGTGATATCGGGAGTCATCATGATAATTTTTAAGTTTGATAATTTAATTGATATTGGTACTGTGCAAGATATGTCTATGCGCAAAGTGAATGTTATGAGTAAAATATTATAGTAGTTGTAAAAGTACGTCTACATGGGGTAAAATTCCCCGCAAAAATAAATAAACATTTAAACGGACTGGAGGGCAAAAATTCATAGAACAAAACTTGTAGTAACTTGAAAGGTGTTCGCTAGGATTGCCTCAAATGTTATAATTTGGCCGCTAGAGTAGAAAAAAATAATGTCATATTTATTTTGGGTAAAAATATTTGGCCGCTAAATTTCAAAATCAGATAGTTTTCTATGGGGCAGGAAATAAAAAAGCTTTTTATTTTAAATAAAAATACTGTACTGCCACCTTTTTAAATTAAACGTTAACTTAGTACGCACTAAATAAATCAATTTTGTAATCTGCTATTTTAGTTAAAACTTTTATTGAATTGTAAAATTTAAATTAGCATGCTATCAGGTAAAGTCAATGATGTACTTAGCAATAAGTTCGTTAGAAATTAAGTGCCATCCCAAATAAAGAACCAATTTTTGGGAGCGCTATCGTGCAAATATGATACTGTCTTACCGGGTGTCCCATACCACCCTTGCACCTCTTTTAAAATTGTACTTAAAAAAAAAAAATGTGCCGTTGTAGGTAAACATATTTTGCTCTGTTGATTGACACTGATTTCAATACAGAGGGGACCAGACGTAATTTTGAAGCAACTTTAAAATTTAATATTTAAAAACCCTTATCATACTGATTTAGAATAATAAATAGCATGACATTATTTTTTTTTAACTGGGGAAAATTTAACATATATTATGTCTGAACATTTTACATATGACAGAACTTACCAAACATGTAAATGTCTAAGAACCTCATTTAAAATAATATACCATCATAAAACATCAATTATCACGTGATTAGTTTTACTAAACATTTAAATACATGTTCATTAATCTCCGTCATGTTGTAAATTTAATAAAAAAACATTTTGGACCAAACTGACAATTTTTGTTGGAAACGTATTTAAAAGAGTCTAAGACATTTTTGTGC
Organism: Neoaliturus tenellus; assembly: GCA_030545055.2. NCBI lineage: Eukaryota > Metazoa > Arthropoda > Insecta > Hemiptera > Cicadellidae > Neoaliturus > Neoaliturus tenellus. The sequence continues at coordinate 27,199,212 of CM061534.1, read as the reverse complement.
CGAGACATTTTGGCTTAACCTAAAATGTTCAGAGAAGAATGAGGAAAATCTAAATTTCAACCTCAAATATTCAATAAACTGCTAAAATTACGCGTACAAGATCAAATTGTAAAATTTTCTTAAAAATCGTGTAAAACAGTAGTAAGGAGGGGCCGATACGGGGTCATGAGGAAGGACGAGAAGGACGAATTTCCCAACAGTCCTATAGACCTATTTTTAACCGATTTTCGGAGATTTTTTGCCTACTTTTCGGCAATTTCAAAGCATTTTTAAGGATTTTCGAGGCATAAAAAATTGATGGGGCCATGAGAAAGTGCGAGAATTGCGAATTTCCTAACAGTCCTACAGGCCTATTTTTAACCAGTTGTCAGTGATATTTGCCTACTTTTTGGTAATTTTACAGCACTTTTCAGGAATTCCGATAAAAACCTGATAGAGGAGGGTGACTGCGCCATGAGATGGTACGAATTTCCTAACAGTTCTACGTAAGGACTAGTCCCGTGTAAGGACTATTGTATTTAGATAGCCCCGCGCAAGGACTAGTCCCGCTTGCTATTGTATTTAAATGGTCCTACACAAGGACTAGTCCGTTTGCTATCGTATTTAGATGGCCCTGCGTGGGGACTAGTCCCGCGTGCTATTGTATTTAGGTGGTCCCGCATGAGGACTAGTCCTGTGCAAGGACTGTTGAATTTAAATAGTCCGGCGTGGGCACTATTATTTAAGTAGTCCGGCATGGGGGCTGATGTATTTAAATGGCCTAGCGTGGGGAATATTGTATTTTAATGGTAAGGGGACTATTGTATTTAAATGGTCCTGCAAAGCCCTAATACCTAGCAGCTAAGGCTTTGAAATGTGAAAAGAGCCTATAAGCCACCAGCTTAGACCTAATGTGTTGGACCTAAGGTCAAAACCTAAGGCATTGCACCAGAGTAGAGAGCTCTAAAACGAAGCAGCTAAGGCTTTGACCTGTCAATAGGGCCTATTAGCTACCAGCTTAGACCTAATGTGTTGCACCTAAGTAAATAGTCCGTCGTGGGGATTGTTGTATTTTAATGGTCCGGGGACTATTGTATTTAAATGGTCCTGCAAAGCCCTAATACCTAGCAGCTAAGGCTTTGACCTGTGAATAGAGCCTATAAGCCACCAGCTTAGACCTAATGTGTTGGACCTAAGGTCTAAACCTAAGGCATTGCACCAGAGTAGAGAGCCCTAAAACGAAGCAGCTAAGGCTTTGACCTGTGAATAGAGCCTATTAGCCACCAGCTTAGGCCAGATGTGATGGACCTAAGGTCTAAACCTAAGGCATTACACCTGAGTAGGAAGCCCTATAACCTAGCAGCTAAGGCTTTGACCTGTGAATAGGGCCTATTAGCCACCTGCTTAGACCTAATGTGTTGCACCTAAGATTTAAACCTAAGGCCTTACACCTAAGTGTAAAGCCCTAAAACCTAACAGCTAAGGCTTTGACCTGTGAATAGGGCCTATTAGCCACCAGATTGGACCTAATGTGTTGTACCTAAGGTATAAACCTAAGGCCTTACACCTGAGTCTAAAGCCCTAAAACCTGGCAGCTAAGGCTTTTAACCTGAGAATAGAGGCTATTAACCACCAGCTTAGACCTAATCTGTTGCACCTAAGATCTAAACCCAAGGCCTTATACCTGAGTCCAAAACCATAAAACCTATCAGCTAAGGCTTTGACCTGTGAATAGGGCCTATCAGCCACCAGCTTACACCTAGTGTGTTGCACCTAAGATTTAAACCTAGGGCCTTATGCCTGAATCAAAAACCATAAAACCTATCAGCTAAGGCTTTGACCCGTGAATAGGCCCTATTAGCCAACATCCTAGACCTAATATGTTGGACCCAAGATCCAAACCTAAGGCCTTACACCTGAGTCTGAAGACCTAAAACTTAGCAGCTAAGGCTTTGACATGTGAATAGTGCCTATTAGCCACCAGCTTACACCTAGTGTGTTGCACCTAAGATTTAAACCTAAGGCCTTATGCCTGAATCCAAAACCATAAAACCTATCAGCTAAAGCTTTGACCTGTGAATGGGCCCTATTAGTCATTAGCAAGACCTAATGTGTTGGACCTAAGATCCAAACCTTACATCTGAGTCCAAAGTCCTAAGAATTAGCAGCTAAGGCTTTGACCTTTGAATAGGACCAATTAGCCAACAGCCTAGACCTACTTTGTTTGACCTAAAGCCTTACACCTGGTTTCTAAGATCAAATTCCTTAGACAAGACTAAATGCTTAGACTAAAGATCTAATTCCTTACACCTGAGGCCTTAGACTTAGGACTTAAAACAAGGTAGCTAAGGCTTTGATCTGTGAATAGGGCCAATTAGCCAACTGCCTAGACCTAATGTATTGGACCTAAGATGTAAACCCAAGGCCTTACACCTGGTTCCTAAAGCCCAATTACCTTAGACTAGACTAAATCCTTAGACCGAAGATCTAATTCCTTAGATCAGAGGCCTTTGACTTAGGCCCTAAAACTTAGCAGCTAAGGCTTTGGCCTGTGAATAACACCTATTAACCATTCGCATAGACCTAATGTGTTGGACCTAAGATCTAAACCTAAGGTATGACACCTGAGTCCAAAGCTCTAAAACCTATCAGCTAATCCTTTAACCTGTGAATTGGGTCTATTATCCATCAGCTTAGGCCTAATTTCTTAGACCTAAGATCTAAACATAAGGCCTTACACATGGTTCCTAAGACCAAATGCCTTGACCAAATCAAATCCTTAGACCAACGATCTAATTCCATAGACCCAAGTCTTAGGTCCTAAAACCAAGCAGCTAAGGATTTGACCTGTGAATAGGGCCTATTAGCAAACAGCCCAAAACCTAATGTGTTGGGACTAAGATGTAAACCTAAGGCCCTGCACCTGAGTCCAAAGCCCTAAAACCTAGCAGCTAAGGATTTGACCTGTGAATGAGGCCTATTAGCCAACAGCCTAGACCTAATGTGTTAAACCTAAGATCTAAACATAAGGCCTTACACCTAAGTCTAAAGCCCTAAAACCTATCAGCTAAGGCTTTGACCGGAGACTAGGCCCTATTAGCCAACAGCCTAGACCTAATGTGTTGGGACTAAGATGTAAACCTGAGGCCTTGCACCTGAGTCCAAAGCCCTAAAACCTGGCAGCTAAGGATTTGATCTGTGAATAGGGCCTAGTAGCCAACAGCCTAAACCTAATGTGTTGGGACTAAGATGTAAACCTAAGGTCTGACACCTGAGTACAAAGTCTAAAAACCTAAAAGCTAAGGCTTTGACCTGTGAATAGGACCTATTAGCCACGAGCCAGGACCTAATGTGTTGCACCTAAGTTCTAAACCTAAGGCCATACACCTGAGTCCGAACCCCTAAAACTTAGCAGCTAGACCTGTGAATATGGCCTATTATCTATCAGCTTAGGCCTAATGTGTTGGACCTAAAACCTAAACCTAAGGCCTTACATATGGTTCCTAAGATCAAAAGCATTGGACCAAAATTAATCCTTAGACCAACGATCTAATTCCATAGACCCAAGGCCTTAGACTTAGGTCCTAAAACCTAGCAGCTAAGGATTTGACCTGTGAATAGTGCATATTAGCCAACAGCCTAAACCTAATGTGTTGGGAGTAAGATGTAAACCTAAGGCCTTGCAACTGAGTCCAAAGCCCTAAAACCTAGCAAATAAGGATTTGACCTGTGAATAGGGCCTATTTGCCAACAGCCTAAACCTAATTTGTTGGGACTAAGATGTAAACCTAAGGCCTTGCAACTGAGTCCAAAGCCCTAAAACCTCGCAGCTAAGATTTTAACCTGTGAATAGGACCTATTACCCAACAGCTTAGACCTAATGTGTTGAACCTAAGGTCTAAACCTAAGGCCTTGCAATTGAGTCCAAAGCTCAAAAACCCAGTGGCTAAATCTTTGACCTGTGTATAAGACCTATCAGCCACCATCCAGGACCTAATGTGTTGGGACTAAGATGTAAACCTAAGGCCTTACACCTGAGTCAAAAGCACTAAAACCTAGCAGCTAAGGCTTTGATCTGTGAATAGGACCTATTAGCCAACAGCCTAGACCTAATGTGTTTTACCTAAGATGTAAACCTAAGGCCTTACACCTGGTTTTTAAGACCAAATACCTTAGACTAAAATATCTTATTCCTTGGACCCGATTCCTTAGACTTAGGCTCTAAAACCTAGTATCTAGGCTTTGACCTGTGAATAGGACCTATTAGCCAACAGCCTAGACCTAATGTGTTGGATCTAAGATCCAAACCTAAGGCCTTACATTGCACCCGAGTCCAAAGTCCAAACACCTTAGACTAGACTAATTCCTTAAACCTAAGATCTAATTCCTAAGACCCAAGGCTTTAGACTTAAGACCTAAAAACCTACAAGGGGGCCGCGATTCACAGCCCCCCCCATGAATTGAGCCAACATTAGGCAACGAGGTCTTTTTTCTTTGATTATGAAATCATGATCAGAAATGGTTATTTAGATTCAGATTGAAGTATTTGAAGTCCAACTTCCATCCATCTTACCCAACTCCTAAGGCCCTACCGCATGGACTTGACCCAAGACCTAAGGCTATATACCGTAGTCTAGGCTTGAAGGTTGTTAGACCCAAGACCGAGGCTATAGAGTTAAGACCTGAAAACTGAAACTTACAAGGGAGTTACGATTCACGACCCCCCTGAACGGAACACTGTGGTCTAGACCTATGGCCTTACACCATGGTCTAGGCTTTTAAGCTATTAGACCCAAGACCTAAGGCTCTACACCATGGTCAAGATCCAAGATCTAAGGCCTGCGGTTAGGCCTTTAGGTTCTTAGCCCCAAGATCTAAGGCCTGAGGTCTAGGCCTTTAGGTTCTTAGCCCCAAGATCTAAGGCCCGTGGTCTAGGCCTTTAGGTTCTTAGACCCAAGGCCCTATATCATGGTCTAGACCCTAAACATAAGGCCTGTGATCTAGGACTTTAAGTTCTTAGGCCCTAGGCATAAAGCCTTACACCATTGTCTAGACCCTAGACCTAAGGCCTGTGGACTAGGTTCTTAGACCCAAGCCCTAAGATCCGTGGTCTAGGCTTTTAGGTTCTTAGACCCAAGATACGGCCCGTGGACTAGGCCTTTAGGTTCTATGACCCAAGACCTAAGACCATGCACCGTGTTCTAATACTTGTTTTAAAGGCGGCCAGGCCTAAGGCCCTACCGCATGGGATAGACCCAACACCTAAGGATATACAACATGGTCTAGGCTTTTAAGTTCTTAGACCCAAGACCTGAGGCCGTAGAGTTAAGACCTGAAAACTTACAAGGGGGGTCGCGATTCACGACCCACCCCTGAACAGACACTGTGGTCAAAACCTAAGACCTAAGGCCATACACCGTGGTCTATGCTTTTAAGTTCTTACACCCAAGACCTAAGACCCTACACCAGAGTCTAGGACCAAGGTCTAAGGTCCGTGGTCTACCCAAGGACTAAGGGCCAATACCAGGGTCTAGAACCAAGACCAAAGGTCCGTGGTCTAGGATTTTAGGTTCTTATACCCAAGGACTAAGGGCCAACACTAGGGTCTAGAACCAAGACTAAAGGTCCGTGGTCTAGGCTTTTAGGTTCTTATACCCAAGGCCCAACACCAGGGTCTAGAACTAAGACCAAAGGTCCGTGGTCTAGGCTTTTAGGTTCTTACACCCAAGGACTAAAGCCCTACACCAGGGTCTAGAACCAACACGAAAGATCCATGGTCTAGGATTTAGGTTCCTATTCCCAAGACCTAAAGCCCTACACCAGGGTCTAGAACCAAGACCTAAGGTTCGTGGTCTAGACTTTTAGGTTCTTATACCCAAGGACTAAGAGCCAACACCAGGGTCTAGAATCAAGATCTAAGGTCCGTGGTCTAGGCTTTTAGGTTCTTATAACCAATGACTAAGGTCCTACACCAGGGTCTAGAACCAAGACCAACGGTCGGTGGTCTAGGCTTTTTGGGTCTTATACCCAAGACCTAAGGCCCTACACCAGGGTCTAGATCCAAGACTTGAGGCCTGTGGGCTAGGCAATTAGGTTCTTTGACTCAAGGACCCACACCCATGGTCTAGACCCAAGCCCTAAGGCCATACACCATGATCTAGACCCTAAGACTAAAGGCCTTACACCATGGTCTAGTACTCGGCTTTAACCGTGTGCAGTTGTATTTGTTTCATCCATACCTAAAGGAAAGTCAGCCAACAAGTTCTTCGGCCCAAGACCTAAGACCCACCAGCATGGTCTAGATCCTCAAGCCCTGAGACCATACACCGTGGTTTAAGTCCTTAGACCCAATTTCTAATCCACCGTGGCTTAGATCCCCAAGACCTAAGGCCATACACCGTGTTCTAAGTTTTTAGACCCAAATTCCGCCATGGTCTGTATACCCAAGACCTAAGGCCCTACACCATGGTCTAGAATTAGTCTTAAACCGTGCGCAATTAATTGTGGTTGTTTCGACTAAAGCTAGAGGAAACTCGGCCTTTAAGTCCTTAGACATAAAACCTAAGGGTATACACGGCGATCTAGACCTAAAACCTCATACCATACACCATGGTCTAGACCCAAGACCTAAGTCCCTACACCGTGACCTAGTACTCTTCTTAAGCCGTTTGCAGTTATTACTGTTTCGTCTATACCTTGAGGAAAATTGGTCTTTTATGTTCTTAGACCTGAGACCTAAGCTTTTACACCATGGTCTAATACTTGTTTTAAGCCGTGTCAAGTTGTGATTTTTCATCTATAGCTAGAGGAAAGTCGGTCTTTAAGCTCTTAGACCCTAGACCTAATGCCCTATACCTTGGTCTAGACCCAATCCTTAACCCATCGGGGTCTAGTACTCGTCTTAAAGTTGGGTTTTAACTTCTTAGACACAAGACCTAAGACCCTACACCATAGTCTAGTACTCGTCTTAAAGTCGGTCTTTACGTTCTTAGACCCAAGACCTTAGGCCATACACCGTGGTCCAGTACTTGTCTTAATCCGTGTGCAGTTATTACTGTTTCGTCTATACCTAGAGGTAAATCGGCCTTTTATGTTCTTAGACCTGAGAACTAGGTTTTTACATCATGGTTTAATACTTGTCTTAAGCCGTGCGCAGTTGTGGTTGTTTCATGCATGGATAGAGGAAAGTCGGCCTTTAAGTTCTTAGACCCAAGACCTAAGGCCCTATACCACATTCCAGACCCAAGACCTAAGGGCATACACCGTGGTCCAGTACTTGTCTTAATCTGTGTGCAGTTATTACTGTCTCGTCTATACCTAGAGGAAAATCGGCCATTTATGTTCTTAGACCTGAGAGCTAAGGTTCACATTCATCACCCGATTTAAAAAACGTTCGCAGACGTTAATTTAAAAAAAACATCGTCTACACATCGATTTTCAAAAACGATGTGTACACGTTAATTTTTAAAAATATCGTCTACAGATCGATTTTCAAAAACGATGTGTACACGTTAATTTTAAAAAACATCGTTTACACATCGATTTTACCAACAAGTTAAACCTAATACCTAAATCCCAAGCATTTAAGGCATTAGACCATGGATCTGTATGTATATAACCTTAAACATTTGACCTAAGATCTAAGACTTTAACGTAAGACCTAAGCCCTAAGACCCTACCCAATGGGCTAGTACTCGTCCTACACAGCGTGGGACCGTGTAAAATGACGTGCATAAAGCCAATCATATGTATTATTTGAAAGCACAGCGCACTGAACGCCTGTGTTTGCTGTTGGGCGTTTTAATGATTTGCGCTTTCGGGCGTTTTGCAAACAAACGGTGATATATGCTCACACGGCTGAACTACGTTACCGACAAATCTATATTTTTTACCTTTTTATAGTTTAAAAGTAAAAAAATCGTAGTTTTATGATTTTCCCTAAATTGAAACATCTCAAAGAATGTCCATGCCAAATTTCAAGTCTCTATCTTAAACGGTCGCTTCAGGACATTACTATCATCAGTGAGTCAGTCAGTTACACATAGGGCTGTATATATTATAGACTCGCCTACGGCTCGATGGGGGCTCCGCCCCCATGCCCCCTTTGGAGGTTGCCCCGAATTCGTTGAATAATTTAAAGTCAAGTATTGAACAGGCTAGTTCCACCAACTAACTGGACAGCGAAGACAGTAACAAAACGGGCTAATACGCACTCTTCACAATCAATAATAATAACAATAACAATAATATCCTTTGAAAATATTTCACGGGGCTCAGCCCCCATGCCCCCTAGTTGATTTTACTAATTTCGTTAATCATTCACAAAGTCTCAAATAATGAACTTTCTAGTTCCACTAAAGTACTGAACAGGCTAGTTCCATCGAAGTTTTGAAAAGCTAAGTTTTAAATTACGTGTAACTCTACTACAAAAGTGTGTGATACTAACTCCTCCACGTTACCAACCACTTGGTCTGGAACGTCAAGGATTTTAGATGCGGCACAGAAAAATTGCAATGGGGTAAAATTAATCCAAATTAAGTATCTTTAAATAAAATTTTCATTGATAAAAAAATGTAATGTGCCCACTATAGCAAAACAATAATGCTAAAAAATAGAAAATAATTGACTATGTGAAAATAACTATTAAAATAATAAAATAATCAAACTATAATAATGCATAAACTAAAGAAATTGAAAGTAACACTTAAACCAAATCTAGCATCGCCAACCACGATATTAAAATAATCGGAAAATAAAAACTAATAAAAATTGAAGTTTTTAAAAGCTAAGTTATTAATTTACTTGTAACTCTACTAAAATGTGTGATGCTAACTATTCCACGTTACCAACTACTTAGTCTGAAACGTCAACGAGTTAACATGCGTCACATTAAAATTGCAATGGGTCAAAATTATTCCAAATTAAGTATTTTTAAATGAGATTTTCGTAAATTTTAAAAATAATGTAATATGCCCATTAGAGTAAAACAATAATGCTAAAAAATAGAAAATAACCAATAGTAAGTTTGAATATTACTATTAAAATAATAAAAAAATCAAGCTATGCTAGTTAATAAACTTAAAAATTAAAAATACAATTTGAACTAAATATAGTATCGCCAACCACGATATTAAAAGAATCTGCTGATACATACTAATTAAAAATAAAAACTTGTATATTTCAGTATATAGAAGAAAAACGTTTAAATTACTGAAATAGCAAATAACATTCAAATCAATAAGCGAAAACAATAATTAAATAACATGAAAACAAAATCATAGGAAATAATAAAAACGGGGTAGATCCGCAAAAAACCCCTACTATTACAAACTACTACTAATTATAAGAATATAAAATCTAGACCTGTGAAATAATAATTTATCCATAAAAACCTGTTAGTTTTGTTCAATAGCCGTTTAAAAATTCTTAAAAACATATTTTAAGTGTGTATTAAAATAAAATATAAAACACTGATTATAAACAATGCAGAAAGATAATACTTAACTGTCTATTAAGTATCGTACTAAGTAATAGGAGTATATAACGTTAAGATCACGGCACGAGCTACACAGAAAATTCATTGAATGCGTAATTCGGCTGAGGGGTTCACATAGGGTGAATTTGAATAAGTAATCTAAAATAAATTGAAATTAAACGAGAACCTAACATTTAAATCTATTACTTTTGCTCAACACTTATTTAAACATTCTCAAAAACAAATTTTAAGTGTGAAAAATTCGAATATAAGACACTAAATATAAATCAAACAGAAAGATAATAATAAACTGTCTATTAAGTATTGTACAAAGTAATCGAAGTATGTTACGTTAAGATCACGGCTCAAGCTTCACAGAAAATCCATTCAATGCGAAGTTCAGCGGAGAATAATCCCGTGTGAATTTGAATAAGTAATCTAAAATAAATTGAAACAAAACGAGAACCTACATTTAAATCTGTTAGTTCAGCTAAACAGTTATTTAAAAATTCCCTATAACATATTTATGATGTGTGTAAAATATAAAAGAAACGAGCTTTCAATGCAGCATAATCTCATTGCTATTTAGAAGTCAAATGGATAAGTTTATTATGTATGAGGGATACTAACGTTGCCAATAGCAAGGAAGCAGGTGTAGTTAAAAGACATGATTTAAATACAAGCGAGAACTAAGCGACTATTCACCCGCCATGGGAAATTAATTCAGAGTAGGAGAAGAAAATTCACCTTTGGTAAACATTCAAGATCGCGCATATGCTACAAACTAGGGAATTATCGCTGTATATATTATCGAGTATAACCCTGGGTCCCTGGTGAAATAACCCGCTCTCTATACAAATTAACGCCGTAGTTTACAATATATATAAGAGTATCCATCGAAAATACCACGAGTATATCAAACACGGGTGTAGTTGAAAGAGATCATTTAAACACGAGCGAGAACTAAACCTGAAGAGTGATCTACGATACCACGCGGTGATATACGCTGATACGGCTGAACTACGTTACCGACAAATCTATATTTTTTACCTTTTCTATAGTTTAAAAGTAAAAAAGTTGTAGTTTTATGATTTTTCCTAAATTGAAACATCTCAATGAATGTCCATGCCAAATTTCAAGTCTCTATCTTAAACGGTCGCTTCAGGAATTTAAGATCATCAGTGAGTCAGTCAGTTACACATGGGGCTGTATATAATATGGACTCGCCTACGGCTCGATGGGGGCTTCGCCCCCATGCCCCCTTAGGGGTTGCCCCTGAGAAGTTAAAGCCCAAACTAGAGTTGTCGTTTAGTCATAGTCGTAACGTCATATATCTAATGACGTTATAATTTGAATGCCAGAGCTCAAAGTTCACGATTTCATAACACCTTAGTGTTAATTTGGGGGGGATACATAGAACTAATCCCCTGAGTAGTTATAGCCCAAATTAGAGTTGTCGTTTAGTCATAGATATATCTAATGACGTTATAATTTGAATGCCAGAGCTCAAAGTTCAAGATTTCATAACACCTTAGTGTTAATCTGGGGGGATACATAGTACAAATAAGAAAATATCCTTGGAGATTGAAAGTAAAAAAACAATAATAAAAAAAATATTCGGCCAAAGTTTGAATTAATGAAAGTCAAGTTTGAAATAGTTTAGTTCCACATAAGATCTGGACAGCCAAGACAGTAACAAAACCATCTAATACTCTAAATTCACAATCAATAGTAAAAAAAGCTTTAATAATCTCCTATTAGTAGGTTTTAATACCCCTCCTTAGTAAATAGTTTTAAAAAATTGAGCTGTGAAATAAATATTATTTATGTAAATATTCTAGGTGTTATGCTTGATGGAGGGTCCAACCCAATAATTGGTTGCCCCAATTCCTTAAATTACTGTCAAAACCTCATACAATGAACAGGCTAGTTGAGGGCTCAACTCCAACGACAGTAACAGAAGCCGCCAATACACACTACTCACAATAAATAATACAGTAATAAGCTTTTAAATTTGCCCACGGCTCATGGTTTAATCCCACTCCCTAGCTTCCCTTAGTTCATTAAAAAATATAATGGAGTTGTGAAATATTAATGAACTATGTAAATAGTTATGCTCAAAAGTTGTTGTGTAAAAATTAGGAGATACGATTATGATTGCACATGATTGAGGTAATCGCTGTATTCTGAAAAGATAAAAGTGGAATAAAATTATAAGTTTATATAGAGGATCGTTGTATGTATTAGAAGAAAAAAGGCACAAAATCAAGATATTTGAAATTAAAAAAAAAAATGGTTTAGGCTAAGATGCTTCAGTTCCGCCACGGGGTGGCCAAGAAACGCAGGAATCATATAGGTACCATATAGAGAAACGATAACCATTTTATCATTCAAAATCAGCAATTATTAATTTAACAGTTTTAAATGTTATATACATATTACTTCAGAAAATTAATAAAAATAGAGCCCTTGTAGTATGTAATAGCTCACAGGGTATAAAGTACTATAATCATGAAGTCTTAAAGTCTTTATATAGTCTTAAAATGAAGAAAATTGCAACTTAAGAACCATAAAATCGGCGTACATTATGCATTTTCAACCAATGGTAGTAAAAAAAACCAATTGTGAAATAATAGCCAAAAAAGGATTATTGATTAAATTAAAATATACTGAAAGAGTTACAATAATTGATAAGCATAGAATAGTTTTCAATTACAACAATAATAGGGTTAATCGAGACTTTGTGTGAGAGCACTGCATTGAGGAAGTTTGACGGACAAAGTGGCAGCGAGAAAAATTACTATTGAGTTTAATTCAATTGGTTAGTTTAATATTTCTCAGCCTGATGGGTCATCAGATATGTAGATGGTCTTAAAAAAACGTAGGAAGTAGGTAAATGTTAGCGAAGGTAAGAATGGAAAGTTCAATTGTTCTATAACTTAATATGTTCAATCGATTCCTAAACTAAAATCTAAGCCTGATTGGACAGCAGCAAATAGGTCAAAGACCGGATGTCAGACGTGTTGGGACACGTTCAACTCTTCAAAGTAAAACTGTACCAGAACTATCAACTGAAGCGCTATATTCAATCTGGGGATTCATATAGAGAGACAGCATACAAATAGTAGAAAATTAAGTTAAAATTACTGTATTAGGTAATTTTTGTGCGAAAATCTACAAGAAATTTTCCAGCATGAGAAAACTAAAGTCTAGAAAATGTATTAAGACCTAATATATTTTTAGCAATTAATATAGAAATCAAAGCGGACATCGCCTGAATGTAAAGATACGCTTTCGATTCAGTAAATTCATTTTCAATAATAACACAGCAATCAGAGGGACAACCATACTCAAACAACTGTGCGCCCAATCGAGATTAATTATCGGGAAGAGGTGTAGTTAAAAGATATCATTTAAATACAAGCGAGAACTAAGCGACTATAATAGCGCTCCAAGCGACATCTCTAAGAACCAACGTAATTCCTTACGACACCTCGTCTTTTGAGAATTATTTATAATTTGAAAGCTGAAAATTTTTAGTTTTTAGGCATTAATACTGTCTAGAACAAAGCGAGAATTGCTGAAATAACCCGCTCTCTATGCAGAAAAACACCGTCGTCTAATCAAGACATTCATGCAAACGTAATTCAATAATGGTATCATACACGGGTGTAATTGAAAGAGATCATTTAAACATGAGCGAGAACTAAACCTGCAAAGTGATCTACGATACCGAGCGGTGATATACGCTGATACGGCTGAACTACGTTACCGACAAATCTATATTTTTAACCTTTTTTATAGTTTAAAAGTAAAAAAGTTGTAGTTTTATGATTTTCCCTAAATTGAAACATCTCAAAGAATGTCCATGCCAAATTTCAAGTCTCTATCTTAAACGGTCGCTTCAGGACTTTAAGATCATCAGTGAGTCAGTCAGTTACACATGGGGCTGTATATATTATAGACTCGCCTACGGCTCGATGGGGCTTCGCCCCATGCCCCTTGGGGGTTGCCCTAAATTCGTAAATTAATAAGAAGTCAAATTGTTAAACAGGTTAGTTCCAACCGAAGAACGGGTCAATTTCAAGATCATCAGTGAGTGAGTAAGTCAGTCAGTCAGTTACTATGGGGCTGTATATATTATGTAAATATTCTAGGTGTTATGCTTGATGGAGGGTCCAACCCAATAATTGGTAGCCCCAATTCCGTAAATTACTGTCAAAACCTCATACAATGAACAGGCTAGTTGAGGGCTCAACTCCAACGACAGTAACAGAAGCCGCCAATACACACTACTCACAATAAATAATACAGTAATAAGCTTTTAAATTTGCCCACGGCTCATGGTTTAATCCCACTCCCTAGCTTCCCTTAGTTCATTAAAAAATATAATGGAGTTGTGAAATATTAATGAACTATGTAAATAGTTATGCTCAAAAGTTGTTGTGTAAAAATTAGGAGATACGATTATGATTGCACATGATTGAGGTAATCGCTGTATTCTGAAAAGATAAAAGTGGAATAAAATTATAAGTTTATATAGAGGATCGTTGTATGTATTAGAAGAAAAAAGACACAAAATCAAGATATTTGAAATTAAAAAAAAATGGTTTAGGCTAAGATGCTTCAGTTCCGCCACGGGGTGGCCAAGAAACGCAGGAATCATATAGGTACCATATAGAGAAACGATAACAATTTTATCATTCAAAATCAGCAATTATTAATTTAACAGTTTTAAATGTTATATACATATTACTTCAGAAAATTAATAAAAATAGAGCCCTTGTAGTATGTAATAGCTCACAGGGTATAAAGTACTATAATCATGAAGTCTTAAAGTCTTTATATAGTCTTAAAATGAAGAAAATTGCAACTTAAGAACCATAAAATCGGCGTACATTATGCATTTTCAACCAATGGTAGTAAGAAAAACCAATTGTGAAATAATAGCCAAAAAAGGATTATTGATTAAATTAAAATATACTGAAAGAGTTACAATAATTGATAAGCATAGAATAGTTTTCAATTACAACAATAATAGGGTTAATCGAGACTTTGTGTGAGAGCACTGCATTGAGGAAGTTTGACGGACAAAGTGGCAGCGAGAAAAATTACTATTGAGTTTAATTCAATTGGTTAGTTTAATATTTCTCAGCCTGATGGGTCATCAGATATGTAGATGGTCTTAAAAAAACGTAGGAAGTAGGTAAATGTTAGCGAAGGTAAGAATGGAAAGTTCAATTGTTCTATAACTTAATATGTTCAATCGATTCCTAAACTAAAATCTAAGCCTGATTGGACAGCAGCAAATAGGTCAAAGACCGGATGTCAGACGTGTTGGGACACGTTCAACTCTTCAAAGTAAAACTGTACCAGAACTATCAACTGAAGCGCTATATTCAATCTGGGGATTCATATAGAGAGACAGCATACAAATAGTAGAAAATTAAGTTAAAATTACTGTATTAGGTAATTTTTGTGCGAAAATCTACAAGAAATTTTCCAGCATGAGAAAACTAAAGTCTAGAAAATGTATTAAGACCTAATATATTTTTAGCAATTAATATAGAAATCAAAGCGGACATCACCTGAATGTAAAGATACGCTTTCGATTCAGTAAATTCATTTTCAATAATAACACAGCAATCAGAGGGACAACCATACTCAAACAACTGTGCGCCCAATCGAGATTAATTATCGGGAAGAGGTGTAGTTAAAAGATATCATTTAAATACAAGCGAGAACTAAGCGACTATAATAGCGTTCCAAGCGACATCTCTAAGAACCAACGTACTTCCTTACGACACCTCGTCTTTTGAGAATTATTTATAATTTGATAGCTGAAAATTTTTAGTTTTTGGGCATTAATACTATCTAGAACAAAGCGAGAATTGCTGAAATAACCCGCTCTCTATGCTGAAAAACACCGTCGTCTAATCAAGACATACATGCAAACGTAATTCAATAATGGTATCATACACGGGTGTAATTGAAAGAGATCATTTAAACATGAGCGAGAACTAAACCTGCAAAGTGATCTACGATACCACACGCGGTGATATACGCTGATACGGCTGAACTACGTTACCGACAAATCTATATTTTTAACCTTTTTTATAGTTTAAAAGTAAAAAAGTTGTAGTTTTATGATTTTCCCTAAATTGAAACATCTCAAAGAATGTCCATGCCAAATTTCAAGTCTCTATCTTAAACGGTCGCTTCAGGACTTTAAGATCATCAGTGAGTCAGTCAGTTACACATGGGGCTGTATATATTATAGACTCGCCTACGGCTCGATGGGGCTTCGCCCCATGCCCCTTGGGGGTTGCCCTAAATTCGTAAATTAATAAGAAGTCAAATTGTTAAACAGGTTAGTTCCAACCGAAGAACGGGTCAATTTAAGATCATCAGTGAGTGAGTAAGTCAGTCAGTCAGTTACACATGGGGCTGTATATATTATGTAAATATTCTAGGTGTTATGCTTGATGGAGGGTCCAACCCAATAATTGGTAGCCCCAATTCCGTAAATTACTGTCAAAACCTCATACAATGAACAGGCTAGTTGAGGGCTCAACTCCAACGACAGTAACAGAAGCCGCCAATACACACTACTCACAATAAATAATACAGTAATAAGCTTTTAAATTTGCCCACGGCTCATGGTTTAATCCCTCTCCCTAGCTTCCCTTAGTTCATTAAAAAATATGATGGAGTTGTGAAATATTAATGAACTATGTAAATAGTTATGCTCAAAAGTTGTTGTGTAAAAATTAGGAGATACGATTATGATTGCACATGATTGAGGTAATCGCTGTATTCTGAAAAGATAAAAGTGGAATAAAATTATAAGTTTATATAGAGGATCGTTGTATGTATTAGAAGAAAAAAGGCACAAAATCAAGATATTTGAAATTTAAAAAAAAAAATGGTTTAGGCTAAGATGCTTCAGTTCCGCCAAGGGGTGGCCAAGAAACGCAGGAATCATATAGGTACCATATAGAGAAACGATAACAATTTTATCATTCAAAATCAGCAATTATTAATTTAACAGTTTTAAATGTTATATACATATTACTTCAGAAAATTAATAAAAATAGAGCCCTTGTAGTATGTAATAGCTCACAGGGTATAAAGTACTATAATCATGAAGTCTTAAAGTCTTTATATAGTCTTAAAATGAAGAAAATTGCAACTTAAGAACCATAAAATCGGCGTACATTATGCATTTTCAACCAATGGTAGTAAAAAAAACCAATTGTGAAATAATAGCCAAAAAAAGGATTATTGATTAAATTAAAATATACTGAAAGAGTTACAATAATTGATAAGCATAGAATAGTTTTCAATTACAACAATAATAGGGTTAATCGAGACTTTGTGTGAGAGCACTGCATTGAGGAAGTTTGACGGACAAAGTGGCAGCGAGAAAAATTACTATTGAGTTTAATTCAATTGGTTAGTTTAATATTTCTCAGCCTGATGGGTCATCAGATATGTAGATGGTCTTAAAAAAACGTAGGAAGTAGGTAAATGTTAGCGAAGGTAAGAATGGAAAGTTCAATTGTTCTATAACTTAATATGTTCAATCGATTCCTAAACTAAAATTTAAGCCTGATTGGACAGCAGCAAATAGGTCAAAGACCGGATGTCAGACGTGTTGGGACACGTTCAACTCTTCAAAGTAAAACTGTACCAGAACTATCAACTGAAGCGCTATATTCAATCTGGGGATTCATATAGAGAGACAGAATACAAATAGTAGAAAATTAAGTTAAAATAACTGTATTAGGTAATTTTTGTGCGAAAATCTACAAGAAATTTTCCAGCATGAGAAAACTAAAGTCTAGAAAATGTATTAAGACCTAATATATTTTTAGCAATTAATATAGAAATTAAAGCGGACATCACCTGAATGTAAAGATACGCTTTCGATTCAGTAAATTCATTTTCAATAATAACACAGCAATCAGAGGGACAACCATACTCAAACAACTGTGCGCCCAATCGAGATTAATTATCGGGAAGAGGTGTAGTTAAAAGATATCATTTAAATACAAGCGAGAACTAAGCGACTATAATAGCGCTCCAAGCGACATCTCTAAGAACCAACGTACTTCCTTACGACACCTCGTCTTTTGAGAATTATTTATAATTTGAAAGCTGAAAATTTTTAGTTTTTGGGCATTAATACTGTCTAGAACAAAGCGAGAATTGCTGAAATAACCCGCTCTCTATGCAGAAAAACACCGTCGTCTAATCAAGACATTCATGCTAACGTAATTCAATAATGGTATCATACACGGGTGTAATTGAAAGAGATCATTTAAACATGAGCGAGAACTAAACCTGCAGAGTGATCTACGATACCACGCGGTGATATACGCTGATACGGCTGAACTACGTTACCGACAAATCTATATTTTGAACCTTTTTTATAGTTTAAAAGTAAAAAAGTTGTAGTTTTATGATTTTCCCTAAATTGAAACATCTCAAAGAATGTCCATGCCAAATTTCAAGTCTCTATCTTAAACGGTCGCTTCAGGACTTTAAGATCATCAGTGAGTCAGTCAGTTACACATGGGGCTGTATATATTATAGACTCGCCTACGGCTCGATGGGGCTTCGCCCCATGCCCCTTAGGGGTTTCCCTAAATTGGTAAATTAATAAGAAGTCAAGTTGTTAAACAGGTTAGTTCCAACCGAAGAACGGGTCAGCCGAGACAGTAACAAAACTATCTAATACTCTAAATTCACAATCGATAGTAAAAAAAGCTTTAATAATCTCCTATTAGTAGGTTTTAATACTCCTCCTTAGTAAATAGTTTTAAAAAAAATTGAGCTGTGAGATAAATATTATTTATGTAAATATTCTAGGTGTTATGCTTGATGGAGGGTCCAACCCAATAATTGGTTGCCCCAATTCCTTAAATTACTGTCAAAACCTCATACAATGAACAGGCTAGTTGAGGGCTCAACTCCAACGGCAGTAACAGAAGCTGCCAATACACACTACTCACAATAAATAATAATAAGCTTTGAAATTTGCTCACGGCTCATGGTATAATCCCACTCCCCCCTTAATTCGTAAAAAATATAATGGAGTTGTGAAATATTAATGAACTATGTAAATAGTCATGCTCAAAAGTTGTGTAAAAATTTGGAGATACGATTATGATTGCACATGATTGAGGTAATAATAGCTGTATTCTGAAAAGATAAAAGTGGAATAAAATTATAAGTTTATATAGAGGATCGTTGTATGTAATAGAAGAAAAACGGGACAAAATCAAGATATATGAAATTATAAAAAAAAATGGTATAGGCTAAGATGCTTCAGTTCCGCCACGGGGTGGCCAAGAAACGCAGGAATCATATATGTACCATATAGAGAAACGATAACAATTTTATCATTCAAAATCAGAAATTATTAGTTTAACAATTTTAAATGTTATATATATATATATTAGTTCAGAAAATTAATAAAAATAGAGCCCTAGTAGTATGTAATAGATCACAGGGTATTAGGTACTATAATCATGAAGTCTTTAAGTCTTTATATAGTCTTAAAATGAAGAAAGTTGCAACTTAAGAACCATAAAATCGGCGTACATTATGCATTTTCAACCAATGGTAGTAAAAAAAAACCAATTGTGAAATAATAGCCAAAAAAGGATTATCGGTTAAATTAAAATATACTGAAAGAGTTACAATAATTGATAAGTATAGAATAGTTTTAAATTACAACAATAATAGGGTTAATCGAGACTTTAGGTGAGAGCACTGCATTGAAGAAGTTTGACGGACAAAGTGGCAGCGAGAAAAATTACTATGAGTTTAATTCAATTGGTTATTATAATATTTCTCAGCCCGATGGGTCATCAGATATGTAGATGGTTTAAAAAAACGTCGGAAGTAGGTAAACATTAGCCAAGGTATTTAGCCAGCTCTTGGAGTTGCAATCGTGGAAGAAGTGACATAATCCCCTGAATCACCCAACTCAAATGAGAAATTAAAAACTTCAGGAAATAGATTACAAAGGTTTAAATCAAAGAAACAACGAATAAAATTTAAATCAATGAGTCAAAACAATAATTAAATAACATGAAAACAAAATTAAAGGAAAATAATAAAAACGGGGTGGATCCGCAAAAGACCCCTACTATTAGAAAACATTTTACTGTTTGTTTTTGAAAAGTTAAGTTTTAAATTACGTGTAGCTCTACTACAAAAATGTGTGATACTAACTCCTCCACGTTACCAACCACTTGGTCTGGAACGTCAACGATTTTAGATGCGGCACAGAAAAATTGCAATGGGGCAAAATTAATCCAAATTAAGTATCTTTAAATTAAATTTTCATAGATAAAAAAATGTAATGTGCCCACTATAGCAAAACAATAATGCTAACAAATAGAAATAATTGACTATGTGAAAATAACTATTAAAATAATCAAATAATCAAGCTATAATAATGCATAAAATAAAGAAATTTAAAGTAACACTTAAACCAAATCTAGCATCGCCAACCACGATATTAAAAGAATCGGAAAATAAAAACTAATAAAAATCGAAGTATTGAAAAGCTAAGTTATTAATTTACTTGTAACTCTACTAAAATGTGTGATGCTAACTATTCCACGTCACCAACTACTTAGTCTGAAACGTCAACGAGTTAACATGCGTCACATTAAAATTGCAATGGGTCAAAATTATTCCAAATTAAGTATTTTTAAATGAGATTTTCGTACATTAAAAAAAATGTAATATGCCCATTAGAGTAAAAGAATAATGCTAAAAAATAGAAAATAACCAATAATAAGTGTGAAAATTGCTATTAAAATAATAAAAAATCAAGCTATGCTAGTTAATAAACTTAAGAAATTAAAAATACAATTTGAACTAAATATAGTATCGCCAACCACGATATTAAAAGAATCGGCTGATACAAACTAATTAAAAATAAAAACTTGTAAATTTCAGGATATAGAAGAAAAACGTTTAAATTACTGAAATAGCAAATAACATTCAAATCAATAAGCGAAAACAAGAATTAAATAACATGAAAACAAAATCATAGGAAATAATAAAAACGGAGTAGATCCGCAAAAAACCCCTACTATTACAAACTACTAACTATAAGAATATAAAATCTAGACCTGTGAAATAATAATTTATTCATAAAAACCTGTTAGTTTTGTTCAATAGCCGTTTAAAAATTCTTAAAACATATTTTAAGTGGGTATTAAAATAAAATATAAAGCACTGAATATAAATAATGCAGAAAGATAATAATTAACTGTCTATTAAGTATCATACTAAGTAATAGAAGTATATAACGTTAAGATCACGGCACGAGCTACACAGAAAATTCATTGAATGCGAAATTCGGCTGAGAGGTTCACATGGGGTGAATTTGAATAAGTAATCTAAAATAAATTGAAATGAAACGAGAAACTAGCATTTAAATCTGTTCTTTTTGTTCACCACTTATATAAACATTCTAAAAAAAAAAATTTAAGTGTGAAAAAAATCTAATATAAGACACTGAATATAAATCAAACAGAAAGATAATAATTAACTATTAAGTATTTTACAAAGTAATCGAAGTATGTTGCGTTAAGATCACGGCTCAAGCTTCACAGAAAATCCATTCGATGCGAAATTCGGCCGGAAGAATAATTCCGTGTGAATTTGAATAAGTAATCTAAAATAAATTGAAACAAAACGAGAACCTAACATTTAAATCTGTTAATTCTGCTTAACAGTTATTTAAAAATTCCCTAAGACATATTTATGATGTGTGTAAAAATATAAAAGAAACGAGCTTTCAATGCAGCACAAATTAGAGTGTATCCATCGAACACGGGTGTAGTTGAAAAAGGTCATTTAAACACGAGCGAGAACTAAACCCGAAGAGTGATCTACGATACCACGCGGTGATATAGGCTGATACGGCTGAACTACGTTACCGACAAATCTATATTTTTTACCTTTTTTATAGTTTAAAAGTAAAAAAGTTGTAGTTTTATGATTTTCCCTAAATTGAAACATCTCAAAGAATGTCCATGCCAAATTTCAAGTCTCTATCTTAAACGGTCGCTTCAGGAATTTAAGATCATCAGTGAGTCAGTCAGTTACACATGGGGCTGTATATATTATAGACTCGCCTACGGCTCGATGGGGCTTCGCCCCATGCCCCTTAGGGGTTTCCCTAAATTGGTAAATTAATAAGAAGTCAAGTTGTTAAACAGGTTAGTTCCAACCGAAGAACGGGTCAGCCGAGACAGTAACAAAACTATCTAATACTCTAAATTCACAATCGATAGTAAAAAAAGCTTTAATAATCTCCTATTAGTAGGTTTTAATACTCCTCCTTAGTAAATAGTTTAAAAAAAAATTGAGCTGTGAGATAAATATTATTTATGTAAATATTCTAGGTGTTATGCTTGATGGAGGGTCCAACCCAATAATTGGTTGCCCCAATTCCTTAAATTACTGTCAAAACCTCATACAATGAACAGGCTAGTTGAGGGCTCAACTCCAACGGCAGTAACAGAAGCTGCCAATACACACTACTCACAATAAATAATAATAAGCTTTGAAATTTGCTCACGGCTCATGGTATAATCCAACTCCCCCCTTAATTCGTAAAAAATATAATGGAGTTGTGAAATATTAATGAACTATGTAAATAGTCATGCTCAAAAGTTGTGTAAAAATTTGGAGATACGATTATGATTGCACATGATTGAGGTAATAATAGCTGTATTCTGAAAAGATAAAAGTGGAATAAAATTATAAGTTTATATAGAGGATCGTTGTATGTAATAGAAGAAAAACGGGACAAAATCAAGATATATGAAATTATAAAAAAAATGGTATAGGCTAAGATGCTTCAGTTCCGCCACGGGGTGGCCAAGAAACGCAGGAATCATATATGTACCATATAGAGAAACGATAACAATTTTATCATTCAAAATCAGAAATTATTAGTTTAACAATTTTAAATGTTATATATATATATATATTAGTTCAGAAAATTAATAAAAATAGAGCCCTAGTAGTATGTAATAGATCACAGGGTATTAGGTACTATAATCATGAAGTCTTTAAGTCTTTATATAGTCTTAAAATGAAGAAAGTTGCAACTTAAGAACCATAAAATCGGCGTACATTATGCATTTTCAACCAATGGTAGTAAAAAAAAACCAATTGTGAAATAATAGCCAAAAAAGGATTATCGGTTAAATTAAAATATACTGAAAGAGTTACAATAATTGATAAGTATAGAATAGTTTTAAATTACAACAATAATAGGGTTAATCGAGACTTTAGGTGAGAGCACTGCATTGAAGAAGTTTGACGGACAAAGTGGCAGCGAGAAAAATTACTATTGAGTTTAATTCAATTGGTTATTATAATATTTCTCAGCCCGATGGGTCATCAGATATGTAGATGGTTTAAAAAAAACGTCGGAAGTAGGTAAACATTAGCCAAGGTAAGAATGGAAAGTTCAATCGTTCTATAACTTGATATGTTCAATCGTTTCCTAAACTAAAATCTAAGCCTGATTGGACGGCAGCAAATAGGTCAAAGACCGGATGTCAAACGTGTTGGGACACGTTCAACCTTCAAAGTAAAACTGCACCAGAACTATCAACTGAAGCGCTATATTCAATCTGGGGATTCATATAGAGAGACAGCATACAAATAGTAGAAAATTAAGAATAATTACTGTATTAGGGTTTTTTTTGTGCGAAAACCTACAAGAAATTTTCCAGCATGAGAAGACTAAAGTCTAGAAAATGTAGTAAGACCTACAATATTTTTAGCAATTAATCATTACTTTGCGGGCGTTACTGCGGCAAAAAATATGCTGTACTAGAATAATATGTTTAAAGTATTCGCACAAGCTTCGTAGAGCTCACCATAGTAATGATAAAATTAATAATATAATATTGTAACAAAGTATTCCAGCACTACGCTCAATCGTCTCTCAAAAGACAAGAGTAATAGCAATAGCCAATATGAACAAATGAATTTAAATAAAACGAAACGAGAACCTCACATTTCAATCAACATTTTCGTATTACTTTAGAGTACGTGCATTAAATTTATTTTCACCATCCTTAAAACAAATGCTATATTACAGTTACAGCTATATTACAATATACTGTAAACTGAAATTTACACTAACGTAGTTTATACAACGCTTAAGATCACTGCTCAGCAAAACTGTCACGAAAACTTCATCAGGAACAGGTGTGGTTAAAAGACATAATTTAAATACAACCGAGAATTAAGCGACCTTAATTTAAAGTTACTATAGAAATCATAGCGGACATCACCTAAATGTAAATATACGCTTTCGATTCAGTAAACTTCATTTTCAATAATAACACAACAATCAGAAGGAAAACCATACGCAAACAACTATGCACCCAATTGAGAGTAATTATCAGGAAGAGGTGTAGTTAAAAGACATCATTTAAATACAAGCGAGAACTAAGCGACTATAATAGCGCTCCAAGCGATATCTTTAAGAACCAACCTACTTCCTTACCGACACCTCGGTATTTTTATAATTTGAAAGTTGAAAATTTGTAGTTTTTGGGCATAATAAAATCAAAGCTAGTATTACCCTGGTGAAATAACCCGCTCTCAATGCATCGAATCACCGTCGTGTACATGAAGATGTTCATGTTCGTATGAAATACAATATTTGTATCAAACACGGGTGTAGTTGTAAGAGATCATTTAAACACGAGCGAGAACTAAACCTGCAAGATCTACGTTACCCAAACGGTGATATATGCTCACACGGCTGAACTACGTTACCGACAAATCTATATTTTTTACCTTTTTTATAGTTTAAAAGTAAAAAAATCGTAGTTTTATGATTTTCCCTAAATTGAAACATCTCAAAGAATGTCCATGCCAAATTTCAAGTTTCTATCTTAAACGGTCGCTTCAGGACATTACTATCATCAGTGAGTCAGTCAGTTACACATAGGGCTGTATATATTATAGACTCGCCTACGGCTCGATGGGGCTCCGCCCCATGCCCCCTTAGGGGTTGCCCTAAATTCGTAAATTAATAAGAAGTCTACTTGTTAAACAGGTTAGTTTCAACCGAAGAACGGGTCAGCCAAGGCAGTAACAAAAGTGTCTTATATACACTACTAACAATCAATAATAATAAAACGCTTTGAAAATCGTCTACGGGTTTTAAACCCCCTTCCTAATTCATCTTAATTCGTTAAAAAAATATAATTGATAGTTGTGAAATAATAAATAACCATGTAAATAATTTAGGTATTATGCTCAATATCGGTACTGTAGAAAATTTTTGATACGCATATGACTGAATTAATTGGCGTATTATGAAAAAAAGAAGTGAAATAAATATTTCAGCTTCAATTTAAGTAGGTTGTACTAAAAAAGGCAAAAGAAGCATATTTGTAAGTACAAAAATATAATTTAAGTCAAGATAATTGTAGCTGTGTTTAATGAAAAGAAGTTAAAAACAAAGAGTTTGAATGTAGTTGTGGTTCTTGCTATAAATATAATTAGTAGTGGTAGTTACAGTAATAAATGTTTCTCTGTTATTTAGCCAGCTCTTGGAGTTGCAATCGTGGAAGAAGTGACATAATCCCCTGAATCACCCAACTCAAATGAGAAATTAAAAACTTCAGGAAATAGATTACAAAGGTTTAAATCAAAGAAACAACGAATAAAATTTAAATCAATGAGTCAAAACAATAATTAAATAACATGAAAACAAAATTAAAGGAAAATAATAAAAACGGGGTGGTTCCGCAAAAGACCCCTACTATTAGAAAACATTTTACTGTTTGTTTTTGAAAAGTTAAGTTTTAAATTACGTGTAGCTCTACTACAAAAATGTGTGATACTAACTCCTCCACGTTACCAACCACTTGGTCTGGAACGTCAACGATTTTAGATGCGGCACAGAAAAATTGCAATGGGGCAAAATTAATCCAAATTAAGTATCTTTAAATTAAATTTTCATAGATAAAAAAATGTAATGTGCCCACTATAGCAAAACAATAATGCTAACAAATAGAAATAGTAGTGGCTCTTTGGCGACTTCAGGCCATGACGTCATCACGATGACGTCACCGACGATGACGTCACCAATGACGTCACTGATGACGTCACCGATGATGTCACTTGACGTCACATTACGTCAGATAAATAACGTGTTGATGACGTCACCGTCGATTACGTCACCATGATGACGTCACTGACGTAATTTAGGTCAAGGTTACGCCGAAACCTAAAATTTTTTGACACTTTTGCGGTTTCTCACACTACGCTTCGTAGTTCAGTCAGAGGCCCAGTGACCTTGACGACTTGGAGCGAATTTGCGATGAGAAACAGCAAAAGTGCCAAGTCAAACTCGAGTTTGCGATATGACCTTGCCTAAACCGTCATGCACTACTCCTCAGAGGTCATTGAACCAGCACAGCACCAACAAATGCATATTACTGTGACCTTGAAAACTTAACAACACAGTGCCAACACCGATGCGCACCCTACGACAGTCACCGAGCGACTGACCATCCGGCTCCGCGTACTCTAGGTATATGGGGGGGGGGGGGGGGAAATTTCAAGGTCATTCAAATGGAGTTTTAAAAAAGTCAAAGAGTAGAAAGACTACTCTTGTGATTCTTGGGCGGCTTCATCAATTTCCAACGGATCTGTAAACCAATCCGATCTGTAGCGGCAGGAGTCCAGAAAATGCGTGCACCATCCATCAGGTTGTCCGTAGCACTTTCTACAACTGGTGAGATTAGATATGTGGAACTTAACACACCGTTGAGGACAACAAGTGTAAAAGTACTTCGACTTGTAGACCTTAAAAGTCTTTAGTTCTGGTGGTGACAGCTGTTGTGTCTTGCATTTACATCTGCAACATCCGAAGGATTCACATTTCCGGCAAGCCAACCCGTCCACCTGCCATCTTGGTAAGAGGAAACACTTCTCCTCGCAGCAATAGCGTGTTCCCGGCTCCTCCAAACACTTCTTCTCACAATAGACGACGCCCGGCTCCTCCAAACACTTCTTCTCACAACAGGAGACGAGTTTACCTGCCATAATTGATGTTGCTTTGGTGAAGGCGCACGATGAAGTGATGGTGTGGTCAGTGAGAATGGAGCCACATATAAACCAAGGTGAGTGGAGGTGGAAATTTCAAGGTCATCCAAACGGAGTTTTAAAAAAGTTAAAGAGTAGAAACACTACTCTTGTGCTTCTTGAGCGAATTCATCAATTTGCAAAGCTTCGGTGTGCCAATTAGACCTGTAGCGACATGCATCAATGTAATGTTTGCAAAAGCCGGCGAAATGAGAGTTGCACTTTCTGCAGCCGGTGAGGTTGTAGAGTTGGAATTCCACACATCGTTCTGGGCAACAAGTGTACATATGCCCCCTGATTTGGTAAACATGAAAGGTCTTCAATTTTGCTTTTGGTTTTTTCCATGACTTGCACTTACACATGCATCTAACAAAAGCGTCACATTTTCGACAAGCTAGTCCATCTACTACATCACAGTCCAGGGGCCATGAAAAACACTTTTGTTCACAACAGTATTTGCGTTCATTCTCCATGTTTTTGATGTTGCTGCAGAGAAGTCCCACGATGAAATAAAACTGCAGCTGGTGAGAAAGGGTCTTATATAAATAGTAGCCAAGTGGAGGTGGAAATTTCAAGGTCACCCAAATTGGGTTTTAAAAAAGAAGGAACCTTAAAACCCGTTGTCCTCTTCTTCTCCTCCCGACTCGTCCGTAGGATATATGGGTGACATCGGTGAATATTGCGGTGACTGTTGGTCTTCACCTCCGCTGCTATCCGATCCTTCGCTGTCTTGCCGCATCCTGACTTCCGACCAATCATAATCCAAATCGATCTTGAGCTTTATCCCCGGGTTTTCCAGGAGTATAGATCTCATTCGATCGTAGATGGCTTTCAAATAATGCACACTGTCAATTGTCAACTTCCAACTAGCTGTGGGCGCATCTTCGGTGGTAGACGTGACTTCGCAAGCAGGTGCGTCCGCCATGGTTGTCAAACGAGCAATGATGTGTGATGTGGAGATTCATGAAGGTATCGATGAATGGAGGGGGTTGGTCCAGTGGAGGGGATCGGACATGTCCAAACATGTTCAAGGCCATTCATTTGAAGTTTTAAAAAAGAAGAATTAAGATGTCATGTTGAGACTTGGTGACTGGACCTGCCTCCCTGATTCTTTACACTCAACACCGTTAAGACTAATAATAAGGTACGATATGAAGATGATGAATAAAATCAACATAATCATTAACAGGTATCCATTCACTAGCATTATTTTTCCATGTTGGAGTTGCTTTTTTCTCATCTTTCTTTCTTCTATTCTCCTCTCCAATACATCTACGATATCAAAGATGTGTTGACATCGTCCACCTTCCCTCACAACTTCTCCTTCATAGATAGGTGGAACATCCATACTTGCTATCTCAGTTGTTACACGCTTGGCTGCTGAAGACGGAATGGTGAAGTGTAGCCCTCTGTTACCCAAGTAGTCCGATGGTGAGGGCGGGTAAGTAGTGGAGGGGGAATTTTCAAGGTCATTCAAATTGTGTTTTAAAAAAATATCTTGCTACAGAACTTTCAAGATTGTTAGTCAGTAGCAAGATAGATTTTATTTATTTTAATACATTATACAAAAATACACATATTCAATCAAAGTGAGGATACAAAATACAAGTGCTAGTCAACTAAAATAGTCCAAGTTGGGGCTTGCTCGAGTCCTGATTGAAGAATTTGGAGTTGAAGAAGCCATTGGAGAAGACGGACGTTCCTCCTCTTGATTTGTAGGATGAACACATTTCACGTTGCAAGCATACATTTGTATGGTTAGACGATAACCTCGTCCTATCATCAACTGTAGTTCCTTGTACAATTCTGTGAGGTCTTGTTGAGTCCTTATGATGGTCTCTTCATAACTGGCACACCTAACTGTTAGAGACATCTCGATGCTGCTCGTGTGACGGTTGGAGGTGAAATGAAGTTGTGAGTTAGCGCATGGGTGTACTATGAGAAAGTGGTGGGGGTTAAATTGATTTTATCATTATAAAAATGCAAACTTTTTACAACGATATAGAGGTGCATAACAGACATCACATTTATCTGTAGGAATCTGAAACTGGTACATTGGAACTAAAAGATCACTATGGTGAATTCCACCATCTAGCAAGAACCGTCTTAAGTTTTCATGTACAGCCGCTTTACCGCAGTTGATGCAAAACGTTGTACCATCAACAAACTTGAACCTAGAAGACACAGAGTATCCTAAATTTTCTTTTTCATAATTAGTTAAATCTTGTTTTATCACCTGCGGTATGTTTTCTTTCAAGCAGTGTTGAAATAAAGTTGGATATGTAATAATTCGTCGCAAGCAAAGCTCGTAGAGGGTGCTCATCGTTTGTTAGCTGACGGCAGACTGACTGTTTTGGATCCGACCATTTATAAATCCC
The DNA here is from genome assembly GCA_030545055.2 of Neoaliturus tenellus. Lineage (NCBI taxonomy): Eukaryota > Metazoa > Arthropoda > Insecta > Hemiptera > Cicadellidae > Neoaliturus > Neoaliturus tenellus. Next base: position 27,170,220 of record CM061534.1, on the reverse strand, counting down.
AGTGTGGTGGGAGTAACTGTCACATACAAAGGTCAAGGTCACCAGCCGAGTTTAAAAAAAAAACAACATATCAATACGTGATGTAATTCACATATTGATATGTTGAATTTTTTTGTTTTTTTTTTTTGTTTTTTCTTTTTTGTTTTTATCATTTATTTGTTTTAAAAAATACATTCAGATATTTACAATAGTGAAACTTAAATCTAACACTGCTGCTTCTCGGCAATGTGGATGGTCAACTCGGTGGAATTGCTACCCGTACAGCCGTGGGACACCAGGTATAGACAGCCGGGTTGAATAGAGCGAAGATCCTCGTTTTGTAGAAGATGGACGAATCTCTTGGGCAGGTAAACCTGGAACTTCGGTTCATCCCCCGGAGTAAATGGCGCCTCGCTGAGACTGCAGCAGATAGCCTCCCCAACAGTTGTTTCCATTTTCTTCATAGAGTGAATGATGTAATGCTTCTCGTCTTTAAGTTCCGAACACTTCTTTAAAGGTAGAATAGTAGACTTGGAGTGAGCGTTAAACTGCTCCACCAAAGTTTGCAGGAATTGTTGCGATGCCATGATTGTGTTATTGATCGTCTTCTTCGTCTTGCTCGGAGATGTTGTCGTCTCGGAATCTCGAGTAATACTCATGCCAAGTCTCGGTCTGTTCCTCGCTTATATAGTCTCTGTTACCCCCACCACTGCCCCCTATTTCTCCACTTTGAAGATATGATGCAATTTTGTAAGCGTTCTTTAACGCGCAGTGTCTGTCTTTTTCATGTTCCAGACTTTTTGTACAAATACAAACATTTTCCGCCGTATACTTGTAGTTTTTGTCTATCTCTACATCATTTACTGGAACATAAGTAAATTCTTCAATCCATCTCTTCTTTTCCAATCCTTTTGTATAAATATTGGTAAATTTGTTAGAAAACTGTCGCATGATGTAATACAAGTCCGTGTAACTAGTAAAACCATCGTACCAATCGATGTGATGGAAATATTTCCAAATCCACCTGTTGGTTGTTGCAGCCTTGGTGGTTAAAGAGGAATAAGAACAAGGTGGTTTGAAAAGAAATGAATACGGAACATTTGTATTCATATCGAAAAACACAAGTTCTTTTATGATAAATCTATCATCGTTACCACGAAACGCTTGAAACTCTATAATACCAGGTTTAAACTTTACCTGTTCTTCCGTGTCCATTGCGAAGGTGACACCTCTGCTCATGATGAAGTCTGGAGTAAACTGATTTCCACACCACGGTAGGTACGACTTTTATACCAGGCCGTACAGTTGTTGGCGCGTTGGTGTATATTTAACGTGGGCACCGTCCCCGGTAGGCCTAACCCCACAAAGTGTTTGATATTGTTTTAAAAACTAACCATTGCAGTGTAGTTGATTGTCCTCTAAGTTTCCATATTTACATTTTCCTTGTTTTCATTTTCATCACTAACACTTGATTCTTCTCCTCCTTCTTCCTCTTCTTCCTGTTTTACTGATTTCTTATGTAGTTGAGCGTAGTTTTCCAATTGTCTCCACATTTGTACTTCATGAGGAACCCTATTAAATATAGAAGTATCCACAGGTCCATACAAAATAGGTGCGTCCGGTTGTTTTTCCAAAGTGTCTTCCAGGTAATCTTTAATAATTGAACTGGAAAACACTAACTGTCTCAAGTATCTTGTTATAGGTTCAGTAGCACAAGTTAAAATGAAAAACTCCTCTCGATTAAGTTGAATTTTGTTATCATGTCTTGTTGTGTCTCTAAACCGCAGCTGATGATCACCACGTTGTTTAATAATATCGATTTCCACATTTGAATCCAAAAGTCCTACTCTTGTCTTTCTTCCAAACATGTTACTACTTAAATAGCATTCTAGCAGATGCAAGTGTTTCATAAATGATTCCCAAGCACTGTCCGTAAACAAAATCATTTTGGGTCCATGAGTTAAAATTACAGTAGGGGAATAATCTGTCGATTTCATAACACCGATTAAAACACTTTTGTCCAAACTGGAAGAGATTGGGTAAAATATTCGCAAAAATACCTCACTCAATATGTTTGGAGAAATATTATCTTCAATATCCCTTTTTCTCTTTTGTATAGTCTTTCTTCTTTTACCTTTTTCTTCAACATTATTACTGGCGTGAAGTTGTCCGCAAACGTTTTGTTCACCTCCTTCCTGGTGACCTTGAAGATCTAAAAACTCAGATATCTCCTTCTCAATATCTACCACATTTTCAGGTGTACCACTAGGAGAAGCCATATTGAATACGATGCTACCCATACAACAGTAGGCAACAAACTGATGAGGAGCGGTCTGTACGCTCTGCTTTTATACTCGCGGAATGAAACAAAACCGGTCTTTACAGTACATTCTTAACAATTCCAGTTAGAGGTGTGTATGTTACAATTTTATCATGTAGAATTAAACAGTATGCAGTTGTATTAGCCGGTATAGCTGAGTTAAATTCCATTTCTATTTTTATATCCACACTTGATGATTTTACTGATTCATTTTGTTTAGAACAATCAATTACAACTATGGGGTAGGCATCGAAATATTTTGAAGGTGATAATAAAGGTGTATTTGCTTTACCGTAATATGAACTTTGGAATCTTGCGTACATATCGTACAATATACTGTATTTCTTCTTAGTGAATGACACATTTAAATTGTCGTATGGAAAGAATTGTGAATTTAAATAAACTTTAATATTTTTCAAGTCACAATGATCAAATTGTCCTGCATGTTTAGTGATGTCGTCTCTTCTACCTGTTTGTAAACCAAATATAATATACCTGGCTCGTTCTACATAATTTGATGTTTTAACAGTCCAAGTGTGTCGATCCGTAGTAGGTAAACTGGGATGCTCATGGAATTCCCAACTTCTAAATGGAATAACAATATCACGATCGGCTTTTAATTTTCTTAAAAGTAGCATTCTATGCTCGTCAGCTAATTTAACATGTGGAACTCTCCATACAATTTTGTCTAATTTTAATTTCCATTCTAAAGTCGCATCAGTCGTATTATCTGCAGCTTTAATAATGTCTTTATCGTTAGAAGACCTCAACAAAACTAATTCTTGTTTAACGTTTAATATTATTTTCCTATAATCTTCAGCAAAACCAAGCAACAAACGTAATGGAATATGAAAATCAAAATATCCATCTGAATTTGGAGTGATCGTGTCAATTGTAGGTAATACCCATCCGGCAGGTTTAAGTAAATTAGTTTCATTGGGTGTTATAGATGTTAGTCCTTTTAAAGTCGTTGTAATACCTACTTTTTTAGTAGAATCAACTGTTACACCTGATATTTCATATCTAATTTCATCAAACAGGAAAGCCATAGGATTATTTATAAATGGAACTGTTGTACCAGCAGTAGTACCGTCCTTTTTAGTAACTTTTCCTTCAATATACAAGTAACTTTCACATGGTAGTGTGTAAATGTCTTGATGTTGTATGGGAATACGAATTTCATCGTTATTGTTTAATTTCGATGAAGTGTAAGGGTTGTGGGTGTGATATTCTTTTTCCCATAGGGTTTCGTCGAATGTTGGACCCTGCGCTATATCCAGTATATCCATAATCGGTTAATTTTAATCCAACTCTCTCTAAGAAACGAATGTTCTCGCGTGTTAACTCCTCCACAGCTGAAGAGCTACTAATGCGGTTTCCCGTAGGTTGTTCGCTTTTAAATGTTAAACCCATGGTTTTTGTATTAAAGTGTCGATTTTAAATGTAATCTAATCGTAATAGGCTCTTCTCTGAAGTCTACCAAGTTACCGTCTTGATCCAATACGCTCAACACGATGTCTGAAATGAAAGTGGTGTTCAACGGTAGATATACCAGGTTTTGTGGCTTTTCAACAATTTTAAATCCAGGTGGTACACTTGGGTAAAATGTATGTATGATATGGGTGTTAGCCCCATCCCTGTAAGCTCCTTGTATAATGTTACAAGTTATGTCTATACTATTGACTTTTAATATTGTTACTGTTTTCTTACCGGAATGTGTTAAATCTGGTTCTAAAACAGGCTCATCGTTGGAAAATCCTAATAAATCACCAATTGAGTTTGGTTGAGTAAAATCTATATAATATTTGGAAGTAATTTCAGCTTTCATTGTATTGTTATTACCTTTTAATGTTATATTGTCTTTTCCCATTTTAGTTTGCAAAAATTCATTTATATGATCAATTTCATAAGAACCTGTGGGTAACCTGCACTCTTGTAAGTCTGTAAATTTCCCACTGGCATCTTTTCCCTTATAATAATGCAATACGTTATTTTTACCTTCCGTAACATTGGGAATAGAGTTGTAAGTTGTAAAATCCAATAGTGCCGCCTCCCAAAACCTTCCTTTTTGCAAGCGTAACGCTGGAAAAAGGATACTTCGTAAAGTGGACGATTTTCCTGTTAATGATACCGTATAGGAAGACATCTCAATAGTGACTGATACTTTTAGCTAGAAATTCCAAACATAAATGGCCACATATTGAAGTATTATCAGGTTGTTCTCTTTTATAGTTATAATATATGTTTTTAGCAGATTCAAAGTAATTTTGAAGTTCTTTTGGTGGTGGCAAATTACCGAAACTATCAAAATAATATACATTGTTATTTAGTTTCTTATAACAAACCCAATGGGTGCCAGGCCCTTCAGTATTATCCAAATTTACAATTCCAGTCTCATTTTGCCACATTTTCTTTGGTAAACTGTCTTTCATAAACACACCGCGGAAAAATGGTATTTTTAAACAGGAAATATATTTAAATAATTCAATATTGGTTAATGCTTTATGTGGTATGACCAATTGATTTCTTTCATTTAATATGCACGATAAGGTCTTAGGTAAAGACCTGCCCCGTTTTTTACCATTGACCACACGGTGGGCTTCTTCCTGCCTTTTCTGCTAGATCGTCGTCTTCTTATATTTCCTCCATGTTTTCTTGTGGTTGACTTCCTTTTTACCCTTCTTCTCCTCCTTTTTCCACCTCCTACTGCTGTTTTAGCCTTCATACCTGCTGTTACTGCTAAAGCTGCTGCTTTTTCTGCTATGCTAGCGTCACTTGATTTTACTCGTTGCCAAGCTATATCCGCAAGCTTTCTGTCTGCTATCGATCTATTTTTTGAATCGGCAAACGTGGAATATGCGATATCGTGTTCTTTACAAGCCTGATCTAACTTGTTTATGCCTGGATCACCTCTTTCCAGTCGTTTTTTCAATTTAGTTCCTGGTCCGCAATACTGATAACCTCCCGGTATATGAAATTCATATGGTAAAGCGTCTATTGCTCTATTTACGATAGATCCTACTGGAATACGATTTAAAGCTTTACTTAACAGAGAAACCGCTGTGGACGTAATACCGCCTCCTTTCCTTACAGTGTCTCGATATGGACTGATGTACTGGAATGTCATTATTGTCCTTTTATAACCGCAATGTACAACTTATGTGTTAACTCTATGACGAGTTGGACATAAATGAAGTAGTTTATTGTGTTGTTATATTAAATATCAATATCACCCCAATCTGATGATCTAAACTTTTGCGTATTAGGGTTAATAAAGTATTTATTAAAAATTTCCTTTTTAATCCAATTACCTCTCTCGGATTCAGACACCCAATTACCCCAACGTGTACGGGTTGCAATAATATTGAACATATCAAATAATGCATTTCCTAAAACTTTAATAAGAAAATTAACAGTAACAGCATTATCCACATGTTGAGGGTCTTTAAGTTCTGTAATACGTTTATTATTACAAGTATATACTTTATGGTCCTTTAATGAAGTTGTTATAGCCTGTCCTACAGTTGCAGCATCATTTGGATCACTTCCTTGTTTTAAATTACCTATTTTCTTATCATCTGCATTAAAAATATCACCAGTTGGTTTATCTAATATCAAAGATTGACTAACTACAACACAATCGAAATCGTTGATACCAGGAGATACGTTACGTATTTTTTTAAACCTACATATGTAAGGTTCATCATTATATGGATTAGAACATATAGTTTGTGCTACAACTGGAACATCAAAGAATTCTGTACCCATACCTATATATGATAATTTCTTTCCTTTACCATCCCAAGCATTATTCTTTTCTTCAAGTAATGTAAACTTTTCATTTCCCTGCACAAATACATCCCCTTTCCGCGATACTGCTTGGTCTTGTTTTACAAATCCAGATGTTTCTTGTTTTAAGGTTTCCATCATTTGACCCACTGTTGCACCATCTGATGGCGCCGAACCATCTTTAACATTTGCTAAACAATTATTAAAACAATCTATAACCCCTACATCACGTATGATACAATGATCTTTAATATATTTTAGATTTACAGCATCGTTTTCAGTTTTTGGATAACCTATATCATTAATAACAAATTTATAAAAAGAAAATCCATCTTTTGTCTTTTCAGGTATCAAGGAATGTAAATAGCGTCTATTTACGCTGTCTTTTGCATCTTTAGGGTCATCTACGTTGGATATACGCTTATTGTTGGCACTATACGTTTTCCCATTGAACTTTAACGTATTTTTTAATTCAGATGACAAATAACCTTTGTTTATCGCATCACCATTTTCATTTGGTTTACCAACGTTGATAATTCTATGATCTTCCGCGTCATATGTGTTATTTTGTAGTTTTAATGTTGGCGATATCTTTTCCTTTAATATTTTTAAGTTTATTGCATCGTTTTCATCCGAAGGATCTTTTATGTTTTTTAACCTTTTATTACTCATATCATAATCTCCATCAGGTGTTTGTGGTAAACCAGCACTTCTTTTTAAATTATTCGCATAATATAACCCATCCGAGGAGTAACGTCCGAACTTGTCAACACTCATGGTGCAACTGAATAGTACTCTAAGGAGTAACGCATTTTTATGAGATTACCCCACGGTTTCGGAGTTCATCCACTAAAGCCACCCATTCGTTTTCCAATCCAGTATGACCCGCTTCTTTAGCTTCATGTATTAGTTTCATTCTATCCACCAATTTATTGATGTTATTATAATAAATCACATTTGTGTTATATAATTTCTTCATTAAACCTGTACCCGTAACGGACTTACTTCTTTTTCTTCGTTCCTGAGCACTTACATCCAAAGTGGATGCCATAAATCTTCGTTTTACAGGTTTTCTTTGTGTTAACGGCATTGTTTGTCTTCTAGTTGGTATTAACTTGGATACAAATTCTTTATATCTTAAAGACTTAGATCTAAAAGGAGGCTGGTCAGGTAAATACTTTCTCCTATATGCATTTGTCTGTTCCAAAATATTTTTATATGCTTCCATGTCTTTTTCTTTCACTAACGATACTGAAGGCTTATTTTCAAATAATAATTCAAATAATCCTTTTGTGCCCTTATACCTTTGATCACCAATGACAATATTATCATGTTCGTCAACGTTTAACGGGCTATTACCTATCATTAAACCGTCTTCTGTTAATCTCGCTCCATAACTATGGTAATTCTTATTAGGAATTGTTCCGAGTAACATTTTTACCATGTATTTCCTTCCTAAAGGTCCTTTGTTATGAATGTTTTCACCCAACAAGCTTATGTTTGACGGTCCTTCTCTTGCCTCTTCTCTTTTTTCCTCTTCACTAGCAGTTGGTGCTTCTTCAGGTCCCCTTTCACTATATCCTGGTGATTCTAGCTCTCTTTCAGATTCTGCTCCGGTAAAGCCGCTGTATGTAGAGGATTCCGGGTCTTCATCACTAAAACCTTCATATTTTACACTTTCTCTTTCAAACTTTGTGATAGGTGCAATCGCATCTCCTTCCAATACAGGTTTCGCGAATTTTTTGTTTAATTGTTTCAAGGGTTCTGTAATGGGTTTAAAAGTAGATTCAAGGAATTTCTCCCTCTCGCTAATACCTAGTTTCAATGCTCTGTTTTTAGCCCGAATAGAATCACTAAGTGATTTTATTTCTTTTACTAATTTTTCTTGGTTAACCATGTTTGTAGCAAGACGTGTTGTACAACAATAAATGTTTTATACCACGTTCAATGTATTAATATAAATTTATCAAATCCTATCCTGTATCGACCATTGTTTAGCGGTTGTTCCTTCGTAATTGTTAGGAACCCATACTTTTCAGCCCAAGCCTTTCCACATAACTCTTTAAATCGTTCAAATGTCATATCCGCATTTACATGATCAAAATATATATGTTTTAGGTTGGTTTCGTCCTGTTTAAATACAATTAACATGTTTGCATTGTCTCTAATAAGTTGTTTAGGTATTTTGCTGTAAGTTTGGCCAATATAAATGCTATCTATGTTGTTATGTCGACCCATAGCGAAGTAATTCCTTATTGTGTTTTGGTTTTCACAAGATACATCGTCGAATATGAACACGGAGAATGGTTTAGCTTCTTGTGGTTGCATGACACTCTCGCTTGCATTAAACTTTAAATATTTAACTTCAGGCACATTAGTCAGTATCTTTTCCAATAATTGATACTTTGGTTGTTGTAGTGATTTTGAAAATACATATAGATTGTTAAAACGTAATCCTTTAGGGTTTGTAATCAAATTGAATACTACATTAGTTTTTCCACAGTTGGAAGGTCCGGTAACCAGACAACGAACGGTGTTTGGTAACAAATTGCCATGTTTCCCACTATTGAATTCTGAATTATCCACTGTGAGTTCATCTATATTATTAATAGTAAAACTCTCTTTTTGTGGTACTATCTCCATCCTTTGTAATGGTTCAACCTAAAATGATTCTCTATCGTTATATCAAATCCTTTTTAGGTATCCAAGAATCTTCCGTCTTATTAAATCCTAACCATCGTACTTTGACCTTATCTTTTTTCCGTTGCAACACCTTTTCAACTAAATATACATCGCCTACTGTTGATTTTAACATTTCATGTCCATAAAACCCTCCTTCAAGCAATTGTCCTTTATTATCTTTTAAAATATATGTCTCAGGTACTGTAGGTTGTACTTTGAATACAGTAAAAACCTCATTGGTCCAATTTGGCAGATATCTTTTACTGAATACACCTTTATATTTACTTATTCGCACTTTATCACCCACATTAAATTTTTTAGGCTTTAGTTTTTCAACTTTTGGTTTAGTATTCATTTTTATACGTTTTAATACCAGTTTTTCATTTTTGCTAGTCACCTGGTTTGGTTTCATCCCAATAGTTCTATGAAACTTGTTATTATAATCGTTTATAAGTTTCGGTAAAATATCAATCCATATGTGCGATCCTCTGTTGGAAAACATTTTATACATTGCACTTTTTAAGGTTCTGTTGAATCTTTCAATTATTGAGGCTTTTACCTCTGAATTGGTTGAATAATGGTTTATATTGTGTTTTTTCATTAAATTTGCAAATTCCTTATTAAAATATTCTTTTCCATCATCTGTTTGTAAATGTTTAATAGTATGTTTGTCTCTTTGTATAGCTATTTCCATTGCTTTTGTAACACTTTTGCCGCTTTTATCTTTTAACGGTAAAGCATCAGCCATTTTTGAAAAACAGTTAATAACAGTCAATATGTATTTATATCCTCTATTTTGTTTGCTATAAGGAATCATTTCGATTAAATCCGCTTGATACAAATCATTAATTCCTTTTATCACTGTATTTCTTCGTGGAAACTTTCTTCTTGCAGGTTTATGAAGTTCGTTGACAATCTCTTGCTTTAAATCCTTCATATTGTATGTTTTAATGCTTCCTCTATCACATGTAGAGTAACAATAAAATTTTTCCATACCAACCACACTATATTATATAGGTCAAGGTCATCCAAACATGTGTAAAAAAATTGGGAACACAGCGTAGGACTTGCTATGTTCCCAATTTTTTTACGGAAGGAAACAAGGATAAGGTAGAATCTGCAGTAGGACGAAGAATAGGTTAGTTATCGATAGGTTTGAGAGAGTAGTGCCCGAATGGTAGGGTGTGGATTCCATCTTCTAAAATATATCTCTTATCATCTTTTGCAGAAAGTGCTTTTTTAACTTCGGTCACACTGTACACTTTATGCTTATAACTTCTTATGGCGTTGAAAGTTGCAGTCAATACATTATTTTCGTAAAGGCAATTTCTGTAGTGATCAAATTGTACATTCTTTTTTAGATACGTTGTTTTAACACCTTTTGCCTTCTTCACTGTCGGTTGATCATTTTCTTTGTACATCTTAAAAGAGTACAATTTTGACATTAATGCAATGATTTCCTGCAATAATACACCGTTGGCTTCATCTTTGAATTTTCCAATCACTTTCTTGTTCTTGTCATTATAATTCTGATGGTTTATGGGATAGTCTGAAAAGTCAAAGTCGTCTTTGTATGGGAAAATTCTTAAATCTTGATACATATCCAAAGTCTTAATCCAATAAATGAACGCATCGGTATCCATGTATGTAATTCCAATGTTGTCTCTTCCATAGTGTTTAACCATTTTATTATAATGAAAATCATACATATGCGTTTTACTAATATCCAATATTGACATTCCAATATACATTGGTCGATCCATGATTATTTTTGTTTTTTTCATTGTGACCGCCACAAGGTTTTCATTAATTATCATAGTGGTTCCAAAATTTGGTTTCTGCACAAGTTTTTCTAAAACTTTTGGATCACTTACTAATTTTACAATTTTGTGTTTTCTTTTATTTTCTAGGGTTTTACCAAAGATTGCGTTATTCATTAATTTATAGAAGTCTTTTTCAAACGTTGAAGTCGCAGAAGCTCTTCTTTTGGTGTTAGAATCAATGTAAGGCTTCAGCCAACACGACTGGGTAAATGCAATAGCTCTATGAATTTTTGTGATTTTTAATCCCAATTCTACAGCTTGTTGGACTACGCTGTAGTGAGCGACGTACCTCTTCTTGTCGTTCAGCGTCATCATTAGTTTTGGCCATCTGCCAGTTGGTGAAACTTCTGTCCTGGCTAGTAGTGGTAGATCGTAATGGTAATCGTGAAGGTGTTCTGGATATTCGAAATCGCAGTCCAAAATATACCCGATCTGTCCATCTTTTGGAATCAACGATATATCACCGATGGTGTCCGGATTAACCCACTTGAAGTCTTTGTAGGGAAGCGGGTTTGACATCGCCCAACCATAAAGGTTGTTCGCGTCAAAGTACCCGAGGTAGATCGATGGTTGTCCTTCGTTAAATCCAGGGATGTCCTTGTTGTTAGCCCTAACATGTCGGGTTACACTCTGAGTTAGTCCACCGCGTATGCCAGATTCAATCATCAGGACCATGTCTATGTCGGTGAGCAGTTCCAATTTGCATTTGGTTGACTTAAGCATGGCTTGCCATGCTAAGCCGGGAGATGTGTAAGAATGGAGAGGGTCCAATCCATAGGCGGAAAAGCAAGTGTTCCTAAATTCTTCCATCACGTCACATAGAAGCGTTACATCTAATTTTACATAAAAATCTGAGTATTCTCCTAATGTTCTCATCCCCAATTCATTCCAAACATTACAAGCATGGTTGTAGTCTTCGACTGAAATATTGGTATCTGTTAATTTACTTTTAAAGGCTTCAATTGGCGGCAGGTTTTCTTCTTCAAATCTTTCCAGTTTATCAATATAGTCATATGGAAATACTCCTTTTCTCAATACTAAATCTAATTTATCATTTGGTACAATTTTGCATGTTTCTTTCAAGTCTTTCCTTCTAAGGTTTTCTGTTAATTTGCTGAGACTGGAGGGCATAAACCTGTATGAATCTACAAATCGAAGTTTAATTTTTCCAACCTTCTTTGAAAAACTAATGTAATTTTCTAAAGTATTGGCCAAAACATCAATTTTTCCATCATCCCGTCCTAACTCTGGTATTATAAAGTGAGAATCATAACCACTAAGGTTGTGTAGTACCACTGGAATAAAATTTGGCAATTTGTAGTTTAAGTTGCAATTATTACATGAAGCTCCTCTATAGTATCCAGTTAGATGATCATGATCACGGACTTTAATATTTTCTAGAGAAAATTTATTTTCACACAAATAACATTGTGTGGCATTTTCATATTGAATCTCTTCTTCTTCATCCAGTGGTATCATCGGAACTATAAAACTGTACATTTGTTGAACCCTTTCAACTATATAATATAAGTTATCTACAAATTTCTTAGCTACATCTTCACCTCTGTACAATATAGGGGTTGATGTGAGTCCATAGCGTTGGAGATAGTCTTCTGACAATGTACATTTAACTAACAAACAAAAGCTGTTAGGTTTGTGAAGTTGATACTTCATTCTTCTGGTAACCTCTCCATCGGGTTGTTCTAGAGGCACTAATGTGGATTCAAAGTCTGCATACACTACGATAGGAATCCTATATTGATACATTGTCTTATTAAATTGTACAAAGGCTCGACTTGTCGGTGGTAGAGTTATTTGCACTTCATAGTTGTTGTTACACAAGCGTTGATGTTCCTCTAACCACTGTGCTCCTCCTCTTCTCACATCTTTACTTACAAAACCGAAACACCTTTTACACACAGTTATTTTGTGTTGGTGTTTGGTCAATTGTTTTCTTATCAAAGCTTCAAAATTTTTTATATAAACATAATGGGAAATTTCTCCTTTGGTGATCAATAGCAAATCAGTATGGTTTCTCTGTTCATTTTTCACAACTCGAAGCGGGTACACATTATTACTTGCATCCAGTCCAAACACATTAACCGAGACACCGGGGTTTTGTTTTTCAAACTTAGAAATGTCTTTGATGTTTACAGGATATGTCATTCCTCGAAAATTATATCTATTATATACATCTTGATAGTGTCGACTTACTCTACAAGGATGGTTTTCTGATGCGATATACTTTGCCAACATGGCATATTTAAAACACTCCAAATCTTCATTCTGTACATTTATACATGCCAAAGTGTTTCTAATTTTGTTTGGCAATGGTATGTAGCTATTGCCCCTTATACCATAACCATGTTTTTGAACCCTGACATCTAGTCCTTCTATCGAAGACAGACTCCAACCAGATCCTCTACCTTCATGTTCACGCAATTTACTTAACAATTCTTCTAAACAGTCTTCTACAATACTATTTATATCTGATTCATATGTCAGGGTTCGGTTTTTTGTTATGAAACCTCTTAGAGTGGTTTCCCCATCAGTATTACTAAACATAGCGTCTAGCACCAATCCAAACTTAACAAAGTTTAATCTTCTTAGTTCATTTTTTAAAGTTTCACTCACTAGGTTTTTAGCACTATCTATAAAATTCTGTAACTCCATTTTAATATTGTCTATTTTAAAATGTGTCACCACAGGTCCAGGTAAAGCTGTTGTGCATAGTAGTCTCAAGTCTTCCACTTCTTCTTCTTCACTCATTTCTTCCATATCTTCTTCTTGAAAGAATGTTCCATGTTCTGATGGTCCCACTGCTGATGGTCCAGCTCCAGCAAATTGGATAACACTGGGTCGTCTTCTCTGCATTAGCTGCAAGTAGTTTATCCAGTTGTCCATCTGATGCTGGTGGTTCTCCAAAAACGTGTCAATTTCATCCAACTCTTCTTCGCTTACTGGAACCTTTTCCAATCCTTCTTCTTGGTGTAATTCTCGGTGTGCATCGAAAATAACTTCATCTTCGTAAAACTCGCCACAAATATCACAAAGAGCCATTTTTCTCAGATTATATTAAAACGTACGTCCACTCGGTGAATGTCCACGAAATAATGAGCAGTACCCTTAACCATGCTCCTTATATACCCGTCAAAGAGTGGGGGAAACCCCCATTCAACAGTCTGTCCATGCATCATTACGTATATTTTACAATTAATACATGTTTTGCCAAATACTACACAAGTCGCATGTGAGTCAAGATCACAATTGTTATGATAAAAAACAGAGAAGACTGGATAAGAGTTGGTGGTAAGATTGACTTTTAAGCAACCACTTTGAATAAATACATCAACAGGTCTAATAGGTTAAAGATATTTCGTTTATATCCACTATATTGTACAAGTTTACACTTTTAAACACGTTTGTTTTAGCAAGTGCTACTGGTATACAGACTGAACTCTGATATTCATAAAATGTATGAAATTATGGTTGAGCTCACGGGAGAAGTACATTGTGCAACCTGCGGTGAAGTTTATGTAGTTTCCATTGTAACCATTGCGGGTGACTCAACAGTACTTCTCCGTAAGATAACCATAACCTCGTACTTTACGTGAAGGGTGGAGTGCAGTCTGTATGACAGCAGCACATCACCAGACCAAAAGTATAAACCAAAGTCTCCCTAAAACTTTATGAACCTGTTAACATATTATTTCTAAAGTAGTTGCTACAAAAGTCAACATTACCATCAGCTCCGATCCGGTGTACCATCTTTTCACAACTGAAACTGAGCTACGACACTTGTATACCTGTAATACCCTTTCATTCGCATCTTTTCAATAGGTCAAGGCCATTTAGAATCATTATTTTGAGCGGGGGATAGAGCAGTAAGTGCCATCCATTGCCACAAAGTGCTCTATCCCCCGTTCACATTTGTTATATAAAATAGATGGTTATTACAACGGTGAAACTTGGTCATCATCTGAGTCTTCCTCTTCGCTACTCCCCTCCAATAGACAACGATTGCAAAACACAAGTCTTCTGCAAAGTGACATTTTATCAGGAATGCGACGAGGAGTAGTTGCTTCTTCTTCTTCTTCAGGTTCTGATGATGAGGTTTCCAAAGTTTCGTAGGCGTGCAAGTCCACTTCACTGCTCTCACTGCTTATAAAACCATCTTCATACATTACATCTTCATCTGTATCTATTTCTTCTGTATCCATCTCTTCAACCTCAGGTAAAGGTAGATAGTCCTCTTCATTAATAATATCTTGCGGAATTTGTTCCAATATAGATAAAATTCTGTTGTGTGAAAACACGGTGTTGTCGAGCGGAGCCATCGTATTGAAATGGTGAATCCCTCCAATCTGTCTACCCCTTTTATAACGCATATAAGTATGTCGAGGCCGCAATAAGACACCTTAGAACGGGTAGATTGAGCACTATGTAACATGTTAGTCCATTTCCAAAGTTAAAAATTTCAAATGCTAGGTTACTTTTTAATCCTCTTCAACATTAATAGTTTTAGTACTTTTATTCACATCCAGTTTTCAAATCCTCTTCTAAAATTTTGATTTTACCATTTAAATAAGAGATGTATTCATTTGTTGCTTTTACAATTTCACTATTATTAGATTTTCCATTTGGAATTAGGTCTTGTAATAATGAAATTACAAGTTTAAGTTTCTTCTTCTCCACTTCCTTTTTGTTTAACCGTTGCTGTTTGTACAGAGATATACCAAGCGTCGTAGAATCTTGTGTTAGAGGAGATGTGTAATTTTTATACTTTAACAGCATGGGTGCATAAACACTGTACAGATAAAGAGGAGAGGTTCAACTTGTCAGGTCGACTGTAAAAAGCGGAATGAAGAAATATTGCAGGCCGCTATGTCTCCCCGCCCCCCGCCCACCGCCCACCGCCCCCCGCCCACCGCCTCCCGTCCACCACCACCACATATCGGATATATAAGGGGAAGGATAAGTAAGCTGATCATTCCACTTACTGCTTAGCTTTAAAGATGGATCCTTGGGAGAGGAAACTAACACGTCCTACTAAACCTATAACTTCTAATGTAAAAAGCTCCATTCTTCATGAAGCGCTAATGGGTATTATCGAAGAAGAAACATTAAAACAAGAACAACCAAAAGAAGCAAAAAGTTCTATCCTGCAGGAGACATTAATGGGTGTTATAGAAGAAAATCCGAAAGAGGAAACATTGGAGAAAGAACATCTAAAAGAAGAAACTTTGGAGAAAGAACATCCAAAAGAAGAAACGTTGGACAAAGAACATCCTTTATCAAGGTCTTCTTCCTCTTCGTCTCTGCGATCATTATCTTCTACTTCTACAATAGTATCTACTCACACGGCTGTATCAGATTCAAAAAGTAAACCTTCAACAAATTCTGTAATACGTCTATCAAGGAAGTCGTCATTTTTACACAAAGTGCAGTGTGAATATATTTTGAAAAGGGGAAAGAAGAAAGGAGAAAAGTGTCCAAAATTTTCTAAAAAGGGTGAAAAATTTTGCAACATGCATAAAAAGCTGCAAAACAAAGTCACTCCGGAAAAGAAAACAATAAAAAACTCTGAATCTAACTTTGGGGAACTTAAACGTCTTAAAGTAAATCGCTTCAAAGTAAACAAAAGGTATTTATTTGTAACAAAAAATAAAGACGAAGAGTTCATTTTGAAATGTGATGGAAATTATTACATCTACAAACCAACTGCTGAATTAAAAAATAATCGCATTGATGGTTGCAATTATTTAGTTCGAGATTCAATTTCCAAAAGAACAGCTTGGTCGAAGTAAAGAAGAAGAAATACACATTGACGCATGTAATTTTAGATTTATAAAAAAAACCATTACAAACGACCTTGACCTATATATTTATTATGATGGATAAGTCCTGCAGTAGGTCAAGGCCGTTTAATAATAAGCGGAAAAAAAGAAAGAAGAGCATACAGGTCTTCTTTCTTTTCTTCCTGAAGGAGGGGAAGGCTTACATCAAGTGAACAATCACGTCAAGCTCTAATTCATACTCTTCAATGAAAGCATAAGTTAGACTCAAAATAAATGTATGAAGATTTTTGAAGTTGAAAGTCAAATCCTCATTTCCCTTAGTAGCATACATTTTCATTTCACACTTCTTTCCTTCAAACTGTTTAATTTGGGAAAATACTCTAAAAATATCTTCCCACTCGACAATATATTTGTGAAACGTTAGAGTGGTTTGAGACTGCATTTTGGAATGTTCAAAATACTGTGGGACACCGGTTTTTATAATATGAGCGGAAGGTAAAGAGAGGGGAGAAGTATCTCTTGGAATGTGGTGGGGAGTCATTCTTAGTGGGAGGTTATTGAGTATATATATATATATGCGGTGCAAACCAGGAGATGTTATACCTTAACCATGACGATGCCACCTTCAACAAAAGCTGGAATCATCATGCTAAGATCGATTGATCAAAACACTATCAATTTTGTTTTTCCACTAGTGTACCAATTTGTGGAATCTAAAACTGTCTGGATGAAACTAAAATTCAAAACATTTGAAAATGAAGATAAAACAATCTGCTTCTTATTTGGCAAGAACTTTCGCATGAAAAGAAAAGAGAAAACAATTAGAAATTTACTTGCAAAAGCAAGAGAGCTTCTTAACTCAAAAGAAGTTATCAGTTTACTCCTTGAAGTTTCGCTTCGTTAAAAATTGCAATTAATTGATCGGTCTGGCTATTTTAGGAAAAAAGAGGAAAAGCACCTTTAAGCTGCTTTTCCTTTTTTTTCCGCTTAATTTATAAGGTCCTTGACCTAGATAAAATACTTAATTTAGAGAGAAATATATAGGTCAAGGCCAAATTATATTAATAATTGTTTTGGGGGTGTAAGATTTGACAGAATCTTACACCCCCGGAAGCCTAAACTTGAAGAAGATCTAATTTACTATGAAGTTTGCATAAAATATCTTATATTATTTTCTTAATTTCATTAGATCAATTATTTGCTAATGAACCGGTTTTCAGGCCGTATTCATTGCAATAGAGCCGGTTTGCTAGCCGTACTCTTTAAATTAAATTTAATCTTATATTATTTTCTTACTTTCATTAGATCAATTATTTGCTAATAAACCGGTTTTCAGGCCGTATTTATTGCAATAGAGCCGGTTTGCTAGCCGTACTCTTAAAATTAAATTTATTTAAAACTTATAAATAAAGGAGCCAGTGATCAGAACATAAGCCCTCTCTCACTGAGGTCTAGCGAAAACCGGGGAAATGCGAAACCCCATCCGGTAAGCAAAGAGGTGCTAGTGATTCGGTTTTCAGGCCGTAATCACTGCAAAGCAAGAGCCGGTTTTCAGGCCGTACTCTAAAAGACATAGGAAAAGCCGGTTTGCGAGCCGTACTTTAAAAGGAAACGGATTGGTTTTGATAGGTGGTTTCTAGAATTTAGGCAAACTTCAAAGTAAATAAAAGAATGTGTTAGTTCTAACTACAAATAAGCAAACATACAACAAATATAGACAACAAGAATCAAACCACAAAAAAAGGAATGAAGCGCGCGCTTCTACTACTAAAAGCCAGGAGTTAAATGCAACTATCATGCAGGAGAGATAGAGGAAGGAAGTTACATGCAAGCCCGGTGGACAGTCCCCGCAGTGGCTGGCCAAAAACCACCCCGTTAACCGTACACCTACTGGGCTACTAATGAACCCGCCCATAAGAACGGAGATTCACGTTTGACCAGCGGCGCGCAGTACACGACTGCAATAGACCTAGAGGGAACATTGCTTATATAGAAAACGCGAAATTAAATTCCCTCAATTACAGGGAGTTTTAATTTTACCGTTTTATATTTTTAGTTATTTCCATATTCGGTAATATCATTTGACTTTTTTGTTTCTATTTTTAAAGTATTTCATTTCTTTTACACAATTGTTTTAAGCAGTTAAACTAACAAGAAGTAATATTTTTAAACATTTTAAGATAATCAGAAAACCTTTTGTTTAATTGGAAAATAAATTCAGACAAACCGTTAAATATATACTGTGATGCACATAAACTGCAACTTCTTATAATTTTTATCAAACGTTTAGTGCTACACCTTATTTTCTTTCGATTTCATTATATTATTCTTACATTAAAACAATATTTTGCCTCATTTATATTACTATGTTCGCAATTCAACATTGACCTGATCAACTGTCATATGGAATTATCCATTATTGAACGCGCCGGCAAAAACCGATTCTGCAGCAATACTCTAAAACAATGAGTTTGCATTTGTAAATTCGCAGGCACTCTGGATATTTTCGTTGTTCACGTTTTATCCTCTAGACCGCGTAAACCTATTTTTTAATTCACATCAGGCACACAGCTATGCTCTAAATGCTTTGGAAAATGTTAATGTTCACTATATTTTATATAAGGAGTAAAAATTTAGTAACAAATCAGGTACAATAGGTTTCAGTTACCAAAGT
Source organism: Neoaliturus tenellus (assembly GCA_030545055.2). NCBI lineage: Eukaryota > Metazoa > Arthropoda > Insecta > Hemiptera > Cicadellidae > Neoaliturus > Neoaliturus tenellus. Next base: position 27,151,155 of record CM061534.1, on the reverse strand, counting down.
TTTATTTGAGGTGCAAATTAACCGATGTTTTCTTATAGAATTTCCAACATAAGGTGATCTTTAGTGTAAGTATAACAAAAAACAGATGTTGCAATGATAAAGATATATTTTTCACTAAATGTATGTTATTTTGAATTTATTAATAATACTTCAGGTTACTGTTTTACTCTATATAGGCTAACAACTACAGTTAGCGGTTCAAAAGTAAACTTGTTATCAAAATATATTTGTTTTCTTCATGTAAAAATATAATTATATATATATATATATATATATATATATATATATATAGCTGCTTATGTTCACATGGGTACATTCTGTACTACAACACTCCGGGTTAAACTTATAACCTATATCCCAATTGTGTTTTTCAATTCAAATGAAAAGATAAAATATTTTTTAAATATTAAAAATTGTTTTTCCCACTTTTACGTAACATAAAATGTAATTACAGTTGCTTAAGTTGATATATATATATATATTTAAACTCTTGCGCATCTTTGTCTGTGTCTATGTGAGCGCGCATCTGTGTTTCTTACAAAACAAATATTAAACCTGAGAAATACTTAAAAATATTATTTAAGTATATAGCTGCTTACGTTCACATGGGTAAATTCTGTACTACAATACTCCGGGTTAAACTTATAACCTATATCCCAATTGTGTTTTTCGATTTAAGTGAAAAGATAAAATATCTTTTAAATATTAAAAATTGTTTTTGTCACTTTTACGTAACATAAAATGTAATTACTGTTGCTTAAGTTGATATAGATATATTTAAACTCGTGCACATCTTTGTCTGTGTCTATGTGTGTTTGTTAGAAAACAAATATTAAACCTTAAAAATACTTCAAAATATTATTTAAGTCTAATAAAGTGCCATGGTCTTTAACGAAAGACAAAACCAAATGAAATTGGGCTATGTAAAAGTATGTCAAGGTCACCACTTCAAGAGAAAGCATGCAAAAGTAGGTCAAGGTCAAGTAATTAGCAAAAGAATCATGCTCAAGGTGGTTAATTAATTAGTAAAAGAATCATGCTCAAGGTGGTTAATCAATTAGTAAAAGTGGCATGCATAGCAACCCAAAGCCGAAAAGAAAGCAATGAAGCGCGCTTCTCTACTACTACAAGCTACGGGTTAATTGCAACTACCATGCGGGAAAGATAGAGGAAGGAAGTTACATGCAAGCCCGGTGGACAGTCCCCGCGGTGGTTTGGCCATTCGCCACCCCGTGTACCGTACACCTACCGGAATACTAATGTACCCGCCCATAGGAGCGGAGGTCCACCTTCAACCGGCTGGCACAGCAAAATGCTGCATTGCACCAAGAATGAGCGCTGCTTTTATAACGAACATTCAGCCTCAGGCTAAATTTCCCATCGGTAGGGAAAAAGGGTATTTCCAAAAGTGTGGGTAATTTTCCCTCCACAAGGTAAATCGGGTAATTGGTTTAAACAAGTATTACCCTCCAACAACGTAATCGAAATCCGTACAGACCTTTGCAACTGGTTCAAGGCTAACGCCTTATTTGGAAACCGGTTTTATGCAACGGTGCACCGGCGCACAGCTCTGCAACGATCTCTCATTGTCTGTCCAGCACTCACACCAGACAGTACCCTACTTACTATGTCGTCCTACACCATGGTTGTGTCCGGCCCCGACGGCGAGCGGCAGGTGATGAAAACAATTGCCGCTCTCAATCGGGGCGAAATAAAAAGTTTTCAAGAGTTTATTGGACATATCATTGGTCAAGACCAAGAAGATCAGATGATAACAAGCATCCTCAGGGAGATGGCTCCTACACCAAGATGCATATCACCTCTACTCAACGAAGAAGATGGGAAGAAGGTCAAGTGGAGCCGATTGAAGCAACACAGGAAGTACGAAATTTTGAAGAAAAAAGGACTTACTTACTACCTCAAATCTTTGGATGGAAAGAAGATTTTAAAAATTCAAATTCCTATAATGACATCCAGGCCAACTTCACCAAAGCAAAAATTCATTATGCGGATTAAAGAAAACAAACGATCTATTCTTAAATTTGTTGAATAAACAAGAAGTCCAGAAATCCAAAAATCCATCCCAGACTTGAAAAGAAAAAAGAAAAAAAAAAAAAAAAAAAAACAATTTGTCTTAAACACAGTGCATACGGGCACATTCATACGTGTGCGTGTGCGTATGTTTGTACGTGCGCGTGTGCGTATGTTTATACGTGCGCGTGTGCGTATGTTTATACGTGCGCGTGTGCGTATGTGTGTATTCCTGCGTGTGCGATTGCGTGTCTGCATGCATGTTACTACATACAACTCATATAGACTATCTTATATTTAACAATACAATCTTATATTTAACAACACATATACAAAGTTTTAATAAGCCCACTCTTGTTGTTAACAACACTTCTTTCATTTTATACTGAACTTCACTTCTAAGTACATATCAATTTTATCCGAACCTTACTGTGAGGTGCACTTATGGTAGAGACTTTGCTACACGGCATCGCCATGTCAGTCTTGCGGAGACTCTCGTAGAGTGCGCATTGGTGTGATAAACTCTCTTGTTCGGTTTTCTTTTTTCGGCACACTACACCGAAAACTTAATATAAATATCACATTCGGTTCCTGTTGTTCGGTAGAACTTTAGGTTTTCTCCTTTATACCACTGTAAACTCTGAAAAAAATTAGTTAAACTGTCGGTTTCAGAGCAATGCGATGACGGTTTAGGCAGGGTCATGTTGCAAAGAGTTAAAATTTCCTTAACACTTTTGCGGTTTCTTATGAAATTACACTTAGATCCTCAAGGTCATGAGGACTCTAACAAAGACTTGGAGTAGAGTGTAAGAAACGGCAAAAGTGCCAAACACTTTTAACTATCCACGTAACCTTGACCTAAATTACGTCAGTGACGTCATCATGGTGACGTAATCGACGGTGACGTCATCAACACGTCATTTATCTGACGTAATGTGACGTCAAGTGACATCATCGGTGACGTCATCAGTGACGTCATTGGTGACGTCATCGTCGGTGACGTCATCGTGATGACGTCATGGCCTGAAGTCGCCAAAGAGCCACTACTTATACAGCCCCATGTGTAACTGACTGACTCACTCACTCACTTATATGGGATACGAACTTCTGACATAATTATTTAAGCTAGAGACTTGAAATTTGGCATACGTCTAGCCTGAATGGTCAGTGATAAGGATAAAATCTTAAACTTGCAAATTTGTAGTTTTAACCTACTAAAAAAATTCAAAATGGCGGAATTCCGAAATTATAATTTTAGTTTTTTGGCTCTAGCGGCCAAACGCTTCGTCCTATCTAAAATCTGAGAACAGTATTACGATAGGGAATTTAATTTTCTACAATTTAGGTCCTTTGACTATTTATCGTATCTCGCACCGTTAAGCCTCCAGAGCGTTTTTAATGAAATGCCGTTTTCGGTTTTCGGGCTCTAGTGATTAAACGGATAGTTGTAAAATATTTTTTTAGGTTTATTTCGATAGATCTTTTTAATATCTACAATTTTGCTCCTTATATATTTTGCCGTATCTCTACTTGTTTACTCACAAAATTCATTTTTCATTTTTTCTTGATTTTGTGAACATAAGTAGTGGGAAATACCGGTTCTGGGGCACTAGAGAAATCGTAATTTTAGTATTTAAGCTTTAGCTGCCAAATGTATCTCTTCTCGTTTACTTACAAAATATATTTTTCACTTTTTCCGGATTTTGTGAACGTACGTAGTGGAAAAACACCGGTTCTGGTCCACTAGAGAAATCGTAATTTTAGTATTTCAGCTCTAGCGGCCTAACGGTTAGTCTTATCTGAAATCTGAGAGCAATATTACGATATGGAATTGGATGATCTACAATTTTGGTCCTTTGACTTTTTGTCGTACATCGCACGGTTAACCCTCCAAACTGATTTTTCTGAAATTTATATTTAGATTTCAGGCTCTAGCGACTAAATGGTTTGCCCTACAAAAATGTTTAAATGACAACTTTCATAGGTCTTTTTAATATCTACAATTTTTATTCTAACATACTTTGCCGTATCTCTTCCCGTTTACTCTCAAAATAAATTTTTCACTTTTTCCCAATTTTGGGAGCATTAGTAGAGGTAAATAGTGGGTTCTGGTCCAATAGAGAAATCGTAATTTTAGTCCGGATGAGCTAGAAACTTGAAATTTGGTACACACGTAGTTTGTATGGTAAATACATAGGGAAAATCCCCAAAACATTGAATTTTCAAATTTTAACTCCTTCAAAAAATGATTTTTTAATGGTAAAATCTACACTATGTAAGGCTTTTCTAAACACGCTGTAAAAAGACGTCCTATCTCGAATCTGAGGGAAAATTTATGGTCAGGAATTAGACGTTCTACAAGTTTAGTCCTGTGGAATTTTGCCTTTTTCACAAAAATCTCACTATTTTAAAATTTTTAATTTACTATTATAGCACGCGGATGCTTGAGCTTTAGTAGATATTGTGATCTCAACTAGGTCTTACCATAGCGGCAGTCATTGACCAATTTCAATTATAATTAAGCTTAAAAATTTTTTTTAACACAAAATTCTTAACATTTTTTCGTGTAAAGTGTTGTAAATTACTTTATTCTGCCAAATATACTTCAATAATGATAATTGTTTTGTTAGTATTATATTCTACTTTTGACTTTCTACAAGTTCGGTCCTATCCAATTTTTCCGTATCTCACCTTCTTCACCCGTAAAGAAGGGCGTACTTTCACAATATCGTAATTCTTTCACCAAAATTGCTCTATTTCAATATTTATCGTTTACTTTTATGACGCATGCATGCCTCAAATTTTGTATGAATATATCTAGTATTTACTATGGAAGCAGCCAAAGGCCGATTTCAATCCAAGATTAGTAAAAAAACTGTGAAAATACTAAATTATTAACCTCTTTTAAGTATAGTTTTTGGTGATTTTGTTAAACCCGGTAAAGATACTGTCATACCGATATATTTTTTGTCAGCATTATATTCTTTTTAGACGCTCCATAAGCTCGGCCCTTAAGATTTTGTAGCATTTCACTCTCTTCATCCCAAAAGGGGCATATTTTCAAATTCTTTCACAAAAATTGAGTTATTTTAATATTTTTTATTTACTGTTATGACAATTAGATGCCTGAAATTTAGCTACACACACATAACAAGAGCATTTTATATATAATATAAAACAAAAGTATCAATTTAAACTTTAAATATCAAGAGAATATCTTAAATGCTTTAGACTTCCTGAACTACTAAACTAAGTCAGCGAAGATAAGTATAGAGTTGGGGTGGAGGTCTCAATTAGCCTGTTCAGTTCTTAAGACTTAGAACAATTAACGAATTCGGGGCAACCCCCAAAAGGGGGCATGGGGGCGGAGCCCCCATCGAGCCGTAGGCGAGTCTCTTCTTATATTTCAACATATTTGACATGGTCTATTATGATTCATTTGGGCTGCACACTTTGCCAGTACACTTATCCTTGACATGTTATTCTTATCTCTTTTCAGATTTCAAAAAAAATAACTAAAATAAAAAACATAATTGTAATTGAAACACTGCTTACACTATTAAGCTATTAAGATGGGAGGAAGGTATTAGGAGGATGGGCTTCTTCCATTGTAAGCATTGTTGCCAATGTGGGTTATGAAAATTCAGCCGGGCCTGTAAGACGGGAGTTTTGGTGAAGTGTTTTAAATTGCTAACATTGTAATTTTTTCATGTTTTTTTTCAATATACTAAGATATTTTTTATTTTTAAACTGCGTTGATGTTTTATTTAACCACAAAATTTGTAAATTATTTAAATGTTTTAAAATACTGTGTTGTTATTAAATCATAAATTCCCAAAATATTTTTTATAATTATTTCTTCAAACAGTAAATGGGTTTAATTTTTTCATCTTTATAATGCATAATACCTATTTAACAATATCATTTGGTGCTATCTTACTTTCAAATCATACATTCCCGGGAATTTATGAATTATGGGAATATTGCCTGATAATATTCCCAGGGAATATTTCCATGATTATAAATTCCCGGGAATTTTACATCACTACTCAAAAGGCAGTTTAATAATAAGCTGGCTAGTTATATCCACAGTTTAGCATCTTCCTCTAGGAAAGGTTTGCTATTATGCTACAAAGTAACTGTCTCTCATTACATTAGTCATATGACGTTCTACGATATATATAGATTTTTTTAAATCGTAAATCCTATAATATAATAAGAGTATTATTTGAAGCTTTGTTTTTCGATCACGAAATCTACGGGGTGTTGCCAAACTATGGGGAAAAACAAGTTTATAAACATTTTCATCCCCAGGACATGTGTGTTCTATCAATTATGTAAAATCTATTATTATAGATAAGGTTTATGTTTAAACTAATTGCATGATAAAATTTAAACTATTATCAAAATTTTGCATGAAAGTAAATTGTTGATTCAAATAATATATTAACAAAAATCTACATCCTTTAATATTTAATAATCTTCAGCCTTACATAATACTTATAAACTCAATTTGAAGTCCTCCGCCTTCGTTATGAGGAAAGAGAGCAAGTGGCGCATTGCGCTGCACGGTGCAGGTCTTGCACCGGTAACTCTTATATTACTTGATTAGACAAATAATACACCATTATAACCTTATTTTTTAAGTTGCTCATTGTTTTATAAAAACTTTACATCTTTACATCTTACGTAAGGCACTAAAATAGATCATGAAATTACAATCACACTTTAAATTAGGAAGTACAAATATTTTCCATTGTAGTAAAATTAAGAGTCTGTAGCACCTGAAATCTTGGATTCCCGTAAGGCCTAAGTTTAATGTGAAATTCCGCTACGCCATTTATATGCATGGAAAAAGATTTAGCTTTATGTCATTTAAAAAGGCAATAACTAGGGGAACTATTAAATAAAACTTTTTAAACTATTGATTGTTTGATCAATAAAGAAAAAAGTACTACCAACATTATATGTTTGAAGATGGACGCGTCTTTTCAGTTATTTAATTTCATAAATCACTATTTAATAGTGATTTTTATCTCACAGTACCCTGGTTATTAAAATTTCATTTAAAAGTACATAAAGGCTAATATTATTCGACCAATATTGAAGGTAGTCTTATGGAAATAAAAATCTAAGGTGGTGGTTGGGCGGTTGGCGGTTGCTACTGACCCTTAAAATATTTAAGTATTGAAAATAAGGTATGGAATAAAGAACAGTACCTTATACTACTACACACAACAACTCAACCTAACATGTACTTTTGAAGTAACATTAACTAGGTATTTACAGTAATGTACGCTACATTGTGTTGCTTGAAAATTTGAAATCCATACGCCATTACTGTAGCGAGCCATTGCAGGTATAATGCGATCTGCACTACTAGTTTATATAAATAAGAAATAAAAACATAGTAGATTGGTCAGAAGTACTTTTTTTGCGTTTATTCAGTAGTTTCCTTCAGGGTTTGGGTTTCTCCTACACTAATTTTGAGGCCTTAAAATGCTAAGTATAACAATAATATAACGAGAAATAATTATTATCACTAACACTAAAACTGCAGCAAGTTTTATTGAATTAAAAATTTTATAGTACTTTTACCATAGGGCCAAAAACAATACATTGGTTAATACTCGTTAAGAATAATAATAATCATCATGACCAAAGAAAGAATAGACTCTTGTTCTGAAGTACCAAAACTCAATTAAATAGGATATTTTTATTTATTTCTTTTACTCCATAAGGTAAAAGACAAACACAGTAACTTCCTTCTATTCAATAACGATGAATGATTGATAATCTACGATACGTTAAAGTTTAACTTTGCATTGTCTTGTAAATATTGGAGCAAAAGTATTAACCATTTAGTTAATAACAGGAATATGACGCATAGTCCATCACTAATATTATTTGTGTAAGAAATAAATACTAACGTCGCAGCAGACCTGCGTACTTAGCGAATTTACAATACATCTGTTAATTTCCATTGTTTGTAAACTTTGAAAATGTTGTCCTATAAAGATTTCTTTTTCTGTCTTGTGACTTGTAATCAGTTGCATAAATAATATGTACGCAAATTTTGAATGCAAAAAAGAAGTTAATTAAGTCTGCAGTACCTCCACCATCTTGATTTTTAGTCCCATAAGAACAATGTTAATTATAGATGTCTTTAAAACACGTTATCACGATAATCTTGCATCGAATTCGCATGAAACTTGAATATGTTCACCATAACGATATAGCGGTCCATTTGACGTGGATACCTTTTTTAATAAACATCAAAAAATTATTTAACATGGTTTTAAAATGGTGATAATATGCATTGTTTTTTTTATACGTTATTCGAGTGGATGATTTTTTTATAATTTTCTATCACGTCAAATGAAAGACACTATGGTAACATTTAAAATGACATCAAGATTGTAATTTTCAGACGAAAAATAAACTCACAATAATGTTTTTTAACATTGTTCTTATAAGAGAAAATACCGAAATGGTGTAGGTACTGCAGACTCTTAGTTAACTTTCATATGCAACAGGACTACTACTGTCATAATAAATTCAAGCATAGCGAGTTAAAAGTATAAGTTTAAAAAATGGTGCAAGTTAAAAAGTTTAATGAAGCTATAAACTGTGCGGCCCGCGCCGTGCCTGACCTTCCTTGACCGTGTCAGTGCTGCCATCTGTGGAGTGTCCTCGGAACTGCGTCGAGCTAGTTCCTGCGGCGGCCGGGAGGGTGAGCGGGCGTCGAGGGGAAATAACATTTGAACTGCTTAAAATTTGAAAATTTTGAATGGATTTAACTGTGTAAAGAATGAATTAATGAACAAAAATGCAGAAGAAAGACACAGTGCATTTTTACATAAGATTTGGCAACAATTTTCTAAATAAATTATAGAAAACCATTTATGTTCTCGCTTGGATGGTACACAATAGAACTATATATAAACTCAAAATTTTACACTTCAATTCACTTGATTTACCCCCCAACCTTTACTCTAGAGCGCGAGCTTTGTTCACCTGCACGGTGGACCGGCGCTTCTAGGTATTATATACCTATGAGTCGTTTCAATTGGTGGTATCAGATGAAGCGACTCTATAAAAAGTCAATTTCTAGTTTTACTATAAGTGATAACCATAACTGACTGATTTATAAATCAAGTTAAAGACTACATGTATCACCCTAAAGTAAGGCAGCTTTATTTTTATTTCCTTTTGTTTGTGAGATTGTGATCTATCTTTTACAGTCTTCAATCTAAATCACTTTAAAGTTGAAAGTTCATAAATCATTCAAAGACCTCTTAAAGCTGGAAAACAGAGCTTCCTATTTTATTGTCTTAGATTACGTTAAACGGGATTGACTTATTGAATTTCCAACTCTCCGTTAGAAATATTCATAGGAATGAATTAACTTGTTTTGAACAATATTGGCTTTGTTTGAAACACACTCCCTTAAAACGTTTTGATGGGTTAGGAGTTTGTTTAATGATTGCAATTAATTATGAACTTAAATATATTCTTAATCTTCAACCTGAACGTAGGCCTATACAAAGATAAGGATTGAAGTGTAATGATTGTTTTTTTTTTTTTTTTTTTTTAATTTTGTTTTGTCTTTTGTACATCATACTTACCGATAGGGGACAGTTTCTGACTCAGTTTATGTAATTTATAACGTCTAATTACTGTAAATATTTTCCATCACGGATGCAACATTTATATTAGTATATGTTTTGGTTAATCGTCTTTGGTTAGATTTTTAATTTTGAATACAAATAATATGAGACGAGAATTGTTTGTTTGATTTTTTTAATATCGCCTAACAAGTCGGCCACCCAACCTAACCACGAATGTTCAGCCACAGAAGCCCTTGAAAGATACAAAACTTTCCAATGGTAGAAGAAATTGTAGTAAATCTGTCTACTTCAATTCATTTCATATAATTTAAATCTATTTATTTATTTTATCAATATTTTATTCGTTTTCTTGCAATACGAGAGCTATTTGGTAGGGAGGGCATATTAACGTCAAAATTGGCTTTATGGGCCATAAAACGGAGAAGAAAAACAACACATACAACAGGATTTTTATCTTATATTTTAGTATTATTGATATGAAACTGATTATTTAAATAACTGAGTTGCAGCTCTAAAATTAGTATCTATAATTAATTAATAAAGATGCCACCGACCAACAACGCCCAGCGCTTGTACTGCCACCTGTTGAGGCTCTGTGGAACTGCGTCGGCAGTTACTTTGTAGAATAGCCACCAGGGTGAGCGGGCGTTGAGATAAAACAATGTAGATTCATATTAATGTGAACAAATTCAAACTGATTTCAACATAATTACATAAATGATGACAAACCATTTGGGGTTTCGCTTGTATACTGTTGGATAGTATATAATCCGTTATTTAAATAATTAAGACAAGTCCAAAATCGTTCCAACATCATCTTATGTGATCAAACTTGTACCAATATTTTACAAGTTGGACAGGCGCATTTACCTAATCACATCATTCTTGGTTTAGTTTTATCTTTAGATGCAGAAAATTCTGGACCATTCTTCTGCTAGCCATCGGGAGGGCTACATGTGTCCATTATGGGCTTTACCAACCATGGACGACCCACCGTAGGGATTCCAAGGAGACCAATCACGCCAAATTTGATCACAAATTCTCATATGCTACGATTCCGAACAAAAGAGAACGCAAACCGTGATAAGACTAATAAACCGCCAGGCAATGAATTTGTCAGATGCTGCAGTAACGTCTGTGGACGGAGGAGCCCGGAGCATCGTGACAGTGACAGTGACAGCATGGGACCGTCAGATGTCCATAAATTACATCATCTGAAAATAGGGGGGGGGGAGGGTCCAAATTGGAAATGACGGTAGGGTGATGTGCAAGGGGGGGGGGTTCGGCTTTGATATTACGTCATTTTAAATATTATGTTTTATAAATTTTGACAGTTAAACAATGATAAATTCTAACACAACTCAACTATTATAAAATAATTATTTATAAAATACATAAGACTATTTTTAGGCATTGTTTTATACTTTATTTTTCTATTGAAAACGGCATTTTGGCATTATTTCTGAAGGTAAATTCAGATTTGATTGGCCTTTTTTAGTTTATCCAGGTAGCGTTTAAAAAGCATTATTTTGACTTAAAACGGAGGTTTGTTAGAAAAGACGTGATTTCCTGAGGGGGGGGGGGTCAGACAAATTATGATGGTAGGATGATTTTAGGGAGGGGGGTCCAAAAATGGCAAAAAAGCAATGACGTAATTTATGGACGGTCCCTTAATAACCTCGGAGAAGATGCAAAGTGTCAGTTAAAAAACTCTGAAACCCTCTTCTCCCCAGAGGGTTGACCCACTCACTCGCCTATTAGAAGTGTAAACAAAGGGGAAACCTTCACCCGTTACAAGAGATGCATTCTGTTGTATAGATGAAGGTTGAACTAAACTTTCATTTGAGAAGAAAAATCTATTGAATCGTGGTATTGAATTGGGAAAATGAAATTCCAAAGTGAGTCAGACCCTTTATGTGTTTTCAAATTGTAAACGCGCCTAAACCTACATTTCATGGTTCCCAGCATTGTCAGCTACCTCCTTGTAAACTACAATGTCAGCTCAGTCGGTTTAGTGGGTGGACCACTAACAGATACATGAGCAAACAAACTTTCACATCTTTAACACTAGTAGGATAATCATTATAGATGGTAATCATTAGGTAGACTAATCATTAGATGTTTCATGATTGTGAGATGTGATTACCTGCTTTAAATTGGAACAAAAAGTACATATGACGATATGAATAAAATGCACGACATTTGTCATTATCTTAAATAAAGTGTCGAAAGTATGTCCAATAAAGTGGTTCATTTAGCTGGTATCCACCTTTTTATATTGTCCTCTTTAGTTTAATCCCATGAATAATTTTCGTAGTATTAATTTCGTATTTAGCATTTACTTGTGTAATATAACTTTCAAGGAATAAATCGATGTATATAGGTTTATTTTGAAAGTGGCAGAAACCAAAAACTTTTTAATACAAATTTCTAAGCATGGTAATTTTTACTGATAAAAAGTGGTCGAATGTTATTTTCAAAATAATAATACTTACTAACATTGTAAAATCAAGTGATTAAAACACAAAAACGCCCCGTCAATTATCTTTATTTTCGGATATTTATATCAATAAAATTGACTATATTAATGACCTAATTAATATGACTATAATGGCATCGCCTAGATCAAAATTTGTCTCTTTCGCATTATTTCTAACGAGAAAACTTAAATTGTTTAAATTTGCATGGCCTATGAACGCCTGAAGTAAAGACATAGGCAGACGGCGCGACGTGTCTGCACTGTTGGCTGACAGAGATATTGTTGAAGGCGTTATAAGATTGAAAATTATCACTTCAAAGTTTAAAACAAGGTGCTTCATTCATGGGTTTCGAAGATTCTTAGGAGTGTTTAAACTTAAATTGATTTCAACGATGATTTTGTTCCCTAAAATTCATCCGTAATTAGTTCCTCAGGTTTCCAGTCTACCATTCCTCAGTTTTGGATTTTAATAATTTAGTTAACAGTAGTTTTAATAATTCTTATTTATGATTTTGTTTTTTAATTCCAATACAATTGTACGGATTTATTATAGTTGTTTTATACTTTTACGTGAGTTTTATTTATCTAAACATTCATAATCAGCAGCGTGAAGTAAGATTTTTTTAAATGATAAATTATTTTGATTATACAGTACAATATTATTTAATAATTTATTAACTGAATGCCATGCAAAATAGCATGTTTATATTGGTACATGTGGTGTGTACTTTGACAGTTGAGCCAGTGGTTTTCAATATTTCTTTGTTTTCATTTTTCACTTTTTGAGACCTATGATGAAATTTTTAAATTTTGATTACAGATTATAAATAAATAAGATTTTCCCTGACATAGAGACCTGTTTTAGCGAATTTCCCTATAGGGAATACGCTATTACGGTAGTAGTCACGGTAAGACCTAAGCCCGGGACCATGATTCTTTTCGTTTTGAGGTCCCTAGAAGCCAAAAACACCGTTCGTTCAAATTTATATATATATATATATATATATATATATATATATATATATATATATATATGTGTGTGTGTGTGTGTGTGTGTGTGTGTGTCCGTGAACACGATAACTTTTGAACGGAACCTGCGATTTTGATGAAATTTGGTGCAGGGGTGTAAGCCAGCTTCTACTAGGTTGAGTTCGCGAACTAGAATGATCGGACCATGGGAAAGGGGTTTTATGGGGTTTCAAAAGGGTTAAAAATGGGTTTTTGGCTTTTTTTACTTTTATTTTGAAAATTCAACAATTTTAACTTAACCCATATGGCGGCAAACCTACATACTCTCATCCCCATGGGAATTTTATGGGATTTTATGGGGAAATAGAAAATATACCAAAATTCCATTGGAAATACTCAGGTCTGCTGCGACGGGGGTATTTATATTATTTTTATCCCAGAAGTAAGATATTTGCAAACATTAAAGAAAATCGTTTGAGCCGTTTTTTAGATCCGTGTGCATACATACATAAAAATATACCTTACTTGTATTAGATTATAGGAATGTATAGGTATATATGAATATATTGATAGTAAATGTCAATGTTTTTATTATTTCTGTATTGGACATTTTAGAGCAAGCTTTTTATTAAAATATCAATCAATACCGATGTGTGTTAAATATTTTCAATGCAACAAATAATAAAAATGATTAGCCACAAATTGTCATCAAGTACCTAGAGGCCAGGTCGACGTCACTTTGACACTTTGCTAGGATGAAGTTTGACCTATTAGAATGAACAAAAGGTTTTATTGTAGATTGTTTAACGTAAATATGCAGTATTTTGATAACAGAATTAATAAATAGGTTCAGAAATATAAACATCGTTTTAATTTTATATCAATTTTCTAATTCTATCAAATCTGGCTTGAATAAGGTTCTTTACTGAATAGTTTTCAAATAAATAGTCTAATTAAGATTTTATAACACATGTATGTATTAAGTCCAAAAAAAAAAAAAAAAAAAAAAAAAAAAAAAAAAAAAAAAAAAAACTATATCCTAGGCATTAAAGAAAGTATATACACAAAATTCACCCCTTTTAATATTAAAAACTAAAAAAAGTGGGTGGATTGGATTTATTATTTGTAAAGTTTTAAATACTCTCCAACAAAGTTTTCCGTTTTTACTCAAGATAGTCTTCTTTGGTATGAACGATATGTACGCAAGTTTAGCTTGCGATAAAAGAAAATAAATTGACCTCTGAAAGCAACAATTCATTTACAATCACCCCAAATTTTGGCTTACAGTATTGAGTTAAATTAATAATTTTAAAAAGTTGTTCGTTGTAGCTACAAAATGTGTGGCCGTCGCTTCGCCTCAGATTACTTGACCGTGTCAGTGCTGCCATCTGTGGAGTCTCCTCGGAACTGCGTCGAGCTAGTTCGTACAGCGGCCGCGAGGGTGAGCGGGCGTCGAGGGGAAAATTACACTTTAAGTTACTTAATATTAGATATTTTTTTAAGTTGTAATTATAAAAATACCTTTAATGAAAAAAAATTCTTAAAAAAATGTATAGCGCAATCAAAAAGAACATTTGACGATATTGAGTTATTGAGTAAATTGTAAAAAATCATTTATGTTATCGCTTGCATTGTATTGTGCGGACTTCACGATATCCCTTTCCCTATACCCTAAAGCGGCGTTTGTTCATCATGTTGGTTGGACCGTTGCTTCTAAGTATTCACATCATCAATCACATCATCAATTTACTCTAAATCGTACCACTAGAGGCGACTCCATTAACCCTTTTCAGTCACCGTGTCCTGTGTAAAGGACTATTATTTAATTGATTCGATAAGTGGAAGTAGAACAAATTTTATTGGCATCTTGGAGTTAAAATATGATTATTTTACATAATTAAATT
Organism: Neoaliturus tenellus; assembly: GCA_030545055.2. Taxonomy (NCBI): domain Eukaryota; kingdom Metazoa; phylum Arthropoda; class Insecta; order Hemiptera; family Cicadellidae; genus Neoaliturus; species Neoaliturus tenellus. The sequence continues at coordinate 27,136,141 of CM061534.1, read as the reverse complement.
CCGTAGTGGCACACACACCCAGTAAACGTAAGTAAAATTAACAAAATCAGTAATGACCTAGGTGCAACTCTCAAAGAATCAACCGATCCCGTCAACTTCCACGCAAACCTGCCACCGTTTATTTAACGTGTATTTATGGATGGCTACGCCCTAGCCATCTCAGCTATCACGACCGGCAGCATTTCATGTAAATTGCAATGTTTAGATATGTTATGTTCATGTTATATAGTAAAATATATCTATATGTTAATACGCAAGCATGTCTCTTTTCTTCCTTTTTTCTGTTTGTGTGCATCATAGGACAAATTCGTGCCTCCCGTTAGAAAGGTTGTCCTGTAGATGAGCAGAATCCCATTATAATTCAGATCGGTCCCCAGGGCTACGCCCCACAGGCTCTCAAAGTACCTATGTTAATCCTATGGAAGAATTGTAATTTATTTAATCATTTCACAGATGTTGTAATTAAAAGTTCTAGAAAAACAGTGAAAACAGATGTTTTAAATGTGAAATATTTTGAAAACTAAATTGGTTCCAGAGCAACGGTAATTTTGGCCGAATGTCGACCAGTGGGCGATCTCTAGCAATGTATACTCTCTAGTCTTTATAAATAGATTATATCCTATGCTTAATCGGGTTGCCCATGTAAAAATTTAACTATAATCCTAAATTAATAACTACTCCTAAGTTTAAAATTCCAATAAAACTATGCAATTTTCATCTTTACTCAACGAGATAGCAATGGTATACATGATTAACCATTGTTCAGGCTAAAATTTCCTAAATTGTAGTCTAGTGTAAAAGATATATAACACTAAATTATTGCTGTATAGTTATAATTGTGTATTATTTGTTAATAGTCATATAAGAGTTACCGGATAAGTCCAACGCAGTGCAGCGCAATGCGCTACTTGCTGGCTTTCCTCATATCGAAGGTGGAGGACTTCAAATTGAATAATTATAGACATTACATGATTGATAGAACGCACATGTTTATACTAAGTATAAAAGAAAATCAGTATCGAAAGGTCCATATAATATTTCCCTTCTCTAGTTGAAACATTCATCTTTATTATTGTTTGCCTGTTTTGTTACTGTATTGTTTACGGTAACAAAATGCTAGCCCATAAGATCAATGTTAAAAAGTATAACTATCAACAATATTATTGGAATAAAATTTATTTTCTGGAGTTGAGGATGTTTCTAAAATTGTTTTTGCCCCAAAAATATCTAACTCCAAAGTTAAAGCAAAATCTTCCCCGTAGATTTCGACATCATAAAGTCACTAAACTTGCTTAAGATATTCCTCTTATTATATTATATAATTTACGATTACAAAAATACAATATAAATATCGTAGAACGTCATATGACTAGTGTAATGAGAGACAGTTACTTAGTAGCATAAAAGTAAACCATAACTAAAAAAGATGCTAAACTGTGGATATAACGAGTCTTTTTAATAATAATCCCTCAGTAATTAATTAAACAAAGCTTTAGTGAAGTTTGCTGCATTTATATTGTTTGTCGATTAAATTTTGCCAAACAAGCCACTTATCCTCGAGTATCCGGGGCGCCGGAATTCTACCCCCAGGAAAAGTACCCCCATGAAAAAACGCTACGTCATTTTGACGTCACAGGTATGGGGGTAGTTTTCCGGCCGCGAACTTTTGAAGAGAATACATTATACTCTACTTCAATCATTGGTTACGCACTTTTATAATTTATTTCTATAATTAACAATTTAAGCCATATTTTGTAAGTTTACTAGGGGTGGAAAACTACCCCCGGAATTCTACCCCCGGAATACTACCCCCAGCAAAACTACCCCCAGCAAAACTACCCCCAATGGACCAGACCCGGAATACTACCCCCGGAAAACTACCCCCGGAATTCTACCCCCGGAATTCTACCCCCGGAATTCTACCCCCAGCAAAACTACACCCAATGGACTAGACCGGGAATCCTACACCCGCAAAAGTACTTCCAAGTACACAATTCCTTAAGTATTTAACAATTGTTATTTTATGCACGTGTTCTGGTATTTAAAACATTTCTATTATAAAATAATAGAAATGTTAAGTTTATATTAATACAAACTTGCCCTTCGGGTGATCTCGTTCTTTACCCTCACTCGCCGTCAAGTTTTATAATAGGCCTATGCTTTAGTTTTATATAACCAATCTTTCCTCAATCCTTTACAGGCTTTTAGCCTTTTCTGTCAAAGAATCGTCATTAAGAGAACTGATATTACAAACGGCTCAGCGAGAGTAGGCCTATAGACCTATATCGTCTCTGAGTAACGCAATAGGCAAAATCGACACTGGGAAGTCCTAAACAACGTAGCCTCTAAGGCCACAACGGTGTTCATGACGGTCGTCGAATGAATGAACTTATGATTATTACTAGCTTACAAATTTTTACAATATCATTTGTGATGAGGTGCCGTGAACTTATAAACACAAACTTAAAATCAAGTCTTAAATCTAACAAAATAACATTCATTAACTACTTTTAAAATCTTAGTTGTTACTAAACCAAACTTTGTTTGCAGTTTGAGAGAAGCTTTAGGTTCCTTGGTTCAATAGTTAGTCTCAAAGTGTCATTATAATAGCCTAAATTATTATTTTACATAATTTAATTTTTATTAGGCCTACTTGATAAAAAAATTAACTAGCTAGCCAGCAAGTGAATTTACTCCAAACTGTTTTTCAGTATGATGTTTTTATTTCACTTGCCACGTGGGCCTATATATCCTGAAAAAATAGATGTCTTAAACCAATTATGAAACTTAAATTCATGCCTTAAAGAACATTCTTAAGAGGGTAAGAACAAGCAAATACGGTACATACAATACTAGTCTTACATGCCCAATATCTCTATTATTTTTCAGTTTGTCTGTCTATATGTTTTCTTTATTAATGAATCAATTATACATTTTAATCGATTCGTGCTACGGAATTAAAGCTTGACACAACTGTTACATATTTTAATACATATATTCGGCTGTTTGTTGTACATAAACCAGCTATTTTTTATGTTTTCATGAACTGAGATCTTAAAAAATATATAAATTGCAAGCAGACTCTTTACTGAAAATTAGGTAAAAATGTCACGTTTTTAAGTTTTTGGTTTTTGAGTTCTGCTCGCTTAAATTCCACCATGTCACTGTATTAATTGTGGCACGCGGCGGTCTTGTCACCAGTTAAGTTACTATACTACAATTAATTACTCGACTTCACGTTACACACACTATTTGCATAGTGATTAGCTGTGTTATTTTAACTATAAATAAGTTTTGTAAGTATTTCTGATTTTTATCAATAACAAATATACTCTAACCGCTGCAGCGCGCTGTAAACTTGGCTGAGTATGTGTAGCTGGCTCGATGACGAGGCCGTGAACGGTAGATGCGTTTGCCGCGATCATCAATGACGTGGCTGACTTTAAGCAAGCAGAACTCGAAAACCGTAACTCATAGACACGTGAAATTCTTACACAATGTTCAGTAAATAGTGTTCTTTCAAATGATGCGTTTTTATGACCTTAGCTCAAAAAACCCTAAAGATGCAAACAGTAAAAAAAGAGTGGCTTATGTATAGCAAACAAGTGCCGTATACTCAGACAAATTTAGACATTTCGAACTTTTACTGTTACAAAATAACCGTAATTTTAAATTTTCATAGCTAAATATCCCCAGAACTATAAATAATAAAATTATCAATTTAAATTTAACAACAAAAAAGACGGAGAATCTTTGATTTTTAAAAATACAAAATGTTTGTAGTGGAAGTGTGCATGAATTCATAGGCAAAAACCCCTATCTCCATTTTCTTAAATATGCGAATTATGATTCTATGCTTAGCTAAAATAAATACAGTATTTTCAATCAGGTTTCCACTTTGGGTGGTGGAGTGGTATATGTTTTTGGGGGGGAATGCGCCATCACCTTTGGGGGGGGGGGGATGGGCACCCCAGCCTAAAAGATTAAGAATTAACGATTTCGCTTTCCATTTTGTCATCTAATGACACTTCAGCGGATTACCCGTAAGGGAAATCACTATTGAAATAAGTCACGCCGGTGAGACCTAAGCCTGTGATCCTTATGCACAATGAATATAGAATGAAGTATAATCGGAATAGTTTATGCTAATATAATGTAAAATCTTTTTCAATTTGTGGAACTATGCCGCTACTGGTAATGCAAATGATTAAAAAGTGAAAATCACACATATTTCCGATCTTGAATAACACTTTCATATGGATAGGAAACCTTCAGATATTTACTTTCAAATAAAGGTTCAGTTTCATTTCTTCGATTCGCATTACTTGCCAACGGAATTCCAAATGGAAGCCTGGCTTGCTACCTGGAAGGGTAGAATTGGTAACGCTGCTTTGTTTTTGACTCCCTCAACTCTGAGAATTCTAGCAAGAGCGAACGATCTCGTCTTGAACAAGAAATAAGCCTCTTTGCACCGGGCTGTCTGTAAATTATATTACTATCAAAAATATTACTGTTTAAGTTTACCGAGCTAATGCTTGGCTCCCAGGTACTGAAAATTATAAGCCTAATATCAAAGTATATCATGGTACGGTAATGTATATATTTTATTTGATGTCAATAAAACCATACCGCTAAAAGCCTGTAAAGGATTGAGGAAAGATTGGTTATATAAAACTAAAGCATAGGCCTATTATAGAACTTGACGGTAAGTGAGGGTAGAGAACGAGATCACCCGAAGGGCAAGTTTGTATTAATATAAACTTAACATTTCTATTATTTTATAATAGAAATGTTTTAAATACCAGAACACGTGCATAAAATAACAATTGTTAAATACTTAAGGAATTGTGTACGTGGAAGTACTTTCGCGGGTGTAGGATTCCCGGTCTAGTCCACTGGGGGTAGTTTTGCTGGGGGTAGAATTCCGGGGGTAGAATTCCGGGGGTAGTTTTGTTGGGGGTAGTTTTGCTGGGGGTAGAATTCCGGGGATAGTATTCCGGGTCTGGTCCATTGGGGGTAGTTTTGCTGGGGGTAGTTTTGCTGGGGGTAGTTTTGATGGGGGTAGTATTCCGGGGGTAGAATTCCGGGGGTAGAAATCCGGCTGGTGTTTGGTTTGCTATAATGTTAATTTAGAGCGACCAAATTAAATAATAATGTATTTATAAAACTGGGGGTACTTTTCCGGCCGCGAGCCAAAACTCCATGCCACTTTAAGCTCCGCCCCTCGTGACGTCAAAATGACGTAGCGTTTTTTCATGGGGGTACTTTTCCTGGGGGTAGAATTCCGCTACCCCGAGTATCCGACAATTGCAGATCATGGGGGGATAACAAAACTCCTACTGCAGTAGGACTCACGGATAACAATTAAGGTACGTTTACACTGGGTCACATGTATGAGAACTTGTGTGAGATACTTGTTTGAGAAACAAGTGTAAAGTATGAGTACACAAATCACTGTACTTGTTGAACCACTTCAGGTAGCCACAAGTACCGTAACCACTTGTAAAAGTTTTTTTTTTTTTTTTTTTTTTTTTTTAATACCCACTGTCGTTTTTACTACTGTGAACTATGGATACGGGTAGTGATGAAAAAGAGTTGTTGTTTTTATACTTATCTAATTGTACACTACTGCTAGTACAACCGAGAAAAAAAGAAGAAAGGCATCGTGAGTTTTTAAAGAAAATAAGAAAAACACATGGTGCTTATAGCATGTTAATAAACTAACTCACATTGAAAGATGGTTCAGAATTTAAGAATTACTGTCGCGTATCCACTACAGAATTTGAAGAAATTATCCAGGAAGTTGAACTTTTAATTACTAAAAGAAACATTCGGTTAAGAGAAGCTATACCTGCAGCTGATAAACTTGCAGTTACCTTACGGTTTATTGGCTACTGGAGATTCATTTGGTACATTGATACACAGTTTTTTAATGAATGCATGTTTGCTGACCTGTAGATAACAAAATGTAAGTAAAATCGAGCAAAAATATTTGACTCGCGTGGGGATTTGAAAAAGCAACCTTCCGCGCAATGTCCTAGCGCCTAGAAATCTTGAGCCACGTCAACTGTACTACACTTGGGAATAAAAGTACTCTTTAAACATTAAAACTCAGTCAGTCGGCCTTCACTAGTGCACTTGCAAGTCAAAGTAAAAACGTTGACGAAAATTCGAAATTACTAGAATACAAACTGACCATTTTCAAGTGTTTTTATGTAAAAAATATCATGTATTTTGTTTGCATTTTGTAGTTTTAAGATCGAAGGAATATTAAATAAAACTCGATAAGTTTATACATTGATACCAGATTTAACAGGTTTTATTCAATAAAAATTCAATAAATGTAAAAAAAATGGAAAATGTGAAAATTACGTTATTAGTATTACCAGTTTTCTACTTTTACGTTTTTCTTCATTTTAACATTAAAAAACGTTATTAGTAAAACTTTTATTATTTGAAAAGTATAAAACTTAAATTTTTCTTTTTGTTCTTTTTCTTATTTGTTGGGCCAACCTCGAAAATGCCAACCGATCATTTCCCTACTATCCTTACAAGAATCCAACGTTGGCCCAACGATGTGTGCTACTAGGGCGTATGGTTCAACACAGTGAAACTGTACGAAGTAGGTGAATCATCAGTAATCACCTCACACAAGTCAAATGTTGAAACAAAATTTTGTTCATTCAAAATGTGTGAGGAAATGTTGAAGCTCACACATTTTGCGTGAGCATGTGAGAGAGCAAATGTTTCTGGATTTGTTAATTTAACAAGTATCTCACACAAGTTCTCATATATGCGTCCCAGTGTAAACGCACCTAGAACAATTCCTCGGAAGGTTCAGACGCCGCACGTTGTTGGGAGCAGCACTAGCTGGATCACACTGTGCTGCCATCTGTGGAGGCTCGCCGGAACTGCGTCCCACAGCTAGTTCCTGCAGCGGCCGGGAGGGTGAGCGGGCGTCGAGGTTAAAAACAAGGTTTTAATGACTTAATATATCATTGCGTCTTGAAAATTTACATCTAATGCAATTTTCAATCAAAAGTAATAAAAATTAGTCTTCTAAATTTTTTTTGAATAACGTGAAACTAAAATTGTTTAAAAAAATTATCAAACAGCATTTAAGTTCTCGCTTGGATTGCATTGATGAACAGACTATATAATATTGGTACTATGAAAATTATAATTAAAGAGGGGAGCCACCATAGGCGTCTTACGAATAGACGTTCGTTCAATATCATTCTGTTAAAAGTCGGGGACAATTACTTTAACCTAAGTTTTGAAACCGACTTGATAATCTATACTGAACCATTAAACAAGCCAGAATATGAGTTGTATAGAGAGAGGGTAATGTAAGATGACTCATTATAAAGCTTGAGAGCAAAGGACTTCAGGGAAAATACCAGTTGTATCAAAAAGTACCATATCAAAGGTAATTTGGCCACCTTACCTTGAACCTCAAAGTTTCAATGTTAGGGTCTAATTTAATAAGAAAAGAAAAGATTTTTAGATCCACACGCGTGATTAAGCAGATGTTGAGAGAATATTTTTATTATAAACTCAGCTCGTTATTCAGTAGATTTTTTTGAAGTAAGATAACCATTTAGACCATTGTTATGATAAATCAAAGATATCACATGATTGAAAGGACACAAATGATTGTACTAGAAATAAAAAAAGTTAAGGGTCAAAGATACATTCCACCGAATATTCACCGCTTCTAGTTAAATACCCCCGTCGCAGCAGACCTGCGTACTCAGCGAATTTCCAATGGAATTTTGGTATATTTTCTATTTCCCCATAAAATCCATAGGGATGAGAGTATGTAGGTTTGCCGCCATATGGGTTTTGTTGGTAAATGTAAGTTAAACCCTACCTAGTGAATGTACATACCAAATTTTATCAGGTTATGGTGTTCTTTTTATTTTCCCCATAAACCTCATAGGAGTGAGTATGTAGGTTTGCCGCCATATGGGTTTTCTAAGCAAATATACGTTAAACGCTTCCGAATGAATGAACTTACCAAATTTTATCAAGATATGTCAATAAATAAGCAAGATAGAAGGTTTTCTTGATTTCCCATAATAATAACATGGAAAACATAGTTTTTGGATTTTCTCCATTACCATTTAAGCTAGGTAAAAAATTCAACATACTAGATTGTTTGTTTTTTTTAAGCTCTTTTAAATGGTTTAAGTTAAAATTGTTGAATTTCATAAATAAAAGTAAAAAAAGCCAAAAACCAATTTTTTACCCTTTTGAAACCCCATAAAACCCCGTTCCCATGGTCCGATCATTCTGGTTCGCGAACTCAATCTAGTAGATGCTGGCTTACACCCCTGTACCAAATTTCATCAAAATCGGAGGTTCCGTTCAAAAGTTATCGTGTTCACGGACACATACATATCTATATATATATATATATATATATATATATATATATATATATATATATATACATATATATCAATTTGAACGAACGGTGTTTTTGGCTTCTAGGGACCTCAAAACGAAAAAGTATCATGGTCCTGGGCTTAGGTCTTACCGTGACTACTACCGTAATAGCGTATTCCCTATAGGGAAATTCGCTAAAAATAAACTGTAGTGTTACTTTAAGACTAATCTTATTTGAAACGTATTTTTAAATAATGACTAAATTCAAAGATAAATAGCAAATAAAACATTATATTTTGATAAACTATTTATACAAATTACAACTTGTGCTTTGTGCATTTGAAAACTATTTTAAAACAAAGAAAAGAGAAAGCAAAAAGGTATCGGTTCTTGCATTAATTCTGACATTAAAATATCATAGAGCTGTGGCCCATAGACGTCACTAGTGCGTGTTTGAGACCACTGGAAATGTTCTAATGCACACAATTTCTGTTCATATCAGGAAATGTTTACTTTTGTAGAAAACAGTTAGCTGATATCTGCACAGGTTTAAAAGATATGCTTCGCGTATGATATGCTGTAGACTTATCAACTTCTCTAAAGACTTCCTTCCGTGGCTTCTAATTATTCAGTTAACAGCTGCTTTCATAGACATAGACATAGACACAGACATATCTTTATTTCTGAATAAAGTACATACAATTTGTACATCTCAGTCGTCATGATAATTACAAACTTAGAATTAAAAGAAAAGAAAATATTCTTAATTGCTAATAATAAATAAATTAACATTCTGGGTATTCTAAAAGGTGTTCAGGAACTCCTGCACGGTATAAAACTCCCCTTCATTTAGAAATCCCCTTAATAACTTTTTAAATCTTTTAGGCTCCAGCCCATAGCACCTCTTTAACTCTGTCGGAAGACTATTGAAAAAGTGTGGACCAGTGAAATCAAGATTCCTCTCAGAGAGGGTAAGGCGATGACTGGGAGTGCGCAAGTCACTTCCGTGCCTAGTTGGGTAGCGGTGATTCTCTCCTACAGTTGGGATTGCCTTCAAATTCGATATTGAAGACACAATTGAAATCGATTTGGGAAATCTATTTGTTAAATCTATTTGTTAAATCAATATTATTAAATATATGTTATTTAGTGTTATTTGTTTTTGTTATTTACTGTTATTTGTTAGTATATTTTATTTATTTTGCATGTTAGTTGTTTTGTATGATTTATTTCCTCAAGCTGGTTAATGTTAAAGTGAAAAATGTAATAAGTTATGAAAACTTTTAATTTAATGTTCCTTATGTAAGTTTGATTATGCTACAATGTTATTGGAGTAAAATCTGTTTTGTAGCTTTTGAAAATAAATAAATAAATAAATAAATTGATCTGTATATAAAAATTGAAGGCAAAGTGAGGAGATTGAGGGCTCGAAAAATCCCTCTACATGACTGCAGAGGGGGTAGGCCACAAATGATTCTCACAGCTCTCTTTTGCACCAGGAAGACTTTATGTGCTTGTGGAGAGCCGCCCCAGACCTCAATTCCATAGGTCATAGTGGAAAAGAAATAACCATAGTAAACCATGAGTAACGCACTGGGATCCAGAAGAGGTTGCAGTGCCCTGAGAGCATAACAAATACGGCTTAACTGGCTACAAAGCCGGGAAATATGACAAGACCAAGACAGACCACTATCCACAGTTAAACCCAAAAACTTCACTGAGGTGCATTCCTCAATTTGAAATTCATCCAAAAAGATAGTTTCAGGTCGCTTGTTTGGAGTTAAAAACTGTATGAAGTTAGACTTGTTTGAATTCAACTGAAGATTGTTGGCTGACAACCAATTTATTAAGGATTTTACTGATTCCTTGACTCTCTCTTGTAAACGAATTTGTGGACCCCCAAACAACAATGTTGTGTCGTCAGCATAAAAGACAGATTTGGACATTGGAAGATTTTCAGCCAGGTCATTCATATAAATTATGAAGAGCAATGGTCCGAGAATACTGCCTTGGGGAACACCGTACTTGCAAAATGAAAGCTCTGATCGAACTCCAGAAATCTACAAATTGCATGCGGTTACAGAGATACGACTGAAACCAATCAAGGGCCACTCCACGGACACCATAGTTCCCTAATTTTTCACAACAGAATGGCGTGATCGACTCTATCGAATGCCTTCGATAAATCACAGAACACCCCCAAAGCAGGCTCTCGCTGTTCAAGTTTAAATAAAACATCCTGCACAAAATCGACAATTGCTTGGGTGGTTGAGCGATTTGCTCTGAAGCCATATTGGTTTTGAACCAAGATATTATTTTTGTCTAGATGATTCTGTAATCTGGAATAAACAATTTTCTCCAGGACCTTTGACAAAGTACAGAGAAGAGCAACTGGCCGATAGTTATTGAGGTCGCTTTTTCCCCTTTCTTAAATATGGGAACAAGTCTAGAAGTCTTATAAACATCAGGGAAAATTCCGGAGGATATAGAGGCATTAAAAAGATGAACTAATGGACTAATGATAACGGGGTGGATTTGTTTTAAAAGACAACTTGAAATACCGTCAACTCCTGCAGACTTCTTTGATTTGAGTGAAAGGATTGCTTGTTTGACTTCACATGAAGTAGTGGGAGAAAAGAACAAGGAATGGGCTGGTGTATGCTGCTGAACAAAATTGTGAGTGACATGGGATGACAAACTGGAAACTGGCTGGTCAATAATGTTTGAAAAATGGTCGTTGAACAATTCCACAACCCTAGATGTCGAGGAGACCAACTTGCCGTGGCGTTCAATAGGTGGAATCTGAAAAGATGAATTGGGCTCACACGTCTCTCTGCGAACAACATTTAAGAGAGATTTTTGAATGCAGTCTGATTGCTTAACTTCGTCAGATATGGAGGCACGCTTTTCCTCAAGTAAAAGCTTACGAAAAAGCTTTTTCCTCGATTTTAAAAGTGCTTTCAAGGCTGGATCCTTAGTTTTACGGACCAAAATACCCAAATCAACATTTTTATTGGCAAAATCCTTTAATTCCCAACTTAATTATCTTTTATTTTTTCCCTTTAACTTTTTTTCGAGTTTTTCTTAAAGGAAAAGAGTTATCAAAATATCTATGTATGATGTCTGAAAAAGATTTAAACTTATTATTAACCCCCTTGATTCCGTGCAAAAAACTCCAGTCCACATTTGACAAACTGTCCATGAAATTCAAAACATTTCGTTTAGAGTAAAAAATGCTTATACAAAAACAAATCAACTGGTTTACAAAATGATTTTATCCTTATCAATTGTGAATCGTGGTGTGATAGTGTGTTAAAACAGGAACTACATGATATAAAATCAACGTCAATATTAGTTACAACATTGTCAAGCAGAGATTCACTGTTGTCAGTGGTCCTAGTAGCACACATTACTAATTCATGAAGATTAAAGGACATAAAAACATTTCTTAGTTTCAAAACATTCAGATCTTTAGAATTTAAAAAGTTAATATTCCAATCTCCACATACTAAAATATGATTATTACTTTTAAATGCATAATACAATAGCCTTTCGAACATGTCAATGAATTCCTGAATATTCTTTTGTGGAGGTCTATACAAACAAACTAAAGTGAAATTGAAGTTTTGTTTTTTGTCGATGTTGTTCATTAAGTTAATAGACACGGTATATAACTCAAAACAATTTACTTCACATGGCTTTGGAAACAGACTATTAGTCAATACAGTGAAATTAAATAAACTGTTGTTATTATAATATACTAGCTGTTGCCCGTCACGGCTTCGCCCGTGATTGAATTTATTATATAGGTAATAAAATCGTTTTAAAGAGCAACAAAATCTACTTCCTTAAGAATGACATTGAAACAATGAAGTAGTAAGAGTGGAGCTCTGAAGGTATTTCGCAAAACCTTTTCTTAGTGAGTAAAGGTTTCTTAAATAAAAAAAGGTCCTGAGAACCTATGAGCAAATAGTAACGACCATGTCAAATTTCAACCCTCTAGGCCCTACAATCATTATGAAGCCATGTGGGGCGGAGCCCTAAAGTACAACAAAAAATATATTTGCAAAGCTGTTTCTTGTATAAAAAATAGAACAGCTGACTTGTTGACTACAAAACATCATTGAAAAATATCTCTTGAAATTATCCATTAATTTAGTAATAATTTATTTGTGATCTACATTTTAAGGATTTCAGTATCATTCTGCTCATCAAGAATTCTTTTGGAAATGGTAACCCATCAGATTTAATTAGCATTAACACTATTTTTCAAAAAATCTTCATACTTAACCTCATTCATAACTTTCATTATATATCAAAATGGTAAACAAAACACTATATTTTGCAACATTTCTTAAAATTTTATTTTATCTTAGACTGACAACTTTTATATGTAGTGAAATCGATTATACCTCCCCAAACTGTGTATCTCAGGATGAACCTCTAATAAGCTACCTTTTTTATGAACTGCAATTGACAAAATGGAAAATATGTACAGTTAGTTTTGAATTAAAACGAATTAACAACCAACCAAGACGAAAGAAACACCTTAGTAATACGAGTAATTCTAACATAACAAAAGGGATATCCAAGGAAATTCTACTTTTTTTAATAATTTTGATTTTATTATCTGGAGATGTAGAACTGAACCCCGGGCCACAAAATAGTAAAACAGACTTTAGAGAAACCAAAGCAAACCTGTTTGGTGAAGTTTGTCCTCATTGCTCCAAAAAAGTCAAAAGACTGGAATCACATTTGAAGGGATCACATCGGGATTGTATGCCAATACTTGAAAAAAAGTTAACCCTTGAAAATTCCCCCGTTTTGATCAAAACCCCTTTACTTTCTTATGTAAACAAACAAGACCTTTGCAATGATGATCTAAAAGTAACTGTTGCAAAATTAAAAGATGAATTAAGGAAGACATCTCGTGATATGACTAAGTTAAAGTCGGAAAATTCTGATTTAAGAACCCTTTTACATGATGTTAGTAATAAAAATCAGATTCTAGAAAGGAAAATAGCACAACTAAAATCTGAGAATAAAATGGTCAGAAATAACTTGGATTCGTTGAAAATAAATAAAAGCGATACAACTAGCAGATGGCTTGATGACAATATCTTACAGGCTTACTTTAATTCTATATCTAAAAGCATTGAGGGACAAACTGATATTTTAATAATTGATCCAATGACAGTACACCTTATTAAACATGGAAAGCAGACTTGTGTAGATGAAATCTTAGAAAGCCTATCCTACTTTGATAAAAAATATGTGTTTCTGACTATAAATGATAGTGAAAATCCAGATGTAGATTATAGTGGTAGTCACTGGAGTCTACTAGTTTGTCAACCTAAGGAAAGAAATGCCTTTTATTTGGACTCTGCTTCTAATACAAACTTGGAATCAGCTAATACGGTTGCACAAAAGTTACATATTAAGAAAGAAAATGTTAGAATCTTGGAATGTGTACAACAACAAAATGGATTTGAATGTGGAATTAATGTGATAGTGAATATCAGACTAATTTTGTTTGACATAATGAAATACCACATGATCAGTGCTTCTTATGATATTGATTCATTTTTAAGACTTGATTATGATAATACATTAAATCAACCTTTACAAGACAGTCATTCTGAAACCAACGGAAATATAGGTGCAGATTTGAAAATTTCAGAAACAAAATGTCATGAAATTCATGAGGAAATCTTACAACCCAACTACTTGTGCACGCATAAAGTTGAAATTTTTGGAGATAGCCATGGGAGAAGTCTAAATGGCCTACTGAATGAAAAATTGTTTACCAACTATAAAGTTAAAAGTTTTATAAAACCGAATGGGAGACTTCATGATGTTACCCAAAATGCTCAGTCTGAGACAAAGAATATGACAAAAAATGACTTTTTAATTATTTTAGGAGGTACCAATGATATAGATGAAAATGTAAATTTAGATGTAATGATTGAAAATCTCTCTAAAACACTAGAAAGTTCAATAAATACTAATGTAATTGTTTCTAGCATTCCTTTTAGGTATGATTATCCTCATTTAAATAAAAAAATATTAAATATAAATTACAATTTGAGAAAAATTGTCGAGAAGTTTGAACATGCTCATTTTTTAACTCTTAAAGGCATGAATAGAAGATTTTATACGCAACATGGTTTACACTTTAACAAGATTGGTAAAATTCGATTTTCAAATTTAATTAAAGACCTAATTTATAATTATACGGTGAATACTAATTCACAATCTAATGATCCTTTTTTAGGGAAAAAGAACATTTTATGAGGTCATTTAAGTTGTTTAGTTGGAATATTAGGGGATTAATAAAGAAAATTGACATATTAAAAATTTTATTAGATGAGGAAAATACAGACATTGTATGTCTGACCGAGCACTGGTTTGAAAAATCAGATCTTGAACATGTTTTCATACCAGGATATATCACTGCAGCTGCTTATTGTAGAACAAAATTTATCAGAGGAGGAAGTCTTATTTTTTTAAAGGAAAACATAACATTTAAAAGATTGGTTAATCTAAATAATTTATCAGAGGAAATGATTTTTGAAGTTGCAGCTATCAAAATTGTTGATTATAATATAGTAGTTTTATCAATATACCGACCATACACAAAAAATATGGAAAAATTAAAAAGATTTTTTACGAAACTTACTCAGACTCTTGATGAAGCAATAAAATTAAAAAGTGTATTGTTTATTGCTGGTGATTTTAATATCAATTTAAATGAACAAAATTGGGATTCTTCTACATTATTGGGAATAATGAATAGCTATGGGCTTAATAGATCAATATATGATATCACAAGGCCAGGTAGAGTTAACGATGGTAGTTGTATTGATAATATATTTACAAGTCTTGCTCTGGAAATGATTCAAGTGAATACATTAAGAACACTGACCTCTGACCATAGTGCCTTGACATTGAAATTTAATTCCCATAGCAAAAATGAGACATTTCCAACAAATATTACACCAAATATTCAATATGTAAGACATATGTCTCAATATAACATGATTACTTTTAAGAAAATTATGTATGAAATGAATTGGTTTCAAGTTTATTCAAGCAAGAATTTAGAGGATAAATTTAACATATTGTTTGAGAAGATGACTGAAGCAGTGAATGTGGCATTTCCTTTGCAGACTGTAAAAAAGATTACACCTAATAAAAATAAATGGTATACAAAAGAACTAAGGAAATTAAAAGAAGAATGTTTAAGGGTCTATAATGAATTTAAAATAAAGGGCACCGAGTGTAAAAAGAATACATATATTAATCTATTAAAGTCATACAAAAGTCATGTAAAATTGGCCAAAATAGAATATAATAGCAAAGAAATTCAATATGATCAAAATAACAAGACAAAGGCCATATGGAATGTAATAAAAAGGATTACTGGGTCAAATGTACATAAAATAGATTATGTGTCTCTTAATTCTTTAGATGCGGAAGGTTTCAACCAAACATTTGTAAGCAGTGCTGAAAACATAATTAAAAACATTCAACAAAACTCAATGTATCATTTTAAAAATTACTTGGAAGCTTACAAAAAGAAAAGGCAGATAAAATTTAATTTACAACATGTAACTGTTGAAGAAGTTTATAGTATTATAGAAAATCTCAAATCTAGTAACTGTCAAGATGTTTTTGGATTAAGTCCAAAAATGTTAAAACTTGTATCCAAAGAAATATGTGAAATAATAACAACTCTATTCAATAAATGTCTTGACGAAGAAAAATTTCCAAAAATTTGTAAGCAAGTTAAAGTAATTCCAATACACAAAGATGGCACAAGTGACTATATTAATTTTAGGCCAATATCTATAGTACCAACAATATCCAAAGTATTAGAAAAATTAATGTTTAATCAAATTTATGATTTTTTTGAAGAAAATGAACTATTTAGTGGAAGCCAATATGGTTTTAGAAGAGGATTGAATTCAAATAAGGCTATCAATAATCTTATCAAAGATTCAGTAAATAAAATTGAAAATGGCAGGCTTGTATGTTTCAGATCTTTTGATGACTCTAAAGCTTTTGACACTGTTGACCACAAAATTTTAGTAGACAAGTTACAATTTTATGGATTTGAAAAAAAGTCATTAAACTTAATAAAATCATATCTAGAAGAAAGAACTCAATATGTAAATTTTAATAATGAAAATTCCGGAGGTCTTAGTGTTAAAGTTGGAGTTCCACAAGGGTCATGCTTAGGACCATTACTTTTCAATATCTTCATTAATGACCTACCATTTAACATTGAAAATTCTTGTTCATCTTGTTTTTTATATGCAGATGATTTAGGAATTAATGCATGTGGAAATTCTGAAAGTGAACTTATTCAAAACTTAAATAATACTACGTCAATCATAACAAATTGGTGTCAATCAAATAAATTAAGATTAAACGTGAATAAAACTCAAAATCTAGAAATAAGTTTCTCCAAAAGATTTTTCCTCTATAAAAATACGGCTTCATTAAAATTTTTGGGAGTAATGATTGATTCTCAACTTAATTGGCAATATCAAATTTATAAAGTTTTAAGCAAAATTTCAAAAGGGTTGTCCATCATAAGAAGACTCAGAGGAAATGTTACTGAAGAAGTACTAATTACTGCATTTTATGGCTGCTTCCAATGCCATATCATGTATGGAATTACAGCCTGGGGTAATGCTCCCTTAGCAGATAAGGTTTTTAAAAAGCAAAAACAGGCAATAAGAATTATTTGTGGAGCTAAAAAAAGAACACACTGCAAGCCACTTTTTCAAAAACTAAAAATTTTAACGTTACCATCTATTTACATTTTACAAATTATATTAAATGTCAAACAACAAATGAAAAATCTGCCTCAAAATTTTAGTACACATTCACATGAAACAAGAAACAATTTTAAATTGAAGACATATCACTGCAAATATAATAAATCTCAAAGAAATATTGAATATATGGAAATTAAATTATTTAATACATTGCCCACTACTTGGTTGGAAATAACAGAAAAATCATTAAAGAAAAAATTGACTGAACAATTAATTAAGAAATCACCATATAAAATTGAAGAATGCTTATCGAAGAACTTTTGGATTTCTTAGAGTAATATTTAAAATTTTTGTTGACTATGTAAACTATTGCTATGTATATATTTTATACCAATGCAATAAAATATTATTATTATTATTATTAGTGAACACCTATCAGCAAAACAGAACGTTTACGTAAAACTTCACCCCATAGGATCTATGGTAGTTTTGAGAATTTGTAGGGGGGTGCCCTAAAGGAAATTTGCAAAATTGTTTCTCATTAATCACCTATGAGCAAAGAGGAACATTCATGTCGAATTAAAAACCTGTTGGCCCGTTGGGGGTGGAGCAATAAAGAACTTCAAAAACTATATTTACAAAACCATTTCGTAATGAGCACCTGTTAGCAAAACGGAACATCCACGTTAAATTTATACCCCCTATCCATTATAATTATGAGGTTCTATGGGGCAGAGCCCTAAAGGAAATTTGAAAATTATTTTGTAGTGAGCGAGCACCTATGACAAAGAGGAACGTCCACGTCAAATTTCAACCCCGTGGGCCCTAGAATAATTTTCAAGACCTGTGGGGCAGAGCCCTAAGGAATTAAAAAAAGTATATTTGCAAAACCGTTTTTTAGTCAGTAACTATGAGCAGAGGAACGTCCGATTCATTTTTAACCCCAGAAGCTCAAAAGCAGTTATAACAACAACCCCCTAGGATCCATGGTAACCTTGAGGTTCTATGGGGTGGAGTCCTAAAGGAAATTGGCAAAATTATTTCTTAGTGAGTAACTATGAGCAAAGAGGAACGTCCGATTCAAATTTGAACACCGGAGACCCAAAAGTAATTTTGAAGTCCTTTGGGGTGGAGCCCTAAAGAACTTTGAAAACAATATTTGCAAAACAGTTACTTAGGGAGCACCCATGAGCAAAGAGAAATGTCCATGTCAATTTTAAACCCAGGAGGCCCTAAGGAATCCTCAAGTCCAGTGGGGGGGGAGCCCTAAAGTGCCTCAAAAACTATATTTGCAAAACAGTTTCTTAATAAGTATCTATAAGCAAAGAGAATCGTCCAAGTCAAATTTCAACACGTAAGGCTATACAGTAACTGTGAGCTTCTGTGGGGCAGAGCGCTAAAGGGGATGTTTAAAGCACTTTTTTTAGCATCCAAGAAAAAAGAGATCACTCCAAATTTCTTCTTGATTAGCATTATACGTGCTGGTACTGATATTCTGGTTGAAATAATAAAACGTCTTCCAACACTACTCGATATATTTACACTACACTTGTATTTACACTTTTAAGTGTAAATATATCGAGTAGTGTTGGAAGACGTTTTATTATTTCAACCAGAACTCCAAATTTCAACCGTGCAGGTTTCCTTATTTGTATTTAAATTTGGCCATTGTGGATAGCATTATATTGAAACATCAATGGCCTGTGGGGCGGAGCCCTGAAGGAATTTTCTAAAATCGTTTCTTAGTGAGCACCTAAGAGGCTCCTGATATTTCATGTTTGGTAGTTCCTGAGATTTCATGATGAGTCAGTCAGTAATCATTCCCCGTCAGGTTTAGCTTTGTCGCTAAGCTCAATCGCCACAAAAGTTAGAATTCCTAAGGGAATTATCCTCTAGATTTTTATTACTAAACTTCCCTTAATAAATTGAAGCTGTTTACAAAATTTATATTATATTTTAATGTAATACTGTGTTGCAATACAAAATTCTTGCTTCCATAAGAATAACATGGTAACTTTGAAATCGTGTGGGGCAGAGCCCTAAAGGAATTTTGCAAAATCGTTTCTTAGTGAGCACATAGGAGGCAAGACTAACCTATGTTCAAAGTTTCAAGTAAATTCGTTTGGTAGTTCCTGAGATTTCGTGATGAGTCAGTGAGTGGGATTTCGCTTATATATACAGGATACAGACTCCACCACCTAATTCCGAACCCGACAAAATCTAGTGACACAAGTAAAATTTGGAATAATAAGGGGCTCGTCTTCACGAAGCCAGTGTTCCGTGAGACAAAGTATGTCTGGAGGCCGACTCCAGGAGGCGCAGAGCTCATCTATTTTGTTTCTGGCACTTCTTATGTTTAAATGATAAATGGAAAAATTATTCAAAGTGTCCGGTTCAGTTTTAGGAAGGTTGTTTTGTCTAAAAAACTGTATCCATATGGAGATGATAGGGAAGATGACAAAGGAGGGAAATCTTCAAATGACAGGAGTTCACGTTCAGAAATGGATTTATTATGGGTTTGCCAGACTGAGGACACAGGGGCAGCAGGAGCTTGAGGTGATGTTGGCTCAGGGGCTGGGTCAGGACCCAGTAAATCATAAATATTTACAGTTTCATAAATCTTACTAATGTTTATGTTTTTAAATTCAAACGCAAATTCTACAAATTGATTACTTGTTTTATACTTTTATATGACTTTTAACTGCTCAAACATTATACATTCATAATCAGCAGTATAAATTACAATTAAAACAATTATCAATTATTTTTATTCTAGTGTCATTCAATAATTTAGTAACTGGCTGCCATCATTGACTATGTACACAAACGTAAATAGAGTTCTCATCCAATGCTTTTTGTTTCATACCAAACATTGGAAAGTTCGTGTAGGCTACGAAGCGCCAGATTCGCTGCAATCGATGTTGTTATTATTCAGCTGCTGGGTTTACAGTGCTGCAAAACCATTTTACCAAAACATAAACATAACCCTCAGTTATTAAACATTCCATCCTAGGTTGAGGAGAGTGGTAATACTGATTTATCTATCATATGTCACGTGTACTTCATGTACGCCGCAGCAGATCGCACCACCGTCAATATGTTTCAAACACGCCTATGCTATGAGAAGTCTATTCACGTAGTGTATATAATCAAAGCTGCCATGTAAAACCACATGTTTATACTTAGTCTGTATTGGTAAGTAATGTAAAACAAATTTTTTATAAGAACCTTACCAGCAGTATATAGTGTGGTGAGGCTAGCTAAGCCTTGCATGCCTTTTGTATTCGGCAAATTATTTAGCAAATAAAAAAATATTACAGCAATGTCGGTTCACTTACAAACAATAAATCAAATAAAATTAATTTCCCTTTTCGTTTTAAGTAGTTCAATTAAGGGTTTTTTTATCAAATTAATTAATTTTTCGGTAAAATTTAATAGATTCTAACCTCTTTACATTGTACGCTGAGCTCTCTTTTAATCCTTTAAAGTTAAACACAATACAAAAATTTCAAACACGTCAGTAAAACATTCATTAAAAAAGTTGGACGGAAAAAATCAGAAGCAGAACAACGATTTATTGTTTTACGAGACATCTCCATAGGAAAACTAATTTAAGTTTGAATTCTTCAACAAACTTTCAAAACTTATGACTGAAGTACCTTATTCCTCCGAGGTATTGTTCAATCCGAGAACGCCTTCAACAACAAATCTGGTAATTGGCAGCACTGGAACGCTATGCTGTTTGCCTACAGCATTATTGCAGGCGCTTAAAAACCTCCTTCAGAAATTCGTATCATTTTTATAGACTTATCCGACGTTGTTCATGTCCTTTTGTATAGATAAAAATTAATAGATAATGAACAGAAACTAATGACGTTTAAATTGTTCAGTAATAGGCAAGCGAAAACTTGTCCTAAATTTTTTTCGTTTGTGTGCGAAATGTAATCATACTAGTAGTGTGTTTTTGCGGTTGCTGGCTCAGTTCAATGACCTCTGAGGAATGTGATGACGTCATCGCCAAGGTCAACGACCCCGATGACGTCATCGATGACGTAATCGATGACGTCATCGACGATGACGCAATCGATGACGTCATACCCATGACGTCATCAAAATGACGTCATCGATGACGTAATTGATGACGTCACCATCGATGACGTCATTTCTGTGATGTCACACCCATGACGTCACAGAAATGACATGCTAATGACGTCATCATCCATTACATCATCAAAATGACGTCACTGACACTGTTAAGGTCAAGGTCACGCCGAAACTCAAAATTTTTTGGCACTTTTGCCGTTTCTCGCACTACGCTCCGAGTTTCAGTCAGAGTCCACATGACCTTGACGACTTGGAGCAAATCTGCGATGAGAAACAGCAAAAGTGCCAAGTCAAACTCGAGTTTGCGACATGACCTTGCTTAAACCGTCATCCACTAGTCCTCAGAGACCATTGAACAAGCACAACATCCGCAATTTCATATTACTGTGACCTTGAACACTTAACAACTACAGAGCGCCGACACCGATGCGCACCCCACGACAGCCACCGAGTGACTGACCGTCAGGCCCTGTGTACTCTAGGTATATCGGCTTGAGAGACTAAGACTCTAAACTGTCAGGAATGGGAGTAACTAACTGAATTTTGCAAGGAAAAGTCATTTCATCCAATATTTTAAACAAATCCTCATCAGTAAAACTGACATTAGTCCGTTTTGTATAAAACTTAGGGTGTCCGCGCAACAGTTTGCGCCACTTAGCTAAAGTCGAAACCCTCTTAACTTTGAGTGGTGGACAGTGAGCAACTAATAAAGCCTTAACACGGCTAAGTTTCTTACCTAAAGTGTCCCGCGACATGGCGTCTCCTCACAAAAGTCCACACAATACTGAGAGACTGCTTGTAGCGCACGAGTCAAGGGAAAAGAGGTGGGGGAAACAGCAGGAGTGGGGGAAGGTCACAGTGGTGGGGGAAGGTGAGGCTTAACGCTGGAGTATCGCATCACTTCACCATGAGCTGTCCTACAGTCAACACACTGTTCTCTTGGCCCGAAAGAAACATTTCTGTACAGCTTAGGCTGTGAGAGCCGAGGAAGCAAAGTCAAAGTGGAAATCGCGTTAAACTCCAAGATGAAGAGTCTCCTAAATAAACTAATTGTATCTCTGCAATCCCCTATAACTCTGGAGAAATACCACTTTATAAAGCGACACCTTATTCTTTGGCAAAACGAATTGGAAATGGAAAAGATTACAGTAAAATTAATTTAACTTAAAATTTGGACAGGACACTCATGGCGATACCACGTGGCGTGCAAACGCCACCCTATACATTACAAGTTAGGTTATTGAGCACCTCTGGTACGATAACCGACGTGCTAGAGTTAAAGTGTTGTGACCTTGAGTAAAAACACAAAAATATTCAACCCATGTTGGTCCAGAGGTAAAGTGTAGTGACCTTGAGCCAAAAACTTGTAAAATACTTACATCAATAGAGACGAAGAACAGCGAAGCGCACTGCACGCAAGTTGGAGACAGACTGACGGAGCGTCGTTGTGCAGCCTAGGGATTCAATTGTAGTGGGGGTATTGCCAACACTTAGAGTATAAGTGTAGTGGGTGACCTCCAGGGTGACCTTGAACCAGCTCGAGAAGTGACCCGTACTCTAGGTATATGGGAAGTGGTGGGGGAAATCTCAAGGTCATTCAAATGGAGTTTAAAAAAAGTCAAAGAGTAGAGAGACTACTCTACTCTTCAGAGTCCTCGTGACCTTGAGGATTTGGAGCCAATTTCTACGAGAAATAGCAAAAGTGCAGTAGCACCGTTTTGGTGCTACCTTAAATGTAAATGTTAATTAGTCCCTTAAATGTTAAAGTGTGATGACCTTGAGCATAAGAGTTAAAGTTTTCTTGGGGAGACAATTCGATGTTGTCCCAGAGTTAAAGTGTTAAGACCTTGAGTCAAAACACAGAAATATTACAAGTCGATGTTGTCTCATAGTTAAAGTGTGGCGACCTTGAGTAAAACTCAGAAATATTTAGCCTATGTTGTTCCAAAGTTAAAGTGTGGTGACCTTGAGGAAAAAATTAGAAATATTTACCCCATGTTGGCCCAGAGTTAAAGTGTAATGACCTTGAGTCTGTCATGTGACACTGCTCGGGTGACCTTGAACTGGCCCGGCTGCCTTACTCTAACCATTACTGCAACCGCGATGTGCACCCTACGACAGACACCGAGCGACTGACTATTAGGCTCCGCGTAATCTAGGTATATGGGAAGTGGTAGGGGGAATTGCGATGACCTTGGGAAACTTGAAAATGTCACGCCAGGTAGCACCGTTTTGGTGCTACCTTAAATGTAGATGTTAAAGTGTAATGACCTTGAGTAAAAAAAAAACATAGAAATAATACAAGTCGATATTGTCCCAGAGTTAAAGTGTGGTGACCTTGAGTGAAAACATAGAAATATTACAAGTTGATGTCGTCCCAAAGGTAAAGTGTGGTGACCTTGAGCATAAGAACTAAAGTTTTCTTGGTATGACAAGTTTAAGTAGATTCAGAGTTAAAGTGTGGCGACCTTGAGTGAAAACATAACAACATTACAATTTGAAGTCGTCCCAGAGGTAAAGTATTATGACCTTGAGTGAAAACACAGAAAAACCACAAGTCGATGTCGTCCCAGAGTTAAAGTGTGGTGACCTTGAGGGAAAAGTTCTGAAATATTTTAGCCTATGTTGGTCCAGAGTTAAAGTGTAGTGACCTTGAGCATTTGTCTTGGTACGACAATTTGATGTTGCACCAGAGTTAAAGTGTTGGGACCTTGAGTGAAAACGTAGAAATATTACAAGTTGATGTCGTCCTAGAGGTAAAGTGTGATGACCTTGAGTCAAAACACAGAGAAACCACAAGTCGATGTCGTCCCAGAGTTAAAGTGTGGTGACCTTGAGGGAAAAATTCTGAAATATTTAGCCTATGTTGGTCCAGAGTTAAAGTGTAGTGACCTTGAGCCGAAAACTTGTAAAATACTTACATCAATAGAGACGGTAATCCCCGCTCTCACCCCTGCGCCCCCAGTGGCGCCCCCAACCCTGCACCCCTGGTAGCACCCCCACCCCTGCGCCACCGATGGCGCCCCTGGGTGTGGTTGCCCGGTGGAGATATAAGGCGGCCCCGCTCATAGCCGGCTCACAGCCCGTCCCCGTGCGTTGAGCTACCTAAAGGTTTGAGCAAACACTTAGAAATATTTACTCTTCGTACGATCAGAGTTAAAGTTTTCATCTCAACAGACGTACCCCCAGGTTTGAACCAACACTTAGAAAAATTTACTCATGGTACAACAGTTTTATGTTTTCGCCAAATAAGTGTAAGTGTGGTAAATTGAACTGGCTAAAATGTTATAATTTGCTAAGTTTGTATTGTTGTACATGATAAATCCTAAACTTTAACTTAAAACCGTACAGCAGAGTGCCGACACCAGTGTGCACCCCACGACAGTCGCAAAGCGACTGACCGTACGGCTCCAGGTGCCCTATGTATAAGGAAAGTGGTGGGGGGAATTTCGATGACCTTGGGGACTTTAACAATTGTGACTATACGTAAAATTTCGTCTTTCATTATATCAACCTAAGGTCTTGGTTTTTCGCGTTTCAGAGTGTATTAAAGCGATCTAGCTATTAATTGTAAAATTGATTTCTTAAAAGATAGTCATTTTTACGCTGGGTGTTGGTAAATTTGTTAGAGTCCAGATTGCACATACAAAACCAAACTTTTTTATTATTCAATATTTCAGTCTGGGATTTCGGATTTACATGTTTCAGCGTATTTTAGAGTGTTTAAGCTTATCTTAAAAATTTGAAAAACTTTAACATTTAATACTAAAATTTGCGATTTGACTGATAGAATATTTCTATGTCAGGAGTGACTATAGGTAAAATTTAAGTTTTCGTTATTTCAACCTAAGGTCTTGGTTTTTCGCGTTTCAGAGTGTATTAAAGCGATCTAGCTATTAATTGTATAATTGATTTCTTAAAAGATAGTCATTTTTACGCTGGGTGTTGGTAAATTTGTTAGAGTCCTGACTGCCCATACAAAACCAAACTTTTTTATTATTTAATATTTCAGTCTGGGATTTCGGATTTACATGTTTCAGCGTATTTTAGAGTGTTTAAGCTTATCTTAAAAATTTGAAAAACTTTAACATTTTTTACTAAAATTTGCGATTTGACTGATAGAATATTTCTGTCAGGAGTGACTATAGGTAAAATTTAAGTTTTCGTTATTTCAACCTAAGGTCTTGGTTTTTCGCGTTTCAGAGTGTATTAAAGCGATCTAGCTATTAATTGTAAAATTGATTTCTTAAAAGATAGTCATTTTTACGCTGGGTGTTGGTAAATTTGTTAGAGTCCTGATTGCCCATACAAAACCAAACTTTTTTATTATTCAATATTTCAGTCTGGGATTTCGGATTTACATGTTTCAGCGTATTTTAGAGTGTTTAAGCTTATCTTAAAAATTTGAAAAACTTTAACATTTTTTACTAAAATTTGCGAATTGACTGATAGAATATTTCACTAAGTCACGAGTTTTTATTGTTGTACATGATAAATCCTAAACTTTAACTTAAAACCGTACAGCAGAGTGCCGACACCAGTGTGCACCCCACGACAGTCGCAAAGCGACTGACCGTACGGCTCCAGGTGCCCTATGTATAAAGAAAGTGGTGGGGGGAATTGCGATGACCTTGGGGACTTTAACAATTGTGACTATACATAAAATTTCGTCTTTCATTATATCAACCTAAGGTCTTGGCTTTTCGCGTTTCAGAGTGTATTAAAGCGATCTAGCTATTAATTGAAAAATTGATTTCTTAAAAGATAGTCATTTTACGCTGGGTGTTGGTAAATTTGTTAGAGTCCAGATTGCCCATACAAAACCAAACTTTTTTATTATTCAATATTTCAGTCTGGGATTTCGGATTTACATGTTTCAGCGTATTTGAGATTGTTTAAGCTTATCTTAAAAATTTGAAAAACTTTAACATTTTTTACTAAAATTTGCGAGTTGACTGATAGAATATTTCTGTCAGGAGTGACTATAGGTAAAATTTAAGTTTTCGTCATTTCAACCTAAGGTCTTGGTTTTTCGCGTTTCAGAGTGTATTAAAGCGATCTAGCTATTAATTGTAAAATTGATTTCTTAAAAGATAGTCATTTTTACGCTGGGTGTTGGTAAATTTGTTATAGAGTCCTGATTGCCCATACAAAACCAAACTTTTTTACTATTCAATATTTCAGTCTGGAATTTCGGATTTACATGTTTCAGCGTATTTTAGAGTGTTTAAGCTTATCTTAAAAATTTGAAAAACTTTAACATTTTTTACTAAAATTTGCGAGTTGACTGATAGAATATTTCTGTCAGGAGTGACTATAGGTAAAATTTAAGTTTTCGTCATTTCAACCTAAGGTCTTGGCTTTTCGCGTTTAAGAGTGTATTAAAGCGATCTAGCTATTAATTAATTGTAAAATTGATTTCTTAAAAGATAGTCATTTTTACGCTGGGTGTTGGTAAATTTGTTAGAGTCCAGATTGCCCATACAAAACCAAACTTTTTTATTATTCAATATTTCAGTCTGGGATTTCGGATTTACATGTTTCAGCGTATTTTAGAGTGTTTAAGCTTATCTTAAAAATTTAAAAAACTTTAACATTTTTTACTAAAATTTGCGAATTGACTGATAGAATATTTCTGTCAGGAGTGACTATAGGTAAAATTTAAGTTTTCGTTATTTCAACCTAAGGTCTTGGCTTTTCGCGTTTCAGAGTGTATTAAAGCGATCTAGCTATTAATTGTAAAATTGATTTCTTAAAAGATAGTCATTTTTACGCTGGGTGTTGGTAAATTTGTTAGAGTCCAGATTGCCCATACAAAACCAAACTTTTTTATTATTCAATATTTCAGTCTGGGATTTCGGATTTACATATTTCAGCGTATTTTAGAGTGTTTAAGCTTATCTTAAAAATTTGAAAAACTTTAACATTTTTATACTAAAATTTGCGAATTGACTGATAGAATATTTCTATGTCAGGAGTGACCATAGGTAAAATTTAAGTTTTCGTTATTTCAACCTAAGGTCTTGGTTTTTCGCGTTTCAGAGTGTATTAAAGTGATCTAGCTATTAATTGTAAAATTGATTTCTTAAAAGATAGTCATTTTTACGCTGGGTGTTGGTAAATTTGTTAGAGTCCAGATTGCACATACAAAACCAAACTTTTTTATTATTTAATATTTCAGTCTGGGATTTCGGATTTACATGTTTCAGCGTATTTTAGAGTGTTTAAGCTTATCTTAAAAATTTGAAAAACTTTAACATTTAATACTAAAATTTGCGATTTGACTGATAGAATATTTCTATGTCAGGAGTGACTATAGGTAAAATTTAAGTTTTCGTTATTTCAACCTAAGGTCTTGGTTTTTCGCGTTTCAGAGTGTATTAAAGCGATCTAGCTATTAATTGTAAAATTGATTTCTTAAAAGATAGTCATTTTTACGCTGGTTGTTGGTAAATTTGTTAGAGTCCTGATTGCCCATACAAAACCAAACTTTTTTATTATTTAATATTTCAGTCTGGGATTTCGGATTTACATGTTTCAGCGTATTTTAGAGTGTTTAAGCTTATCTTAAAAATTTGAAAAACTTTAACATTTAATACTAAAATTTGCGATTTGACTGATAGAATATTTCTGTCAGGAGTGACTATAGGTAAAATTTAAGTTTTCGTTATTTCAACCTAAGGTCTTGGTTTTTCGCGTTTCAGAGTGTATTAAAGCGATCTAGCTATTAATTGTAAAATTGATTTCTTAAAAGATAGTCATTTTTATGCTGGGTGTTGGTAAATTTGTTAGAGTCCTGATTGCCCATACAAAACCAAACTTTTTATTATTCAATATTTCAGTCTGGGATTTCGGATTTACATGTTTCAGCGTATTTTAGAGTGTTTAAGCTTATCTTAAAAATTTGAAAAACTTTAACATTTTTTACTAAAATTTGCGAATTGACTGATAGAATATTTCACTAAGTCACGAGTTTTTATTGTTGTACATGATAAATCCTAAACTTTAACTTAAAACCGTACAACAGAGTGCCGACACCAGTGTGCACCCCACGACAGTCGCAAAGCGACTGACCGTACGGCTCCAGGTGCCCTATGTATAAAGAAAGTGGTGGGGGGAATTGCGATGACCTTGGGGACTTTAACAATTGTGACTATACGTAAAATTTCGTCTTTCATTATATCAACCTAAGGTCTTGGCTTTTCGCGTTTCAGAGTGTATTAAAGCGATCTAGCTATTAATTGAAAAATTGATTTCTTAAAAGATAGTCATTTTTACGCTGGGTGTTGGTAAATTTGTTAGAGTCCAGATTGCACATACAAAACCAAACTTTTTTATTATTCAATATTTCAGTCTGGGATTTCGGATTTACATGTTTCAGCGTATTTTAGAGTGTTTAAGCTTATCTTAAAAATTTGAAAAACTTTAACATTTAATACTAAAATTTGCGATTTGACTGATAGAATATTTCTATGTCAGGAGTGACTATAGGTAAAATTTAAGTTTTCGTCATTTCAACCTAAGGTCTTGGTTTTTCGCGTTTCAGAGTGTATTAAAGCAATCTAGCTATTAATTGTAAAATTGATTTCTTAAAAGATAGTCATTTTTACGCTGGGTGTTGGTAAATTTGTTAGAGTCCTGATTGCCCATACAAAACCAAACTTTTTTATTATTCAATATTTCAGTCTGGAATTTCGGATTTACATGTTCAGCGTATTTTAGAGTGTTTAAGCTTATCTTAAAAATTTGAAAAACTTTAACATTTTTTACTAAAATTTGCGAGTTGACTGATAGAATATTTCTGTCAGGAGTGACTATAGGTAAAATTTAAGTTTTCGTCATTTCAACCTAAGGTCTTGGCTTTTCGCGTTTAAGAGTGTATTAAAGCGATCTAGCTATTAATTAATTGTAAAATTGATTTCTTAAAAGATAGTCTTTTTTACGCTGGGTGTTGGTAAATTTTTTAGAGTCCAGATTGCCCATACAAAACCAAACTTTTTTATTATTCAATATTTCAGTCTGGGATTTCGGATTTACATGTTTCAGCGTATTTTAGAGTGTTTAAGCTTATCTTAAAAATTTGAAAAACTTTAACATTTTTTACTAAAATTTGCGAATTGACTGATAGAATATTTCTGTCAGGAGTGACTATAGGTAAAATTTAAGTTTTCGTTATTTCAACCTAAGGTCTTGGCTTTTCGCGTTTCAGAGTGTATTAAAGCGATCTAGCTATTAATTGTAAAATTGATTTCTTAAAAGATAGTCATTTTTACGCTGGGTGTTGGTAAATTTGTTAGAGTCCAGATTGCCCATACAAAACCAAACTTTTTTATTATTCAATATTTCAGTCTGGGATTTCGGATTTACATGTTTCAGCGTATTTTAGAGTGTTTAAGCTTATCTTAAAAATTTGAAAAACTTTAACATTTTTATACTAAAATTTGCGAATTGACTGATAGAATATTTCTATGTCAGGAGTGACCATAGGTAAAATTTAAGTTTTCGTTATTTCAACCTAAGGTCTTGGTTTTTCGCGTTTCAGAGTGTATTAAAGTGATCTAGCTATTAATTTTAAAATTGATTTCTTAAAAGATAGTCATTTTTACGCTGGGTGTTAGTAAATTTGTTAGAGTCCTGATTGGCCATACAAAACCAAACTTTTTTATTATTCAATATTTCAGTCTGGGATTTCGGATTTACATGTTTCAGCGTATTTTAGAGTGTTTAAGCTTATCTTAAAAATTTGAAAAACTTTAACATTTAATACTAAAATTTGCGATTTGACTGATAGAATATTTCTATGTCAGGAGTGACTATAGGTAAAATTTAAGTTTTCGTTATTTCAACCTAAGGTCTTGGTTTTTCGCGTTTCAGAGTGTATTAAAGCGATCTAGCTATTAATTGTAAAATTGATTTCTTAAAAGATAGTCATTTTTACGCTGGGTGTTGGTAAATTTGTTAGAGTCCTGATTGCACATACAAAACCAAACTTTTTTATTATTCAATATTTCAGTCTGGGATTTCGGATTTACATGTTTCAGCGTATTTTAGAGTGTTTAAGCTTATCTTAAAAATTTGAAAAACTTTAACATTTAATACTAAAATTTGCGATTTGACTGATAGAATATTTCTATGTCAGGAGTGACTATAGGTAAAATTTAAGTTTTCGTTATTTCAACCTAAGGTCTTGGTTTTTCGCGTTTCAGAGTGTATTAAAGCGATCTAGCTATTAATTGTAAAATTGATTTCTTAAAAGATAGTCATTTTTACGCTGGGTGTTGGTAAATTTGTTAGAGTCCTGATTGCCCATACAAAACCAAACTTTTTTATTATTCAATATTTCAGTCTGGGATTTCGGATTTACATGTTTCAGCGTATTTTAGAGTGTTTAAGCTTATCTTAAAAATTTGAAAAACTTTAACATTTAATACTAAAATTTGCGAATTGACTGATAGAATATTTCTATGTCAGGAGTGACTATAGGTAAAATTTAAGTTTTCGTTATTTCAACCTAAGGTCTTGGTTTTTCGCGTTTCAGAGTGTATTAAAGCGATCTAGCTATTAATTGTAAAATTGATTTCTTAAAAGATAGTCATTTTTACGCTGGGTGTTGGTAAATTTGTTAGAGTCCTGATTGCCCATACAAAACCAAACTTTTTTATTATTCAATATTTCAGTCTGGAATTTCGGATTTACATGTTTCAGCGTATTTTAGAGTGTTTAAGCTTATCTTAAAAATTTGAAAAACTTTAACATTTTTTACTAAAATTTGCGAGTTGACTGATAGAATATTTCTGTCAGGAGTGACTATAGGTAAAATTTAAGTTTTCGTCATTTCAACCTAAGGTCTTGGCTTTTCGCGTTTAAGAGTGTATTAAAGCGATCTAGCTATTAATTAATTGTAAAATTGATTTCTTAAAAGATAGTCATTTTTACGCTGGGTGTTGGTAAATTTGTTAGAGTCCAGATTGCCCATACAAAACCAAACTTTTTTATTATTCAATATTTCAGTCTGGGATTTCGGATTTACATGTTTCAGCGTATTTTAGAGTGTTTAAGCTTATCTTAAAAATTTGAAAAACTTTAACATTTTTTACTAAAATTTGCGAATTGACTGATAGAATATTTCTGTCAGGAGTGACTATAGGTAAAATTTAAGTTTTCGTTATTTCAACCTAAGGTCTTGGTTTTTCGCGTTTCAGAGTGTATTAAAGCGATCTAGCTATTAATTGTAAAATTGATTTCTTAAAAGATAGTCATTTTTACGCTGGGTGTTGGTAAATTTGTTAGAGTCCTGATTGCCCATACAAAACCAAACTTTTTTATTATTCAATATTTCAGTCTGGGATTTCGGATTTACATGTTTCAGCGTATTTTAGAGTGTTTAAGCTTATCTTAAAAATTTGAAAAACTTTAACATTTAATACTAAAATTTGCGAATTGACTGATAGAATATTTCTATGTCAGGAGTGACTATAGGTAAAATTTAAGTTTTCGTTATTTCAACCTAAGGTCTTGGTTTTTCGCGTTTCAGAGTGTATTAAGGCGATCTAGCTATTAATTGTAAAATTGATTTCTTAAAAGATAGTCATTTTTACGCTGGGTGTTGGTAAATTTGTTAGAGTCCTGATTGCCCATACAAAACCAAACTTTTTTATTATTCAATATTTCAGTCTGGAATTTCGGATTTACATGTTTCAGCGTATTTTAGAGTGTTTAAGCTTATCTTAAAAATTTGAAAAACTTTAACATTTTTTACTAAAATTTGCGAGTTGACTGATAGAATATTTCTGTCAGGAGTGACTATAGGTAAAATTTAAGTTTTCGTCATTTCAACCTAAGGTCTTGGCTTTTCGCGTTTAAGAGTGTATTAAAGCGATCTAGCTATTAATTAATTGTAAAATTGATTTCTTAAAAGATAGTCATTTTTACGCTGGGTGTTGGTAAATTTGTTAGAGTCCAGATTGCCCATACAAAACCAAACTTTTTTATTATTCAATATTTCAGTCTGGGATTTCGGATTTACATGTTTCAGCGTATTTTAGAGTGTTTAAGCTTATCTTAAAAATTTGAAAAACTTTAACATTTTTTACTAAAATTTGCGAATTGACTGATAGAATATTTCTGTCAGGAGTGACTATAGGTAAAATTTAAGTTTTCGTTATTTCAACCTAAGGTCTTGGCTTTTCGCGTTTCAGAGTGTATTAAAGTGATCTAGCTATTAATTTTAAAATTGATTTCTTAAAAGATAGTCATTTTTACGCTGGGTGTTAGTAAATTTGTTAGAGTCCTGATTGGCCATACAAAACCAAACTTTTTTATTATTCAATATTTCAGTCTGGGATTTCGGATTTACATGTTTCAGCGTATTTTAGAGTGTTTAAGCTTATCTTAAAAATTTGAAAAACTTTAACATTTAATACTAAAATTTGCGATTTGACTGATAGAATATTTCTATGTCAGGAGTGACTATAGGTAAAATTTAAGTTTTCGTTATTTCAACCTAAGGTCTTGGTTTTTCGCGTTTCAGAGTGTATTAAAGCGATCTAGCTATTAATTGTAAAATTGATTTCTTAAAAGATAGTCATTTTTACGCTGGGTGTTGGTAAATTTGTTAGAGTCCTGATTGCACATACAAAACCAAACTTTTTTATTATTCAATATTTCAGTCTGGGATTTCGGATTTACATGTTTCAGCGTATTTTAGAGTGTTTAAGCTTATCTTAAAAATTTGAAAAACTTTAACATTTAATACTAAAATTTGCGATTTGACTGATAGAATATTTCTATGTCAGGAGTGACTATAGGTAAAATTTAAGTTTTCGTTATTTCAACCTAAGGTCTTGGTTTTTCGCGTTTCAGAGTGTATTAAAGCGATCTAGCTATTAATTGTAAAATTGATTTCTTAAAAGATAGTCATTTTTACGCTGGGTGTTGGTAAATTTGTTAGAGTCCTGATTGCCCATACAAAACCAAACTTTTTTATTATTCAATATTTCAGTCTGGGATTTCGGATTTACATGTTTCAGCGTATTTTAGAGTGTTTAAGCTTATCTTAAAAATTTGAAAAACTTTAACATTTAATACTAAAATTTGCGAATTGACTGATAGAATATTTCTATGTCAGGAGTGACTATAGGTAAAATTTAAGTTTTCGTTATTTCAACCTAAGGTCTTGGTTTTTCGCGTTTCAGAGTGTATTAAAGCGATCTAGCTATTAATTGTAAAATTGATTTATTAAAAGATAGTCATTTTTACGCTGGGTGTTGGTAAATTTGTTAGAGTCCTGATTGCCCATACAAAACCAAACTTTTTTATTATTCAATATTTCAGTCTGGGATTTCGGATTTACATGTTTCAGCGTATTTTAGAGTGTTTAAGCTTATCTTAAAAATT
This sequence comes from Neoaliturus tenellus, assembly GCA_030545055.2. Lineage (NCBI taxonomy): Eukaryota > Metazoa > Arthropoda > Insecta > Hemiptera > Cicadellidae > Neoaliturus > Neoaliturus tenellus. The sequence continues at coordinate 27,102,464 of CM061534.1, read as the reverse complement.
TGAAAAACTTTAACATTTAATACTAAAATTTGCGATTTGACTGATAGAATATTTCTGTCAGGAGTGACTATAGGTAAAATTTAAGTTTTCGTTATTTCAACCTAAGGTCTTGGTTTTTCGCGTTTCAGAGTGTATTAAAGCGATCTAGCTATTAATTGTAAAATTGATTTCTTAAAAGATAGTCATTTTTACGCTGGGTGTTGGTAAATTTGTTAGAGTCCTGATTGCACATACAAAACCAAACTTTTTTATTATTCAATATTTCAGTCTGGGATTTCGGATTTACATGTTTCAGCGTATTTTAGAGTGTTTAAGCTTATCTTAAAAATTTGAAAAACTTTAACATTTAATACTAAAATTTGCGAATTGACTGATAGAATATTTCTATGTCAGGAGTGACCATAGGTAAAATTTAAGTTTTCGTTATTTCAACCTAAGGTCTTGGTTTTTCGCGTTTCAGAGTGTATTAAAGCGATCTAGCTATTAATTTTAAAATTGATTTCTTAAAAGATAGTCATTTTTACGCTGGGTGTTAGTAAATTTGTTAGAGTCCTGATTGGCCATACAAAACCAAACTTTTTTATTATTCAATATTTCAGTCTGGGATTTCGGATTTACATGTTTCAGCGTATTTTAGAGTGTTTAAGCTTATCTTAAAAATTTGAAAAACTTTAACATTTAATACTAAAATTTGCGATTTGACTGATAGAATATTTCTATGTCAGGAGTGACCATAGGTAAAATTTAAGTTTTCGTTATTTCAACCTAAGGTCTTGGTTTTTCGCGTTTCAGAGTGTATTAAAGCGATCTAGCTATTAATTTTAAAATTGATTTCTTAAAAGATAGTCATTTTTACGCTGGGTGTTAGTAAATTTGTTGGAGTCCTGATTGGCCATACAAAACCAAACTTTTTTATTATTCAATGTTTCAGTCTGGGATTTCGGATTTACATGTTTCAGCGTATTTTAGAGTGTTTAAGCTTATATTAAAAATTTGAAAAACTTTAACATTTAATACTAAAATTTGCGATTTGACTGATAGAATATTTCTATGTCAGGAGTGACTATAGGTAAAATTTAAGTTTTCGTTATTTCAACCTAAGGTCTTGGCTTTTCGCGTTTCAGAGTGTATTAAAGCGATCTAGCTATTAATTGTAAATTGATTTCTTAAAAGATAGTCATTTTTACGCTGGGTGTTGGTAAATTTGTTAGAGTCCTGATTGCACATACAAAACCAAACTTTTTTATTATTCAATATTTCAGTCTGGGATTTCGGATTTACATGTTTCAGCGTATTTTAGAGGGTTTAAGCTTATCTTAAAAATTTGAAAAACTTTAACATTTTTTACTAAAATTTGCGATTTGACTGATAGAATATTTCTATGTCAGGAGTGACTATAGGTAAAATTTAAGTTTTCGTTATTTCAACCTAAGGTCTTGGCTTTTCGTGTTTCAGAGTGTATTAAAGCGATCTAGCTATTAATTGTAAAATTGATTTCTTAAAAGATAGTCATTTTTACGCTGGGTGTTGGTAAATTTGTTAGAGTCCAGATTGCACATACAAAACCAAACTTTTTTATTATTCAATATTTCAGTCTGGGATTTCGGATTTACATGTTTCAGCGTATTTTAGAGTGTTTAAGCTTATCTTAAAAATTTGAAAAACTTTAACATTTAATACTAAAATTTGCGATTTGACTGATAGAATATTTCTATGTCAGGAGTGACTATAGGTAAAATTTAAGTTTTCGTTATTTCAACCTAAGGTCTTGGTTTTTCGCGTTTCAGAGTGTATTAAAGCGATCTAGCTATTAATTGTAAAATTGATTTCTTAAAAGATAGTCATTTTTACGCTGGGTGTTGGTAAATTTGTTAGAGTCCTGATTGCCCATACAAAACCAAACTTTTTTATTATTCAATATTTCAGTCTGGGATTTCGGATTTACATGTTGCAGCGTATTTTAGAGTGTTTAAGCTTATCTTAAAAATTTGAAAAACTTTAACATTTAATACTAAAATTTGCGAATTGACTGATAGAATATTTCTATGTCAGGAGTGACCATAGGTAAAATTTAAGTTTTCGTTATTTCAACCTAAGGTCTTGGTTTTTCGCGTTTCAGAGTGTATTAAAGCGATCTAGCTATTAATTGTAAAATTGATTTCTTAAAAGATAGTCATTTTTACGCTGGGTGTTGGTAAATTTGTTAGAGTCCTGATTGCCCATACAAAACCAAACTTTTTTATTATTCAATATTTCAGTCTGGGATTTCGGATTTACATGTTTCAGCGTATTTTAGAGTGTTTAAGCTTATCTTAAAAATTTGAAAAACTTTAACATTTAATACTAAAATTTGCGATTTGACTGATAGAATATTTCTGTCAGGAGTGACTATAGGTAAAATTTAAGTTTTCGTTATTTCAACCTAAGGTCTTGGTTTTTCGCGTTTCAGAGTGTATTAAAGCGATCTAGCTATTAATTGTAAAATTGATTTCTTAAAAGATAGTCATTTTTACGCTGGGTGTTGGTAAATTTGTTAGAGTCCTGATTGCACATACAAAACCAAACTTTTTTATTATTCAATATTTCAGTCTGGGATTTCGGATTTACATGTTTCAGCGTATTTTAGAGTGTTTAAGCTTATCTTAAAAATTTGAAAAACTTTAACATTTTTTACTAAAATTTGCGATTTGACTGATAGAATATTTCTATGTCAGGAGTGACTATAGGTAAAATTTAAGTTTTCGTTATTTCAACCTAAGGTCTTGGCTTTTCGTGTTTCAGAGTGTATTAAAGCGATCTAGCTATTAATTGTAAAATTGATTTCTTAAAAGATAGTCATTTTTACGCTGGGTGTTGGTAAATTTGTTAGAGTCCTGATTGGCCATACAAAACCAAACTTTTTTATTATTCAATATTTCAGTCTGGGATTTCGGATTTACATGTTTCAGCGTATTTTAGAGTGTTTAAGCTTATCTTAAAAATTTGAAAACTTTAACATTTAATACTAAAATTTGCGATTTGACTGATAGAATATTTCTATGTCAGGAGTGACCATAGGTAAAATTTAAGTTTTCGTTATTTCAACCTAAGGTCTTGGTTTTTCGCGTTTCAGAGTGTATTAAAGCGATCTAGCTATTAATTTTAAAATTGATTTCTTAAAAGATAGTCATTTTTACGCTGGGTGTTAGTAAATTTGTTGGAGTCCTGATTGGCCATACAAAACCAAACTTTTTTATTATTCAATGTTTCAGTCTGGGATTTCGGATTTACATGTTTCAGCGTATTTTAGAGTGTTTAAGCTTATCTTAAAAATTTGAAAAACTTTAACATTTTTTACTAAAATTTGCGATTTGACTGATAGAATATTTCTATGTCAGGAGTGACTATAGGTAAAATTTAAGTTTTCGTTATTTCAACCTAAGGTCTTGGCTTTTCGTGTTTCAGAGTGTATTAAAGCGATCTAGCTATTAATTGTAAAATTGATTTCTTAAAAGATAGTCATTTTTACGCTGGGTGTTGGTAAATTTGTTAGAGTCCAGATTGCACATACAAAACCAAACTTTTTTATTATTCAATATTTCAGTCTGGGATTTCGGATTTACATGTTTCAGCGTATTTTAGAGTGTTTAAGCTTATCTTAAAAATTTGAAAAACTTTAACATTTAATACTAAAATTTGCGATTTGACTGATAGAATATTTCTATGTCAGGAGTGACTATAGGTAAAATTTAAGTTTTCGTTATTTCAACCTAAGGTCTTGGTTTTTCGCGTTTCAGAGTGTATTAAAGCGATCTAGCTATTAATTGTAAAATTGATTTCTTAAAAGATAGTCATTTTTACGCTGGGTGTTGGTAAATTTGTTAGAGTCCTGATTGCCCATACAAAACCAAACTTTTTTATTATTCAATATTTCAGTCTGGGATTTCGGATTTACATGTTGCAGCGTATTTTAGAGTGTTTAAGCTTATCTTAAAAATTTGAAAAACTTTAACATTTAATACTAAAATTTGCGAATTGACTGATAGAATATTTCTATGTCAGGAGTGACCATAGGTAAAATTTAAGTTTTCGTTATTTCAACCTAAGGTCTTGGTTTTTCGCGTTTCAGAGTGTATTAAAGCGATCTAGCTATTAATTTTAAAATTGATTTCTTAAAAGATAGTCATTTTTACGCTGGGTGTTAGTAAATTTGTTAGAGTCCTGATTGGCCATACAAAACCAAACTTTTTTATTATTCAATATTTCAGTCTGGGATTTCGGATTTACATGTTTCAGCGTATTTTAGAGTGTTTAAGCTTATCTTAAAAATTTGAAAAACTTTAACATTTAATACTAAAATTTGCGATTTGACTGATAGAATATTTCTATGTCAGGAGTGACCATAGGTAAAATTTAAGTTTTCGTTATTTCAACCTAAGGTCTTGGTTTTTCGCGTTTCAGAGTGTATTAAAGCGATCTAGCTATTAATTTTAAAATTGATTTCTTAAAAGATAGTCATTTTTACGCTGGGTGTTAGTAAATTTGTTGGAGTCCTGATTGGCCATACAAAACCAAACTTTTTTATTATTCAATATTTCAGTCTGGGATTTCGGATTTACATGTTTCAGCGTATTTTAGAGTGTTTAAGCTTATATTAAAAATTTGAAAAACTTTAACAATTAATACTAAAATTTGCGATTTGACTGATAGAATATTTCTATGTCAGGAGTGACTATAGGTAAAATTTAAGTTTTCGTTATTTCAACCTAAGGTCTTGGCTTTTCGCGTTTCAGAGTGTATTAAAGCGATCTAGCTATTAATTGTAAATTGATTTCTTAAAAGATAGTCATTTTTACGCTGGGTGTTGGTAAATTTGTTAGAGTCCTGATTGCACATACAAAACCAAACTTTTTTATTATTCAATATTTCAGTCTGGGATTTCGGATTTACATGTTTCAGCGTATTTTAGAGTGTTTAAGCTTATCTTAAAAATTTGAAAAACTTTAACATTTTTTACTAAAATTTGCGATTTGACTGATAGAATATTTCTATGTCAGGAGTGACTATAGGTAAAATTTAAGTTTTCGTTATTTCAACCTAAGGTCTTGGCTTTTCGTGTTTCAGAGTGTATTAAAGCGATCTAGCTATTAATTGTAAAATTGATTTCTTAAAAGATAGTCATTTTTACGCTGGGTGTTGGTAAATTTGTTAGAGTCCTGATTGCCCATACAAAACCAAACTTTTTTATTACTCAATATTTCAGTCTGGGATTTCGGATTTACATGTTTCAGCGTATTTTAGAGTGTTTAAGCTTATCTTAAAAATTTGAAAAACTTTAACATTTAATACTAAAATTTGCGATTTGACTGATAGAATATTTCTGTCAGGAGTGACTATAGGTAAAATTTAAGTTTTCGTTATTTCAACCTAAGGTCTTGGTTTTTCGCGTTTCAGAGTGTATTAAAGCGATCTAGCTATTAATTGTAAAATTTATTTCTTAAAAGATAGTCATTTTTACGCTGGGTGTTGGTAAATTTGTTAGAGTCCTGATTGCCCATACAAAACCAAACTTTTTTATTATTCAATATTTCAGTCTGGAATTTCGGATTTACATGTTTCAGCGTATTTTAGAGTGTTTAAGCTTATCTTAAAAATTTGAAAAACTTTAACATTTTTTACTAAAATTTGCGAGTTGACTGATAGAATATTTCTGTCAGGAGTGACTATAGGTAAAATTTAAGTTTTCGTCATTTCAACCTAAGGTCTTGGCTTTTCGCGTTTCAGAGTGTATTAAAGCGATCTAGCTATTAATTGTAAAATTGATTTCTTAAAAGATAGTCATTTTTACGCTGGGTGTTGGTAAATTTGTTAGAGTCCAGATTGCCCATACAAAACCAAACTTTTTTATTATTCAATATTTCAGTCTGGGATTTCGGATTTACATGTTTCAGCGTATTTTAGAGTGTTTAAGCTTATCTTAAAAATTTGAAAAACTTTAACATTTAATACTAAAATTTGCGATTTGACTGATAGAATATTTCTATGTCAGGAGTGACTATAGGTAAAATTTAAGTTTTCGTTATTTCAACCTAAGGTCTTGGTTTTTCGCGTTTCAGAGTGTATTAAAGCGATCTAGCTATTAATTGTAAAATTGATTTCTTAAAAGACAGTCATTTTTACGCTGGGTGTTGGTAAATTTGTTAGAGTCCAGATTGCCCATACAAAACCAAACTTTTTTATTATTCAATATTTCAGTCTGGGATTTCGGATTTACATGTTTCAGCGTATTTTAGAGTGTTTAAGCTTATCTTAAAAATTTGAAAAACTTTAACATTTAATACTAAAATTTGCGATTTGACTGATAGAATATTTCTGTCAGGAGTGACTATAGGTAAAATTTAAGTTTTCGTTATTTCAACCTAAGGTCTTGGCTTTTCGCGTTTCAGAGTGTATTAAAGCGATCTAGCTATTAATTGTAAAATTGATTTCTTAAAAGACAGTCATTTTTACGCTGGGTGTTGGTAAATTTGTTAGAGTCCTGATTGCCCATACAAAACCAAACTTTTTTATTATTCAATATTTCAGTCTGGGATTTCGGATTTACATGTTTCAGCGTATTTTAGAGTGTTTAAGCTTATCTTAAAAATTTGAAAAACTTTAACATTTAATACTAAAATTTGCGATTTGACTGATAGAATATTTCTGTCAGGAGTGACTATAGGTAAAATTTAAGTTTTCGTTATTTCAACCTAAGGTCTTGGTTTTTCGCGTTTCAGAGTGTATTAAAGCGATCTAGCTATTAATTGTAAAATTGATTTCTTAAAAGATAGTCATTTTTACGCTGGGTGTTGGTAAATTTGTTAGAGTCCTGATTGCCCATACAAAACCAAACTTTTTTATTATTCAATATTTCAGTCTGGGATTTCGGATTTACATGTTTCAGCGTATTTTAGAGTGTTTAAGCTTATCTTAAAAATTTGAAAAACTTTAACATTTAATACTAAAATTTGCGATTTGACTGATAGAATATTTCTGTCAGGAGTGACTATAGGTAAAATTTAAGTTTTCGTTATTTCAACCTAAGGTCTTGGTTTTTCGCGTTTCAGAGTGTATTAAAGCGATCTAGCTATTAATTGTAAATTGATTTCTTAAAAGATAGTCATTTTTACGCTGGGTGTTGGTAAATTTGTTAGAGTCCTGATTGCACATACAAAACCAAACTTTTTTATTATTCAATATTTCAGTCTGGGATTTCGGATTTACATGTTTCAGCGTATTTTAGAGTGTTTAAGCTTATCTTAAAAATTTGAAAAACTTTAACATTTTTTACTAAAATTTGCGATTTGACTGATAGAATATTTCTATGTCAGGAGTGACTATAGGTAAAATTTAAGTTTTCGTTATTTCAACCTAAGGTCTTGGCTTTTCGTGTTTCAGAGTGTATTAAAGCGATCTAGCTATTAATTGTAAAATTGATTTCTTAAAAGATAGTCATTTTTACGCTGGGTGTTGGTAAATTTGTTAGAGTCCAGATTGCACATACAAAACCAAACTTTTTTATTATTCAATATTTCAGTCTGGGATTTCGGATTTACATGTTTCAGCGTATTTTAGAGTGTTTAAGCTTATCTTAAAAATTTGAAAAACTTTAACATTTAATACTAAAATTTGCGATTTGACTGATAGAATATTTCTATGTCAGGAGTGACTATAGGTAAAATTTAAGTTTTCGTTATTTCAACCTAAGGTCTTGGCTTTTCGCGTTTCAGAGTGTATTAAAGCGATCTAGCTATTAATTGTAAATTGATTTCTTAAAAGATAGTCATTTTTACGCTGGGTGTTGGTAAATTTGTTAGAGTCCAGATTGCACATACAAAACCAAACTTTTTTATTATTCAATATTTCAGTCTGGGATTTCGGATTTACATGTTTCAGCGTATTTTAGAGTGTTTAAGCTTATCTTAAAAATTTGAAAAACTTTAACATTTAATACTAAAATTTGCGATTTGACTGATAGAATATTTCTATGTCAGGAGTGACTATAGGTAAAATTTAAGTTTTCGTTATTTCAACCTAAGGTCTTGGTTTTTCGCGTTTCAGAGTGTATTAAAGCGATCTAGCTATTAATTGTAAAATTGATTTCTTAAAAGATAGTCATTTTTACGCTGGGTGTTGGTAAATTTGTTAGAGTCCTGATTGCCCATACAAAACCAAACTTTTTTATTACTCAATATTTCAGTCTGGGATTTCGGATTTACATGTATCAGCGTATTTTAGAGTGTTTAAGCTTATCTTAAAAATTTGAAAAACTTTAACATTTAATACTAAAATTTGCGATTTGACTGATAGAATATTTCTGTCAGGAGTGACTATAGGTAAAATTTAAGTTTTCGTTATTTCAACCTAAGGTCTTGGTTTTTCGCGTTTCAGAGTGTATTAAAGCGATCTAGCTATTAATTGTAAAATTTATTTCTTAAAAGATAGTCATTTTTACGCTGGGTGTTGGTAAATTTGTTAGAGTCCTGATTGCCCATACAAAACCAAACTTTTTTATTATTCAATATTTCAGTCTGGAATTTCGGATTTACATGTTTCAGCGTATTTTAGAGTGTTTAAGCTTATCTTAAAAATTTGAAAAACTTTAACATTTTTTACTAAAATTTGCGAGTTGACTGATAGAATATTTCTGTCAGGAGTGACTATAGGTAAAATTTAAGTTTTCGTCATTTCAACCTAAGGTCTTGGCTTTTCGCGTTTCAGAGTGTATTAAAGCGATCTAGCTATTAATTGTAAAATTGATTTCTTAAAAGATAGTCATTTTTACGCTGGGTGTTGGTAAATTTGTTAGAGTCCAGATTGCCCATACAAAACCAAACTTTTTTATTATTCAATATTTCAGTCTGGGATTTCGGATTTACATGTTTCAGCGTATTTTAGAGTGTTTAAGCTTATCTTAAAAATTTGAAAAACTTTAACATTTAATACTAAAATTTGCGATTTGACTGATAGAATATTTCTATGTCAGGAGTGACTATAGGTAAAATTTAAGTTTTCGTTATTTCAACCTAAGGTCTTGGTTTTTCGCGTTTCAGAGTGTATTAAAGCGATCTAGCTATTAATTGTAAAATTGATTTCTTAAAAGACAGTCATTTTTACGCTGGGTGTTGGTAAATTTGTTAGAGTCCAGATTGCCCATACAAAACCAAACTTTTTTATTATTCAATATTTCAGTCTGGGATTTCGGATTTACATGTTTCAGCGTATTTTAGAGTGTTTAAGCTTATCTTAAAAATTTGAAAAACTTTAACATTTAATACTAAAATTTGCGATTTGACTGATAGAATATTTCTGTCAGGAGTGACTATAGGTAAAATTTAAGTTTTCGTTATTTCAACCTAAGGTCTTGGTTTTTCGCGTTTCAGAGTGTATTAAAGCGATCTAGCTATTAATTGTAAAATTGATTTCTTAAAAGATAGTCATTTTTACGCTGGGTGTTGGTAAATTTGTTAGAGTCCTGATTGCCCATACAAAACCAAACTTTTTTATTATTCAATATTTCAGTCTGGGATTTCGGATTTACATGTTTCAGCGTATTTTAGAGTGTTTAAGCTTATCTTAAAAATTTGAAAAACTTTAACATTTAATACTAAAATTTGCGATTTGACTGATAGAATATTTCTGTCAGGAGTGACTATAGGTAAAATTTAAGTTTTCGTTATTTCAACCTAAGGTCTTGGTTTTTCGCGTTTCAGAGTGTATTAAAGCGATCTAGCTATTAATTGTAAATTGATTTCTTAAAAGATAGTCATTTTTACGCTGGGTGTTGGTAAATTTGTTAGAGTCCTGATTGCACATACAAAACCAAACTTTTTTATTATTCAATATTTCAGTCTGGGATTTCGGATTTACATGTTTCAGCGTATTTTAGAGTGTTTAAGCTTATCTTAAAAATTTGAAAAACTTTAACATTTTTTACTAAAATTTGCGATTTGACTGATAGAATATTTCTATGTCAGGAGTGACTATAGGTAAAATTTAAGTTTTCGTTATTTCAACCTAAGGTCTTGGCTTTTCGTGTTTCAGAGTGTATTAAAGCGATCTAGCTATTAATTGTAAAATTGATTTCTTAAAAGATAGTCATTTTTACGCTGGGTGTTGGTAAATTTGTTAGAGTCCAGATTGCACATACAAAACCAAACTTTTTTATTATTCAATATTTCAGTCTGGGATTTCGGATTTACATGTTTCAGCGTATTTTAGAGTGTTTAAGCTTATCTTAAAAATTTGAAAAACTTTAACATTTAATACTAAAATTTGCGATTTGACTGATAGAATATTTCTATGTCAGGAGTGACTATAGGTAAAATTTAAGTTTTCGTTATTTCAACCTAAGGTCTTGGTTTTTCGCGTTTCAGAGTGTATTAAAGCGATCTAGCTATTAATTGTAAAATTGATTTCTTAAAAGATAGTCATTTTTACGCTGGGTGTTGGTAAATTTGTTAGAGTCCTGATTGCCCATACAAAACCAAACTTTTTTATTATTCAATATTTCAGTCTGGGATTTCGGATTTACATGTTGCAGCGTATTTTAGAGTGTTTAAGCTTATCTTAAAAATTTGAAAAACTTTAACATTTAATACTAAAATTTGCGAATTGACTGATAGAATATTTCTATGTCAGGAGTGACTATAGGTAAAATTTAAGTTTTCGTTATTTCAACCTAAGGTCTTGGTTTTTCGCGTTTCAGAGTGTATTAAAGCGATCTAGCTATTAATTGTAAAATTGATTTCTTAAAAGATAGTCATTTTTACGCTGGGTGTTGGTAAATTTGTTAGAGTCCTGATTGCCCATACAAAACCAAACTTTTTTATTATTCAATATTTCAGTCTGGGATTTCGGATTTACATGTTGCAGCGTATTTTAGAGTGTTTAAGCTTATCTTAAAAATTTGAAAAACTTTAACATTTAATACTAAAATTTGCGAATTGACTGATAGAATATTTCTATGTCAGGAGTGACCATAGGTAAAATTTAAGTTTTCGTTATTTCAACCTAAGGTCTTGGTTTTTCGCGTTTCAGAGTGTATTAAAGCGATCTAGCTATTAATTTTAAAATTGATTTCTTAAAAGATAGTCATTTTTACGCTGGGTGTTAGTAAATTTGTTAGAGTCCTGATTGGCCATACAAAACCAAACTTTTTTATTATTCAATATTTCAGTCTGGGATTTCGGATTTACATGTTTCAGCGTATTTTAGAGTGTTTAAGCTTATCTTAAAAATTTGAAAAACTTTAACATTTAATACTAAAATTTGCGATTTGACTGATAGAATATTTCTATGTCAGGAGTGACCATAGGTAAAATTTAAGTTTTCGTTATTTCAACCTAAGGTCTTGGTTTTTCGCGTTTCAGAGTGTATTAAAGCGATCTAGCTATTAATTTTAAAATTGATTTCTTAAAAGATAGTCATTTTTACGCTGGGTGTTAGTAAATTTGTTGGAGTCCTGATTGGCCATACAAAACCAAACTTTTTTATTATTCAATATTTCAGTCTGGGATTTCGGATTTACATGTTTCAGCGTATTTTAGAGTGTTTAAGCTTATATTAAAAATTTGAAAAACTTTAACATTTAATACTAAAATTTGCGATTTGACTGATAGAATATTTCTATGTCAGGAGTGACTATAGGTAAAATTTAAGTTTTCGTTATTTCAACCTAAGGTCTTGGCTTTTCGCGTTTCAGAGTGTATTAAAGCGATCTAGCTATTAATTGTAAATTGATTTCTTAAAAGATAGTCATTTTTACGCTGGGTGTTGGTAAATTTGTTAGAGTCCTGATTGCACATACAAAACCAAACTTTTTTATTATTCAATATTTCAGTCTGGGATTTCGGATTTACATGTTTCAGCGTATTTTAGAGTGTTTAAGCTTATCTTAAAAATTTGAAAAACTTTAACATTTTTTACTAAAATTTGCGATTTGACTGATAGAATATTTCTATGTCAGGAGTGACTATAGGTAAAATTTAAGTTTTCGTTATTTCAACCTAAGGTCTTGGCTTTTCGTGTTTCAGAGTGTATTAAAGCGATCTAGCTATTAATTGTAAAATTGATTTCTTAAAAGATAGTCATTTTTACGCTGGGTGTTGGTAAATTTGTTAGAGTCCAGATTGCACATACAAAACCAAACTTTTTTATTATTCAATATTTCAGTCTGGGATTTCGGATTTACATGTTTCAGCGTATTTTAGAGTGTTTAAGCTTATCTTAAAAATTTGAAAAACTTTAACATTTAATACTAAAATTTGCGATTTGACTGATAGAATATTTCTATGTCAGGAGTGACTATAGGTAAAATTTAAGTTTTCGTTATTTCAACCTAAGGTCTTGGTTTTTCGCGTTTCAGAGTGTATTAAAGCGATCTAGCTATTAATTGTAAAATTGATTTCTTAAAAGATAGTCATTTTTACGCTGGGTGTTGGTAAATTTGTTAGAGTCCTGATTGCCCATACAAAACCAAACTTTTTTATTATTCAATATTTCAGTCTGGGATTTCGGATTTACATGTTTCAGCGTATTTTAGAGTGTTTAAGCTTATCTTAAAAATTTGAAAAACTTTAACATTTAATACTAAAATTTGCGATTTGACTGATAGAATATTTCTGTCAGGAGTGACTATAGGTAAAATTTAAGTTTTCGTTATTTCAACCTAAGGTCTTGGTTTTTCGCGTTTCAGAGTGTATTAAAGCGATCTAGCTATTAATTGTAAATTGATTTCTTAAAAGATAGTCATTTTTACGCTGGGTGTTGGTAAATTTGTTAGAGTCCTGATTGCACATACAAAACCAAACTTTTTTATTATTCAATATTTCAGTCTGGGATTTCGGATTTACATGTTTCAGCGTATTTTAGAGTGTTTAAGCTTATCTTAAAAATTTGAAAAACTTTAACATTTTTTACTAAAATTTGCGATTTGACTGATAGAATATTTCTATGTCAGGAGTGACTATAGGTAAAATTTAAGTTTTCGTTATTTCAACCTAAGGTCTTGGCTTTTCGTGTTTCAGAGTGTATTAAAGCGATCTAGCTATTAATTGTAAAATTGATTTCTTAAAAGATAGTCATTTTTACGCTGGGTGTTGGTAAATTTGTTAGAGTCCAGATTGCACATACAAAACCAAACTTTTTTATTATTCAATATTTCAGTCTGGGATTTCGGATTTACATGTTTCAGCGTATTTTAGAGTGTTTAAGCTTATCTTAAAAATTTGAAAAACTTTAACATTTAATACTAAAATTTGCGATTTGACTGATAGAATATTTCTATGTCAGGAGTGACTATAGGTAAAATTTAAGTTTTCGTTATTTCAACCTAAGGTCTTGGTTTTTCGCGTTTCAGAGTGTATTAAAGCGATCTAGCTATTAATTGTAAAATTGATTTCTTAAAAGATAGTCATTTTTACGCTGGGTGTTGGTAAATTTGTTAGAGTCCTGATTGCCCATACAAAACCAAACTTTTTTATTATTCAATATTTCAGTCTGGGATTTCGGATTTACATGTTGCAGCGTATTTTAGAGTGTTTAAGCTTATCTTAAAAATTTGAAAAACTTTAACATTTAATACTAAAATTTGCGAATTGACTGATAGAATATTTCTATGTCAGGAGTGACCATAGGTAAAATTTAAGTTTTCGTTATTTCAACCTAAGGTCTTGGTTTTTCGCGTTTCAGAGTGTATTAAAGCGATCTAGCTATTAATTTTAAAATTGATTTCTTAAAAGATAGTCATTTTTACGCTGGGTGTTAGTAAATTTGTTAGAGTCCTGATTGGCCATACAAAACCAAACTTTTTTATTATTCAATATTTCAGTCTGGGATTTCGGATTTACATGTTTCAGCGTATTTTAGAGTGTTTAAGCTTATCTTAAAAATTTGAAAAACTTTAACATTTAATACTAAAATTTGCGATTTGACTGATAGAATATTTCTATGTCAGGAGTGACCATAGGTAAAATTTAAGTTTTCGTTATTTCAACCTAAGGTCTTGGCTTTTCGCGTTTCAGAGTGTATTAAAGCGATCTAGCTATTAATTTTAAAATTGATTTCTTAAAAGATAGTCATTTTTACGCTGGGTGTTAGTAAATTTGTTGGAGTCCTGATTGGCCATACAAAACCAAACTTTTTTATTATTCAATATTTCAGTCTGGGATTTCGGATTTACATGTTTCAGCGTATTTTAGAGTGTTTAAGCTTATATTAAAAATTTGAAAAACTTTAACATTTAATACTAAAATTTGCGATTTGACTGATAGAATATTTCTATGTCAGGAGTGACTATAGGTAAAATTTAAGTTTTCGTTATTTCAACCTAAGGTCTTGGCTTTTCGCGTTTCAGAGTGTATTAAAGCGATCTAGCTATTAATTGTAAATTGATTTCTTAAAAGATAGTCATTTTTACGCTGGGTGTTGGTAAATTTGTTAGAGTCCTGATTGCACATACAAAACCAAACTTTTTTATTATTCAATATTTCAGTCTGGGATTTCGGATTTACATGTTTCAGCGTATTTTAGAGTGTTTAAGCTTATCTTAAAAATTTGAAAAACTTTAACATTTTTTACTAAAATTTGCGATTTGACTGATAGAATATTTCTATGTCAGGAGTGACTATAGGTAAAATTTAAGTTTTCGTTATTTCAACCTAAGGTCTTGGCTTTTCGTGTTTCAGAGTGTATTAAAGCGATCTAGCTATTAATTGTAAAATTGATTTCTTAAAAGATAGTCATTTTTACGCTGGGTGTTGGTAAATTTGTTAGAGTCCAGATTGCACATACAAAACCAAACTTTTTTATTATTCAATATTTCAGTCTGGGATTTCGGATTTACATGTTTCAGCGTATTTTAGAGTGTTTAAGCTTATCTTAAAAATTTGAAAAACTTTAACATTTAATACTAAAATTTGCGATTTGACTGATAGAATATTTCTATGTCAGGAGTGACTATAGGTAAAATTTAAGTTTTCGTTATTTCAACCTAAGGTCTTGGTTTTTCGCGTTTCAGAGTGTATTAAAGCGATCTAGCTATTAATTGTAAAATTGATTTCTTAAAAGATAGTCATTTTTACGCTGGGTGTTGGTAAATTTGTTAGAGTCCTGATTGCCCATACAAAACCAAACTTTTTTATTATTCAATATTTCAGTCTGGGATTTCGGATTTACATGTTTCAGCGTATTTTAGAGTGTTTAAGCTTATCTTAAAAATTTGAAAAACTTTAACATTTAATACTAAAATTTGCGATTTGACTGATAGAATATTTCTGTCAGGAGTGACTATAGGTAAAATTTAAGTTTTCGTTATTTCAACCTAAGGTCTTGGCTTTTCGCGTTTCAGAGTGTATTAAAGCGATCTAGCTATTAATTGTAAAATTGATTTCTTAAAAGACAGTCATTTTTACGCTGGGTGTTGGTAAATTTGTTAGAGTCCAGATTGCCCATACAAAACCAAACTTTTTTATTATTCAATATTTCAGTCTGGGATTTCGGATTTACATGTTTCAGCGTATTTTAGAGTGTTTAAGCTTATCTTAAAAATTTGAAAAACTTTAACATTTAATACTAAAATTTGCGATTTGACTGATAGAATATTTCTGTCAGGAGTGACTATAGGTAAAATTTAAGTTTTCGTTATTTCAACCTAAGGTCTTGGTTTTTCGCGTTTCAGAGTGTATTAAAGCGATCTAGCTATTAATTGTAAAATTGATTTCTTAAAAGATAGTCATTTTTACGCTGGGTGTTGGTAAATTTGTTAGAGTCCTGATTGCCCATACAAAACCAAACTTTTTTATTATTCAATATTTCAGTCTGGGATTTCGGATTTACATGTTTCAGCGTATTTTAGAGTGTTTAAGCTTATCTTAAAAATTTGAAAAACTTTAACATTTAATACTAAAATTTGCGAATTGACTGATAGAATATTTCTATGTCAGGAGTGACTATAGGTAAAATTTAAGTTTTCGTTATTTCAACCTAAGGTCTTGGTTTTTCGCGTTTCAGAGTGTATTAAAGCGATCTAGCTATTAATTGTAAAATTGATTTCTTAAAAGATAGTCATTTTTACGCTGGGTGTTGGTAAATTTGTTAGAGTCCTGATTGCCCATACAAAACCAAACTTTTTTATTATTCAATATTTCAGTCTGGGATTTCGGATTTACATGTTTCAGCGTATTTTAGAGTGTTTAAGCTTATCTTAAAAATTTGAAAAACTTTAACATTTAATACTAAAATTTGCGATTTGACTGATAGAATATTTCTGTCAGGAGTGACTATAGGTAAAATTTAAGTTTTCGTTATTTCAACCTAAGGTCTTGGTTTTTCGCGTTTCAGAGTGTATTAAAGCGATCTAGCTATTAATTGTAAAATTGATTTCTTAAAAGATAGTCATTTTTACGCTGGGTGTTGGTAAATTTGTTAGAGTCCTGATTGCACATACAAAACCAAACTTTTTTATTATTCAATATTTCAGTCTGGGATTTCGGATTTACATGTTTCAGCGTATTTTAGAGTGTTTAAGCTTATCTTAAAAATTTGAAAAACTTTAACATTTTTTACTAAAATTTGCGATTTGACTGATAGAATATTTCTATGTCAGGAGTGACTATAGGTAAAATTTAAGTTTTCGTTATTTCAACCTAAGGTCTTGGCTTTTCGTGTTTCAGAGTGTATTAAAGCGATCTAGCTATTAATTGTAAAATTGATTTCTTAAAAGATAGTCATTTTTACGCTGGGTGTTGGTAAATTTGTTAGAGTCCAGATTGCACATACAAAACCAAACTTTTTTATTATTCAATATTTCAGTCTGGGATTTCGGATTTACATGTTTCAGCGTATTTTAGAGTGTTTAAGCTTATCTTAAAAATTTGAAAAACTTTAACATTTAATACTAAAATTTGCGATTTGACTGATAGAATATTTCTATGTCAGGAGTGACTATAGGTAAAATTTAAGTTTTCGTTATTTCAACCTAAGGTCTTGGTTTTTCGCGTTTCAGAGTGTATTAAAGCGATCTAGCTATTAATTGTAAAATTGATTTCTTAAAAGATAGTCATTTTTACGCTGGGTGTTGGTAAATTTGTTAGAGTCCTGATTGCCCATACAAAACCAAACTTTTTTATTATTCAATATTTCAGTCTGGGATTTCGGATTTACATGTTGCAGCGTATTTTAGAGTGTTTAAGCTTATCTTAAAAATTTGAAAAACTTTAACATTTAATACTAAAATTTGCGAATTGACTGATAGAATATTTCTATGTCAGGAGTGACCATAGGTAAAATTTAAGTTTTCGTTATTTCAACCTAAGGTCTTGGTTTTTCGCGTTTCAGAGTGTATTAAAGCGATCTAGCTATTAATTTTAAAATTGATTTCTTAAAAGATAGTCATTTTTACGCTGGGTGTTAGTAAATTTGTTAGAGTCCTGATTGGCCATACAAAACCAAACTTTTTTATTATTCAATATTTCAGTCTGGGATTTCGGATTTACATGTTTCAGCGTATTTTAGAGTGTTTAAGCTTATCTTAAAAATTTGAAAAACTTTAACATTTAATACTAAAATTTGCGATTTGACTGATAGAATATTATTATGTCAGGAGTGACCATAGGTAAAATTTAAGTTTTCGTTATTTCAACCTAAGGTCTTGGTTTTTCGCGTTTCAGAGTGTATTAAAGCGATCTAGCTATTAATTTTAAAATTGATTTCTTAAAAGATAGTCATTTTTACGCTGGGTGTTAGTAAATTTGTTGGAGTCCTGATTGGCCATACAAAACCAAACTTTTTTATTATTCAATATTTCAGTCTGGGATTTCGGATTTACATGTTTCAGCGTATTTTAGAGTGTTTAAGCTTATATTAAAAATTTGAAAAACTTTAACATTTAATACTAAAATTTGCGATTTGACTGATAGAATATTTCTACGTCAGGAGTGACTATAGGTAAAATTTAAGTTTTCGTTATTTCAACCTAAGGTCTTGGTTTTTCGCGTTTCAGAGTGTATTAAAGCGATCTAGCTATTAATTGTAAAATTGATTTCTTAAAAGATAGTCATTTTTACGCTGGGTGTTGGTAAATTTGTTAGAGTCCTGATTGCCCATACAAAACTAAACTTTTTTATTATTCAATATTTCAGTCTGGGATTTCGGATTTACATGTTTCAGCGTATTTTAGAGTGTTTAAGCTTATCTTAAAAATTTGAAAAACTTTAACATTTAATACTAAAATTTGCGATTTGACTGATAGAATATTTCTGTCAGGAGTGACTATAGGTAAAATTTAAGTTTTCGTTATTTCAACCTAAGGTCTTGGCTTTTCGCGTTTCAGAGTGTATTAAAGCGATCTAGCTATTAATTGTAAAATTGATTTCTTAAAAGACAGTCATTTTTACGCTGGGTGTTGGTAAATTTGTTAGAGTCCTGATTGCCCATACAAAACCAAACTTTTTTATTATTCAATATTTCAGTCTGGGATTTCGGATTTACATGTTTCAGCGTATTTTAGAGTGTTTAAGCTTATCTTAAAAATTTGAAAAACTTTAACATTTAATACTAAAATTTGCGATTTGACTGATAGAATATTTCTGTCAGGAGTGACTATAGGTAAAATTTAAGTTTTCGTTATTTCAACCTAAGGTCTTGGTTTTTCGCGTTTCAGAGTGTATTAAAGCGATCTAGCTATTAATTGTAAAATTGATTTCTTAAAAGATAGTCATTTTTACGCTGGGTGTTGGTAAATTTGTTAGAGTCCTGATTGCCCATACAAAACCAAACTTTTTTATTATTCAATATTTCAGTCTGGGATTTCGGATTTACATGTTTCAGCGTATTTTAGAGTGTTTAAGCTTATCTTAAAAATTTGAAAAACTTTAACATTTAATACTAAAATTTGCGATTTGACTGATAGAATATTTCTATGTCAGGAGTGACTATAGGTAAAATTTAAGTTTTCGTTATTTCAACCTAAGGTCTTGGTTTTTCGCGTTTCAGAGTGTATTAAAGCGATCTAGCTATTAATTGTAAAATTGATTTCTTAAAAGATAGTCATTTTTACGCTGGGTGTTGGTAAATTTGTTAGAGTCCTGATTGCCCATACAAAACCAAACTTTTTTATTATTCAATATTTCAGTCTGGGATTTCGGATTTACATGTTTCAGCGTATTTTAGAGTGTTTAAGCTTATCTTAAAAATTTGAAAAACTTTAACATTTAATACTAAAATTTGCGATTTGACTGATAGAATATTTCTGTCAGGAGTGACTATAGGTAAAATTTAAGTTTTCGTTATTTCAACCTAAGGTCTTGGCTTTTCGCGTTTCAGAGTGTATTAAAGCGATCTAGCTATTAATTGTAAAATTGATTTCTTAAAAGACAGTCATTTTTACGCTGGGTGTTGGTAAATTTGTTAGAGTCCAGATTGCCCATACAAAACCAAACTTTTTTATTATTCAATATTTCAGTCTGGGATTTCGGATTTACATGTTTCAGCGTATTTTAGAGTGTTTAAGCTTATCTTAAAAATTTGAAAAACTTTAACATTTAATACTAAAATTTGCGATTTGACTGATAGAATATTTCTGTCAGGAGTGACTATAGGTAAAATTTAAGTTTTCGTTATTTCAACCTAAGGTCTTGGCTTTTCGCGTTTCAGAGTGTATTAAAGCGATCTAGCTATTAATTGTAAAATTGATTTCTTAAAAGACAGTCATTTTTACGCTGGGTGTTGGTAAATTTGTTAGAGTCCTGATTGCCCATACAAAACCAAACTTTTTTATTATTCAATATTTCAGTCTGGGATTTCGGATTTACATGTTTCAGCGTATTTTAGAGTGTTTAAGCTTATCTTAAAAATTTGAAAAACTTTAACATTTAATACTAAAATTTGCGATTTGACTGATAGAATATTTCTGTCAGGAGTGACTATAGGTAAAATTTAAGTTTTCGTTATTTCAACCTAAGGTCTTGGTTTTTCGCGTTTCAGAGTGTATTAAAGCGATCTAGCTATTAATTGTAAAATTGATTTCTTAAAAGATAGTCATTTTTACGCTGGGTGTTGGTAAATTTGTTAGAGTCCTGATTGCCCATACAAAACCAAACTTTTTTATTATTCAATATTTCAGTCTGGGATTTCGGATTTACATGTTTCAGCGTATTTTAGAGTGTTTAAGCTTATCTTAAAAATTTGAAAAACTTTAACATTTAATACTAAAATTTGCGAATTGACTGATAGAATATTTCTATGTCAGGAGTGACTATAGGTAAAATTTAAGTTTTCGTTATTTCAACCTAAGGTCTTGGTTTTTCGCGTTTCAGAGTGTATTAAAGCGATCTAGCTATTAATTGTAAAATTGATTTCTTAAAAGATAGTCATTTTTACGCTGGGTGTTGGTAAATTTGTTAGAGTCCTGATTGCCCATACAAAACCAAACTTTTTTATTATTCAATATTTCAGTCTGGGATTTCGGATTTACATGTTTCAGCGTATTTTAGAGTGTTTAAGCTTATCTTAAAAATTTGAAAAACTTTAACATTTAATACTAAAATTTGCGATTTGACTGATAGAATATTTCTGTCAGGAGTGACTATAGGTAAAATTTAAGTTTTCGTTATTTCAACCTAAGGTCTTGGTTTTTCGCGTTTCAGAGTGTATTAAAGCGATCTAGCTATTAATTGTAAAATTGATTTCTTAAAAGATAGTCATTTTTACGCTGGGTGTTGGTAAATTTGTTAGAGTCCTGATTGCACATACAAAACCAAACTTTTTTATTATTCAATATTTCAGTCTGGGATTTCGGATTTACATGTTTCAGCGTATTTTAGAGTGTTTAAGCTTATCTTAAAAATTTGAAAAACTTTAACATTTTTTACTAAAATTTGCGATTTGACTGATAGAATATTTCTATGTCAGGAGTGACTATAGGTAAAATTTAAGTTTTCGTTATTTCAACCTAAGGTCTTGGCTTTTCGTGTTTCAGAGTGTATTAAAGCGATCTAGCTATTAATTGTAAAATTGATTTCTTAAAAGATAGTCATTTTTACGCTGGGTGTTGGTAAATTTGTTAGAGTCCAGATTGCACATACAAAACCAAACTTTTTTATTATTCAATATTTCAGTCTGGGATTTCGGATTTACATGTTTCAGCGTATTTTAGAGTGTTTAAGCTTATCTTAAAAATTTGAAAAACTTTAACATTTAATACTAAAATTTGCGATTTGACTGATAGAATATTTCTATGTCAGGAGTGACTATAGGTAAAATTTAAGTTTTCGTTATTTCAACCTAAGGTCTTGGTTTTTCGCGTTTCAGAGTGTATTAAAGCGATCTAGCTATTAATTGTAAAATTGATTTCTTAAAAGATAGTCATTTTTACGCTGGGTGTTGGTAAATTTGTTAGTCCTGATTGCCCATACAAAACCAAACTTTTTTATTATTCAATATTTCAGTCTGGGATTTCGGATTTACATGTTGCAGCGTATTTTAGAGTGTTTAAGCTTATCTTAAAAATTTGAAAAACTTTAACATTTAATACTAAAATTTGCGAATTGACTGATAGAATATTTCTATGTCAGGAGTGACCATAGGTAAAATTTAAGTTTTCGTTATTTCAACCTAAGGTCTTGGTTTTTCGCGTTTCAGAGTGTATTAAAGCGATCTAGCTATTAATTTTAAAATTGATTTCTTAAAAGATAGTCGTTTTTACGCTGGGTGTTAGTAAATTTGTTAGAGTCCTGATTGGCCATACAAAACCAAACTTTTTTATTATTCAATATTTCAGTCTGGGATTTCGGATTTACATGTTTCAGCGTATTTTAGAGTGTTTAAGCTTATCTTAAAAATTTGAAAAACTTTAACATTTAATACTAAAATTTGCGATTTGACTGATAGAATATTATTATGTCAGGAGTGACTATAGGTAAAATTTAAGTTTTCGTTATTTCAACCTAAGGTCTTGGTTTTTCGCGTTTCAGAGTGTATTAAAGCGATCTAGCTATTAATTTTAAAATTGATTTCTTAAAAGATAGTCATTTTTACGCTGGGTGTTAGTAAATTTGTTGGAGTCCTGATTGGCCATACAAAACCAAACTTTTTTATTATTCAATATTTCAGTCTGGGAATTCGGATTTACATGTTTCAGCGTATTTTAGAGTGTTTAAGCTTATATTAAAAATTTGAAAAACTTTAACATTTAATACTAAAATTTGCGATTTGACTGATAGAATATTTCTATGTCAGGAGTGACTATAGGTAAAATTTAAGTTTTCGTTATTTCAACCTAAGGTCTTGGCTTTTCGCGTTTCAGAGTGTATTAAAGCGATCTAGCTATTAATTGTAAATTGATTTCTTAAAAGATAGTCATTTTTACGCTGGGTGTTGGTAAATTTGTTAGAGTCCTGATTGCACATACAAAACCAAACTTTTTTATTATTCAATATTTCAGTCTGGGATTTCGGATTTACATGTTTCAGCGTATTTTAGAGTGTTTAAGCTTATCTTAAAAATTTGAAAAACTTTAACATTTTTTACTAAAATTTGCGATTTGACTGATAGAATATTTCTATGTCAGGAGTGACTATAGGTAAAATTTAAGTTTTCGTTATTTCAACCTAAGGTCTTGGTTTTTCGCGTTTCAGAGTGTATTAAAGCGATCTAGCTATTAATTTTAAAATTGATTTCTTAAAAGATAGTCATTTTTACGCTGGGTGTTAGTAAATTTGTTGGAGTCCTGATTGGCCATACAAAACCAAACTTTTTTATTATTCAATATTTCAGTCTGGGATTTCGGATTTACATGTTTCAGCGTATTTTAGAGTGTTTAAGCTTATCTTAAAAATTTGAAAAACTTTAACATTTAATACTAAAATTTGCGATTTGACTGATAGAATATTTCTGTCAGGAGTGACTATAGGTAAAATTTAAGTTTTCGTTATTTCAACCTAAGGTCTTGGTTTTTCGCGTTTCAGAGTGTATTAAAGCGATCTAGCTATTAATTGTAAAATTGATTTCTTAAAAGATAGTCATTTTTACGCTGGGTGTTGGTAAATTTGTTAGAGTCCTGATTGCCCATACAAAACCAAACTTTTTTATTATTCAATATTTCAGTCTGGGATTTCGGATTTACATGTTTCAGCGTATTTTAGAGTGTTTAAGCTTATCTTAAAAATTTGAAAAACTTTAACATTTAATACTAAAATTTGCGATTTGACTGATAGAATATTTCTGTCAGGAGTGACTATAGGTAAAATTTAAGTTTTCGTTATTTCAACCTAAGGTCTTGGTTTTTCGCGTTTCAGAGTGTATTAAAGCGATCTAGCTATTAATTGTAAATTGATTTCTTAAAAGATAGTCATTTTTACGCTGGGTGTTGGTAAATTTGTTAGAGTCCTGATTGCACATACAAAACCAAACTTTTTTATTATTCAATATTTCAGTCTGGGATTTCGGATTTACATGTTTCAGCGTATTTTAGAGTGTTTAAGCTTATCTTAAAAATTTGAAAAACTTTAACATTTTTTACTAAAATTTGCGATTTGACTGATAGAATATTTCTATGTCAGGAGTGACTATAGGTAAAATTTAAGTTTTCGTTATTTCAACCTAAGGTCTTGGCTTTTCGTGTTTCAGAGTGTATTAAAGCGATCTAGCTATTAATTGTAAAATTGATTTCTTAAAAGATAGTCATTTTTACGCTGGGTGTTGGTAAATTTGTTAGAGTCCAGATTGCACATACAAAACCAAACTTTTTTATTATTCAATATTTCAGTCTGGGATTTCGGATTTACATGTTTCAGCGTATTTTAGAGTGTTTAAGCTTATCTTAAAAATTTGAAAAACTTTAACATTTAATACTAAAATTTGCGATTTGACTGATAGAATATTTCTATGTCAGGAGTGACTATAGGTAAAATTTAAGTTTTCGTTATTTCAACCTAAGGTCTTGGTTTTTCGCGTTTCAGAGTGTATTAAAGCGATCTAGCTATTAATTGTAAAATTGATTTCTTAAAAGATAGTCATTTTTACGCTGGGTGTTGGTAAATTTGTTAGAGTCCTGATTGCCCATACAAAACCAAACTTTTTTATTATTCAATATTTCAGTCTGGGATTTCGGATTTACATGTTGCAGCGTATTTTAGAGTGTTTAAGCTTATCTTAAAAATTTGAAAAACTTTAACATTTAATACTAAAATTTGCGAATTGACTGATAGAATATTTCTATGTCAGGAGTGACCATAGGTAAAATTTAAGTTTTCGTTATTTCAACCTAAGGTCTTGGTTTTTCGCGTTTCAGAGTGTATTAAAGCGATCTAGCTATTAATTTTAAAATTGATTTCTTAAAAGATAGTCATTTTTACGCTGGGTGTTAGTAAATTTGTTAGAGTCCTGATTGGCCATACAAAACCAAACTTTTTTATTATTCAATATTTCAGTCTGGGATTTCGGATTTACATGTTTCAGCGTATTTTAGAGTGTTTAAGCTTATCTTAAAAATTTGAAAAACTTTAACATTTAATACTAAAATTTGCGATTTAACTGATAGAATATTTCTATGTCAGGAGTGATCATAGGTAAAATTTAAGTTTTCGTTATTTCAACCTAAGGTCTTGGTTTTTCGCGTTTCAGAGTGTATTAAAGCGATCTAGCTATTAATTTTAAAATTGATTTCTTAAAAGATAGTCATTTTTACGCTGGGTGTTAGTAAATTTGTTGGAGTCCTGATTGGCCATACAAAACCAAACTTTTTTATTATTCAATATTTCAGTCTGGGATTTCGGATTTACATGTTTCAGCGTATTTTAGAGTGTTTAAGCTTATATTAAAAATTTGAAAAACTTTAACATTTAATACTAAAATTTGCGATTTGACTGATAGAATATTTCTATGTCAGGAGTGACTATAGGTAAAATTTAAGTTTTCGTTATTTCAACCTAAGGTCTTGGCTTTTCGCGTTTCAGAGTGTATTAAAGCGATCTAGCTATTAATTGTAAATTGATTTCTTAAAAGATAGTCATTTTTACGCTGGGTGTTGGTAAATTTGTTAGAGTCCTGATTGCACATACAAAACCAAACTTTTTTATTATTCAATATTTCAGTCTGGGATTTCGGATTTACATGTTTCAGCGTATTTTAGAGTGTTTAAGCTTATCTTAAAAATTTGAAAAACTTTAACATTTTTTACTAAAATTTGCGATTTGACTGATAGAATATTTCTATGTCAGGAGTGACTATAGGTAAAATTTAAGTTTTCGTTATTTCAACCTAAGGTCTTGGTTTTTCGCGTTTCAGAGTGTATTAAAGCGATCTAGCTATTAATTTTAAAATTGATTTCTTAAAAGATAGTCATTTTTACGCTGGGTGTTAGTAAATTTGTTGGAGTCCTGATTGGCCATACAAAACCAAACTTTTTTATTATTCAATATTTCAGTCTGGGATTTCGGATTTACATGTTGCAGCGTATTTTAGAGTGTTTAAGCTTATCTTAAAAATTTGAAAAACTTTAACATTTAATACTAAAATTTGCGAATTGACTGATAGAATATTTCTATGTCAGGAGTGACCATAGGTAAAATTTAAGTTTTCGTTATTTCAACCTAAGGTCTTGGTTTTTCGCGTTTCAGAGTGTATTAAAGCGATCTAGCTATTAATTTTAAAATTGATTTCTTAAAAGATAGTCATTTTTACGCTGGGTGTTAGTAAATTTGTTAGAGTCCTGATTGGCCATACAAAACCAAACTTTTTTATTATTCAATATTTCAGTCTGGGATTTCGGATTTACATGTTTCAGCGTATTTTAGAGTGTTTAAGCTTATCTTAAAAATTTGAAAAACTTTAACATTTAATACTAAAATTTGCGATTTGACTGATAGAATATTATTATGTCAGGAGTGACTATAGGTAAAATTTAAGTTTTCGTTATTTCAACCTAAGGTCTTGGTTTTTCGCGTTTCAGAGTGTATTAAAGCGATCTAGCTATTAATTTTAAAATTGATTTCTTAAAAGATAGTCATTTTTACGCTGGGTGTTAGTAAATTTGTTGGAGTCCTGATTGGCCATACAAAACCAAACTTTTTTATTATTCAATATTTCAGTCTGGGAATTCGGATTTACATGTTTCAGCGTATTTTAGAGTGTTTAAGCTTATATTAAAAATTTGAAAAACTTTAACATTTAATACTAAAATTTGCGATTTGACTGATAGAATATTTCTATGTCAGGAGTGACTATAGGTAAAATTTAAGTTTTCGTTATTTCAACCTAAGGTCTTGGCTTTTCGCGTTTCAGAGTGTATTAAAGCGATCTAGCTATTAATTGTAAATTGATTTCTTAAAAGATAGTCATTTTTACGCTGGGTGTTGGTAAATTTGTTAGAGTCCTGATTGCACATACAAAACCAAACTTTTTTATTATTCAATATTTCAGTCTGGGATTTCGGATTTACATGTTTCAGCGTATTTTAGAGTGTTTAAGCTTATCTTAAAAATTTGAAAAACTTTAACATTTTTTACTAAAATTTGCGATTTGACTGATAGAATATTTCTATGTCAGGAGTGACTATAGGTAAAATTTAAGTTTTCGTTATTTCAACCTAAGGTCTTGGTTTTTCGCGTTTCAGAGTGTATTAAAGCGATCTAGCTATTAATTTTAAAATTGATTTCTTAAAAGATAGTCATTTTTACGCTGGGTGTTAGTAAATTTGTTGGAGTCCTGATTGGCCATACAAAACCAAACTTTTTTATTATTCAATATTTCAGTCTGGGATTTCGGATTTACATGTTTCAGCGTATTTTAGAGTGTTTAAGCTTATCTTAAAAATTTGAAAAACTTTAACATTTAATACTAAAATTTGCGATTTGACTGATAGAATATTTCTGTCAGGAGTGACTATAGGTAAAATTTAAGTTTTCGTTATTTCAACCTAAGGTCTTGGTTTTTCGCGTTTCAGAGTGTATTAAAGCGATCTAGCTATTAATTGTAAAATTGATTTCTTAAAAGATAGTCATTTTTACGCTGGGTGTTGGTAAATTTGTTAGAGTCCTGATTGCCCATACAAAACCAAACTTTTTTATTATTCAATATTTCAGTCTGGGATTTCGGATTTACATGTTTCAGCGTATTTTAGAGTGTTTAAGCTTATCTTAAAAATTTGAAAAACTTTAACATTTAATACTAAAATTTGCGATTTGACTGATAGAATATTTCTGTCAGGAGTGACTATAGGTAAAATTTAAGTTTTCGTTATTTCAACCTAAGGTCTTGGTTTTTCGCGTTTCAGAGTGTATTAAAGCGATCTAGCTATTAATTGTAAATTGATTTCTTAAAAGATAGTCATTTTTACGCTGGGTGTTGGTAAATTTGTTAGAGTCCTGATTGCACATACAAAACCAAACTTTTTTATTATTCAATATTTCAGTCTGGGATTTCGGATTTACATGTTTCAGCGTATTTTAGAGTGTTTAAGCTTATCTTAAAAATTTGAAAAACTTTAACATTTTTTACTAAAATTTGCGATTTGACTGATAGAATATTTCTATGTCAGGAGTGACTATAGGTAAAATTTAAGTTTTCGTTATTTCAACCTAAGGTCTTGGCTTTTCGTGTTTCAGAGTGTATTAAAGCGATCTAGCTATTAATTGTAAAATTGATTTCTTAAAAGATAGTCATTTTTACGCTGGGTGTTGGTAAATTTGTTAGAGTCCAGATTGCACATACAAAACCAAACTTTTTTATTATTCAATATTTCAGTCTGGGATTTCGGATTTACATGTTTCAGCGTATTTTAGAGTGTTTAAGCTTATCTTAAAAATTTGAAAAACTTTAACATTTAATACTAAAATTTGCGATTTGACTGATAGAATATTTCTATGTCAGGAGTGACTATAGGTAAAATTTAAGTTTTCGTTATTTCAACCTAAGGTCTTGGTTTTTCGCGTTTCAGAGTGTATTAAAGCGATCTAGCTATTAATTGTAAAATTGATTTCTTAAAAGATAGTCATTTTTACGCTGGGTGTTGGTAAATTTGTTAGAGTCCTGATTGCCCATACAAAACCAAACTTTTTTATTATTCAATATTTCAGTCTGGGATTTCGGATTTACATGTTGCAGCGTATTTTAGAGTGTTTAAGCTTATCTTAAAAATTTGAAAAACTTTAACATTTAATACTAAAATTTGCGAATTGACTGATAGAATATTTCTATGTCAGGAGTGACCATAGGTAAAATTTAAGTTTTCGTTATTTCAACCTAAGGTCTTGGTTTTTCGCGTTTCAGAGTGTATTAAAGCGATCTAGCTATTAATTTTAAAATTGATTTCTTAAAAGATAGTCATTTTTACGCTGGGTGTTAGTAAATTTGTTAGAGTCCTGATTGGCCATACAAAACCAAACTTTTTTATTATTCAATATTTCAGTCTGGGATTTCGGATTTACATGTTTCAGCGTATTTTAGAGTGTTTAAGCTTATCTTAAAAATTTGAAAAACTTTAACATTTAATACTAAAATTTGCGATTTGACTGATAGAATATTTCTATGTCAGGAGTGATCATAGGTAAAATTTAAGTTTTCGTTATTTCAACCTAAGGTCTTGGTTTTTCGCGTTTCAGAGTGTATTAAAGCGATCTAGCTATTAATTTTAAAATTGATTTCTTAAAAGATAGTCATTTTTACGCTGGGTGTTAGTAAATTTGTTGGAGTCCTGATTGGCCATACAAAACCAAACTTTTTTATTATTCAATATTTCAGTCTGGGATTTCGGATTTACATGTTTCAGCGTATTTTAGAGTGTTTAAGCTTATATTAAAAATTTGAAAAACTTTAACATTTAATACTAAAATTTGCGATTTGACTGATAGAATATTTCTATGTCAGGAGTGACTATAGGTAAAATTTAAGTTTTCGTTATTTCAACCTAAGGTCTTGGCTTTTCGCGTTTCAGAGTGTATTAAAGCGATCTAGCTATTAATTGTAAATTGATTTCTTAAAAGATAGTCATTTTTACGCTGGGTGTTGGTAAATTTGTTAGAGTCCTGATTGCACATACAAAACCAAACTTTTTTATTATTCAATATTTCAGTCTGGGATTTCGGATTTACATGTTTCAGCGTATTTTAGAGTGTTTAAGCTTATCTTAAAAATTTGAAAAACTTTAACATTTTTTACTAAAATTTGCGATTTGACTGATAGAATATTTCTATGTCAGGAGTGACTATAGGTAAAATTTAAGTTTTCGTTATTTCAACCTAAGGTCTTGGTTTTTCGCGTTTCAGAGTGTATTAAAGCGATCTAGCTATTAATTTTAAAATTGATTTCTTAAAAGATAGTCATTTTTACGCTGGGTGTTAGTAAATTTGTTGGAGTCCTGATTGGCCATACAAAACCAAACTTTTTTATTATTCAATATTTCAGTCTGGGATTTCGGATTTACATGTTTCAGCGTATTTTAGAGTGTTTAAGCTTATATTAAAAATTTGAAAAACTTTAACATTTAATACTAAAATTTGCGATTTGACTGATAGAATATTTCTATGTCAGGAGTGACTATAGGTAAAATTTAAGTTTTCGTTATTTCAACCTAAGGTCTTGGCTTTTCGCGTTTCAGAGTGCATTAAAGCGATCTAGCTATTAATTGTAAATTGATTTCTTAAAAGATAGTCATTTTTACGCTGGGTGTTGGTAAATTTGTTAGAGTCCTGATTGCACATACAAAACCAAACTTTTTTATTATTCAATATTTCAGTCTGGGATTTCGGATTTACATGTTTCAGCGTATTTTAGAGTGTTTAAGCTTATCTTAAAAATTTGAAAAACTTTAACATTTTTTACTAAAATTTGCGATTTGACTGATAGAATATTTCTATGTCAGGAGTGACTATAGGTAAAATTTAAGTTTTCGTTATTTCAACCTAAGGTCTTGGCTTTTCGTGTTTCAGAGTGTATTAAAGCGATCTAGCTATTAATTGTAAAATTGATTTCTTAAAAGATAGTCATTTTTACGCTGGGTGTTGGTAAATTTGTTAGAGTCCAGATTGCACATACAAAACCAAACTTTTTTATTATTCAATATTTCAGTCTGGGATTTCGGATTTACATGTTTCAGCGTATTTTAGAGTGTTTAAGCTTATCTTAAAAATTTGAAAAACTTTAACATTTAATACTAAAATTTGCGATTTGACTGATAGAATATTTCTATGTCAGGAGTGACTATAGGTAAAATTTAAGTTTTCGTTATTTCAACCTAAGGTCTTGGTTTTTCGCGTTTCAGAGTGTATTAAAGCGATCTAGCTATTAATTGTAAAATTGATTTCTTAAAAGATAGTCATTTTTACGCTGGGTGTTGGTAAATTTGTTAGAGTCCTGATTGCCCATACAAAACCAAACTTTTTTATTATTCAATATTTCAGTCTGGGATTTCGGATTTACATGTTGCAGCGTATTTTAGAGTGTTTAAGCTTATCTTAAAAATTTGAAAAACTTTAACATTTAATACTAAAATTTGCGAATTGACTGATAGAATATTTCTATGTCAGGAGTGACCATAGGTAAAATTTAAGTTTTCGTTATTTCAACCTAAGGTCTTGGTTTTTCGCGTTTCAGAGTGTATTAAAGCGATCTAGCTATTAATTTTAAAATTGATTTCTTAAAAGATAGTCATTTTTACGCTGGGTGTTAGTAAATTTGTTAGAGTCCTGATTGGCCATACAAAACCAAACTTTTTTATTATTCAATATTTCAGTCTGGGATTTCGGATTTACATGTTTCAGCGTATTTTAGAGTGTTTAAGCTTATCTTAAAAATTTGAAAAACTTTAACATTTAATACTAAAATTTGCGATTTGACTGATAGAATATTTCTGTCAGGAGTGACCATAGGTAAAATTTAAGTTTTCGTTATTTCAACCTAAGGTCTTGGTTTTTCGCGTTTCAGAGTGTATTAAAGCGATCTAGCTATTAATTTTAAAATTGATTTCTTAAAAGATAGTCATTTTTACGCTGGGTGTTAGTAAATTTGTTGGAGTCCTGATTGGCCATACAAAACCAAACTTTTTTATTATTCAATATTTCAGTCTGGGATTTCGGATTTACATGTTTCAGCGTATTTTAGAGTGTTTAAGCTTATATTAAAAATTTGAAAAACTTTAACATTTAATACTAAAATTTGCGATTTGACTGATAGAATATTTCTATGTCAGGAGTGACTATAGGTAAAATTTAAGTTTTCGTTATTTCAACCTAAGGTCTTGGCTTTTCGCGTTTCAGAGTGTATTAAAGCGATCTAGCTATTAATTGTAAATTGATTTCTTAAAAGATAGTCATTTTTACGCTGGGTGTTGGTAAATTTGTTAGAGTCCTGATTGCACATACAAAACCAAACTTTTTTATTATTCAATATTTCAGTCTGGGATTTCGGATTTACATGTTTCAGCGTATTTTAGAGTGTTTAAGCTTATCTTAAAAATTTGAAAAACTTTAACATTTTTTACTAAAATTTGCGATTTGACTGATAGAATATTTCTATGTCAGGAGTGACTATAGGTAAAATTTAAGTTTTCGTTATTTCAACCTAAGGTCTTGGCTTTTCGTGTTTCAGAGTGTATTAAAGCGATCTAGCTATTAATTGTAAAATTGATTTCTTAAAAGATAGTCATTTTTACGCTGGGTGTTGGTAAATTTGTTAGAGTCCAGATTGCACATACAAAACCAAACTTTTTTATTATTCAATATTTCAGTCTGGGATTTCGGATTTACATGTTTCAGCGTATTTTAGAGTGTTTAAGCTTATCTTAAAAATTTGAAAAACTTTAACATTTAATACTAAAATTTGCGATTTGACTGATAGAATATTTCTATGTCAGGAGTGACTATAGGTAAAATTTAAGTTTTCGTTATTTCAACCTAAGGTCTTGGTTTTTCGCGTTTCAGAGTGTATTAAAGCGATCTAGCTATTAATTGTAAAATTGATTTCTTAAAAGATAGTCATTTTTACGCTGGGTGTTGGTAAATTTGTTAGAGTCCTGATTGCCCATACAAAACCAAACTTTTTTATTATTCAATATTTCAGTCTGGGATTTCGGATTTACATGTTGCAGCGTATTTTAGAGTGTTTAAGCTTATCTTAAAAATTTGAAAAACTTTAACATTTAATACTAAAATTTGCGAATTGACTGATAGAATATTTCTATGTCAGGAGTGACCATAGGTAAAATTTAAGTTTTCGTTATTTCAACCTAAGGTCTTGGTTTTTCGCGTTTCAGAGTGTATTAAAGCGATCTAGCTATTAATTTTAAAATTGATTTCTTAAAAGATAGTCATTTTTACGCTGGGTGTTAGTAAATTTGTTAGAGTCCTGATTGGCCATACAAAACCAAACTTTTTTATTATTCAATATTTCAGTCTGGGATTTCGGATTTACATGTTTCAGCGTATTTTAGAGTGTTTAAGCTTATCTTAAAAATTTGAAAAACTTTAACATTTAATACTAAAATTTGCGATTTGACTGATAGAATATTTCTGTCAGGAGTGACCATAGGTAAAATTTAAGTTTTCGTTATTTCAACCTAAGGTCTTGGTTTTTCGCGTTTCAGAGTGTATTAAAGCGATCTAGCTATTAATTTTAAAATTGATTTCTTAAAAGATAGTCATTTTTACGCTGGGTGTTAGTAAATTTGTTGGAGTCCTGATTGGCCATACAAAACCAAACTTTTTTATTATTCAATATTTCAGTCTGGGATTTCGGATTTACATGTTTCAGCGTATTTTAGAGTGTTTAAGCTTATATTAAAAATTTGAAAAACTTTAACATTTAATACTAAAATTTGCGATTTGACTGATAGAATATTTCTATGTCAGGAGTGACTATAGGTAAAATTTAAGTTTTCGTTATTTCAACCTAAGGTCTTGGCTTTTCGCGTTTCAGAGTGTATTAAAGCGATCTAGCTATTAATTGTAAATTGATTTCTTAAAAGATAGTCATTTTTACGCTGGGTGTTGGTAAATTTGTTAGAGTCCTGATTGCACATACAAAACCAAACTTTTTTATTATTCAATATTTCAGTCTGGGATTTCGGATTTACATGTTTCAGCGTATTTTAGAGTGTTTAAGCTTATCTTAAAAATTTGAAAAACTTTAACATTTTTTACTAAAATTTGCGATTTGACTGATAGAATATTTCTATGTCAGGAGTGACTATAGGTAAAATTTAAGTTTTCGTTATTTCAACCTAAGGTCTTGGCTTTTCGTGTTTCAGAGTGTATTAAAGCGATCTAGCTATTAATTGTAAAATTGATTTCTTAAAAGATAGTCATTTTTACGCTGGGTGTTGGTAAATTTGTTAGAGTCCAGATTGCACATACAAAACCAAACTTTTTTATTATTCAATATTTCAGTCTGGGATTTCGGATTTACATGTTTCAGCGTATTTTAGAGTGTTTAAGCTTATCTTAAAAATTTGAAAAACTTTAACATTTAATACTAAAATTTGCGATTTGACTGATAGAATATTTCTATGTCAGGAGTGACTATAGGTAAAATTTAAGTTTTCGTTATTTCAACCTAAGGTCTTGGTTTTTCGCGTTTCAGAGTGTATTAAAGCGATCTAGCTATTAATTGTAAAATTGATTTCTTAAAAGATAGTCATTTTTACGCTGGGTGTTGGTAAATTTGTTAGAGTCCTGATTGCCCATACAAAACCAAACTTTTTTATTATTCAATATTTCAGTCTGGGATTTCGGATTTACATGTTTCAGCGTATTTTAGAGTGTTTAAGCTTATCTTAAAAATTTGAAAAACTTTAACATTTAATACTAAAATTTGCGATTTGACTGATAGAATATTTCTGTCAGGAGTGACTATAGGTAAAATTTAAGTTTTCGTTATTTCAACCTAAGGTCTTGGCTTTTCGCGTTTCAGAGTGTATTAAAGCGATCTAGCTATTAATTGTAAAATTGATTTCTTAAAAGACAGTCATTTTTACGCTGGGTGTTGGTAAATTTGTTAGAGTCCAGATTGCCCATACAAAACCAAACTTTTTTATTATTCAATATTTCAGTCTGGGATTTCGGATTTACATGTTTCAGCGTATTTTAGAGTGTTTAAGCTTATCTTAAAAATTTGAAAAACTTTAACATTTAATACTAAAATTTGCGATTTGACTGATAGAATATTTCTGTCAGGAGTGACTATAGGTAAAATTTAAGTTTTCGTTATTTCAACCTAAGGTCTTGGCTTTTCGCGTTTCAGAGTGTATTAAAGCGATCTAGCTATTAATTGTAAAATTGATTTCTTAAAAGACAGTCATTTTTACGCTGGGTGTTGGTAAATTTGTTAGAGTCCTGATTGCCCATACAAAACCAAACTTTTTTATTATTCAATATTTCAGTCTGGGATTTCGGATTTACATGTTTCAGCGTATTTTAGAGTGTTTAAGCTTATCTTAAAAATTTGAAAAACTTTAACATTTAATACTAAAATTTGCGATTTGACTGATAGAATATTTCTGTCAGGAGTGACTATAGGTAAAATTTAAGTTTTCGTTATTTCAACCTAAGGTCTTGGTTTTTCGCGTTTCAGAGTGTATTAAAGCGATCTAGCTATTAATTGTAAAATTGATTTCTTAAAAGATAGTCATTTTTACGCTGGGTGTTGGTAAATTTGTTAGAGTCCTGATTGCCCATACAAAACCAAACTTTTTTATTATTCAATATTTCAGTCTGGGATTTCGGATTTACATGTTTCAGCGTATTTTAGAGTGTTTAAGCTTATCTTAAAAATTTGAAAAACTAACATTTAATACTAAAATTTGCGAATTGACTGATAGAATATTTCTATGTCAGGAGTGACTATAGGTAAAATTTAAGTTTTCGTTATTTCAACCTAAGGTCTTGGTTTTTCGCGTTTCAGAGTGTATTAAAGCGATCTAGCTATTAATTGTAAAATTGATTTCTTAAAAGATAGTCATTTTTACGCTGGGTGTTGGTAAATTTGTTAGAGTCCTGATTGCCCATACAAAACCAAACTTTTTTATTATTCAATATTTCAGTCTGGGATTTCGGATTTACATGTTTCAGCGTATTTTAGAGTGTTTAAGCTTATCTTAAAAATTTGAAAAACTTTAACATTCAATACTAAAATTTGCGATTTGACTGATAGAATATTTCTGTCAGGAGTGACTATAGGTAAAATTTAAGTTTTCGTTATTTCAACCTAAGGTCTTGGTTTTTCGCGTTTCAGAGTGTATTAAAGCGATCTAGCTATTAATTGTAAAATTGATTTCTTAAAAGATAGTCATTTTTACGCTGGGTGTTGGTAAATTTGTTAGAGTCCTGATTGCACATACAAAACCAAACTTTTTTATTATTCAATATTTCAGTCTGGGATTTCGGATTTACATGTTTCAGCGTATTTTAGAGTGTTTAAGCTTATCTTAAAAATTTGAAAAACTTTAACATTTTTTACTAAAATTTGCGATTTGACTGATAGAATATTTCTATGTCAGGAGTGACTATAGGTAAAATTTAAGTTTTCGTTATTTCAACCTAAGGTCTTGGCTTTTCGTGTTTCAGAGTGTATTAAAGCGATCTAGCTATTAATTGTAAAATTGATTTCTTAAAAGATAGTCATTTTTACGCTGGGTGTTGGTAAATTTGTTAGAGTCCAGATTGCACATACAAAACCAAACTTTTTTATTTTCAATATTTCAGTCTGGGATTTCGGATTTACATGTTTCAGCGTATTTTAGAGTGTTTAAGCTTATCTTAAAAATTTGAAAAACTTTAACATTTTTTACTAAAATTTGCGATTTGACTGATAGAATATTTCTATGTCAGGAGTGACTATAGGTAAAATTTAAGTTTTCGTTATTTCAACCTAAGGTCTTGGCTTTTCGTGTTTCAGAGTGTATTAAAGCGATCTAGCTATTAATTGTAAAATTGATTTCTTAAAAGATAGTCATTTTTACGCTGGGTGTTGGTAAATTTGTTAGAGTCCAGATTGCACATACAAAACCAAACTTTTTTATTATTCAATATTTCAGTCTGGGATTTCGGATTTACATGTTTCAGCGTATTTTAGAGTGTTTAAGCTTATCTTAAAAATTTGAAAAACTTTAACATTTAATACTAAAATTTGCGATTTGACTGATAGAATATTTCTATGTCAGGAGTGACTATAGGTAAAATTTAAGTTTTCGTTATTTCAACCTAAGGTCTTGGTTTTTCGCGTTTCAGAGTGTATTAAAGCGATCTAGCTATTAATTGTAAAATTGATTTCTTAAAAGATAGTCATTTTTACGCTGGGTGTTGGTAAATTTGTTAGAGTCCTGATTGCCCATACAAAACCAAACTTTTTTATTATTCAATATTTCAGTCTGGGATTTCGGATTTACATGTTTCAGCGTATTTTAGAGTGTTTAAGCTTATCTTAAAAATTTGAAAAACTTTAACATTTAATACTAAAATTTGCGATTTGACTGATAGAATATTTCTGTCAGGAGTGACTATAGGTAAAATTTAAGTTTTCGTTATTTCAACCTAAGGTCTTGGCTTTTCGCGTTTCAGAGTGTATTAAAGCGATCTAGCTATTAATTGTAAAATTGATTTCTTAAAAGACAGTCATTTTTACGCTGGGTGTTGGTAAATTTGTTAGAGTCCAGATTGCCCATACAAAACCAAACTTTTTTATTATTCAATATTTCAGTCTGGGATTTCGGATTTACATGTTTCAGCGTATTTTAGAGTGTTTAAGCTTATCTTAAAAATTTGAAAAACTTTAACATTTAATACTAAAATTTGCGATTTGACTGATAGAATATTTCTGTCAGGAGTGACTATAGGTAAAATTTAAGTTTTCGTTATTTCAACCTAAGGTCTTGGCTTTTCGCGTTTCAGAGTGTATTAAAGCGATCTAGCTATTAATTGTAAAATTGATTTCTTAAAAGACAGTCATTTTTACGCTGGGTGTTGGTAAATTTGTTAGAGTCCTGATTGCCCATACAAAACCAAACTTTTTTATTATTCAATATTTCAGTCTGGGATTTCGGATTTACATGTTTCAGCGTATTTTAGAGTGTTTAAGCTTATCTTAAAAATTTGAAAAACTTTAACATTTAATACTAAAATTTGCGATTTGACTGATAGAATATTTCTGTCAGGAGTGACTATAGGTAAAATTTAAGTTTTCGTTATTTCAACCTAAGGTCTTGGTTTTTCGCGTTTCAGAGTGTATTAAAGCGATCTAGCTATTAATTGTAAAATTGATTTCTTAAAAGATAGTCATTTTTACGCTGGGTGTTGGTAAATTTGTTAGAGTCCTGATTGCCCATACAAAACCAAACTTTTTTATTATTCAATATTTCAGTCTGGGATTTCGGATTTACATGTTTCAGCGTATTTTAGAGTGTTTAAGCTTATCTTAAAAATTTGAAAAACTAACATTTAATACTAAAATTTGCGAATTGACTGATAGAATATTTCTATGTCAGGAGTGACTATAGGTAAAATTTAAGTTTTCGTTATTTCAACCTAAGGTCTTGGTTTTTCGCGTTTCAGAGTGTATTAAAGCGATCTAGCTATTAATTGTAAAATTGATTTCTTAAAAGATAGTCATTTTTACGCTGGGTGTTGGTAAATTTGTTAGAGTCCTGATTGCCCATACAAAACCAAACTTTTTTATTATTCAATATTTCAGTCTGGGATTTCGGATTTACATGTTTCAGCGTATTTTAGAGTGTTTAAGCTTATCTTAAAAATTTGAAAAACTTTAACATTTAATACTAAAATTTGCGATTTGACTGATAGAATATTTCTGTCAGGAGTGACTATAGGTAAAATTTAAGTTTTCGTTATTTCAACCTAAGGTCTTGGTTTTTCGCGTTTCAGAGTGTATTAAAGCGATCTAGCTATTAATTGTAAAATTGATTTCTTAAAAGATAGTCATTTTTACGCTGGGTGTTGGTAAATTTGTTAGAGTCCTGATTGCACATACAAAACCAAACTTTTTTATTATTCAATATTTCAGTCTGGGATTTCGGATTTACATGTTTCAGCGTATTTTAGAGTGTTTAAGCTTATCTTAAAAATTTGAAAAACTTTAACATTTTTTACTAAAATTTGCGATTTGACTGATAGAATATTTCTATGTCAGGAGTGACTATAGGTAAAATTTAAGTTTTCGTTATTTCAACCTAAGGTCTTGGCTTTTCGTGTTTCAGAGTGTATTAAAGCGATCTAGCTATTAATTGTAAAATTGATTTCTTAAAAGATAGTCATTTTTACGCTGGGTGTTGGTAAATTTGTTAGAGTCCAGATTGCACATACAAAACCAAACTTTTTTATTTTCAATATTTCAGTCTGGGATTTCGGATTTACATGTTTCAGCGTATTTTAGAGTGTTTAAGCTTATCTTAAAAATTTGAAAAACTTTAACATTTAATACTAAAATTTGCGATTTGACTGATAGAATATTTCTATGTCAGGAGTGACTATAGGTAAAATTTAAGTTTTCGTTATTTCAACCTAAGGTCTTGGTTTTTCGCGTTTCAGAGTGTATTAAAGCGATCTAGCTATTAATTGTAAAATTGATTTCTTAAAAGATAGTCATTTTTACGCTGGGTGTTGGTAAATTTGTTAGAGTCCTGATTGCCCATACAAAACCAAACTTTTTTATTATTCAATATTTCAGTCTGGGATTTCGGATTTACATGTTGCAGCGTATTTTAGAGTGTTTAAGCTTATCTTAAAAATTTGAAAAACTTTAACATTTAATACTAAAATTTGCGAATTGACTGATAGAATATTTCTATGTCAGGAGTGACCATAGGTAAAATTTAAGTTTTCGTTATTTCAACCTAAGGTCTTGGTTTTTCGCGTTTCAGAGTGTATTAAAGCGATCTAGCTATTAATTTTAAAATTGATTTCTTAAAAGATAGTCATTTTTACGCTGGGTGTTAGTAAATTTGTTAGAGTCCTGATTGGCCATACAAAACCAAACTTTTTTATTATTCAATATTTCAGTCTGGGATTTCGGATTTACATGTTTCAGCGTATTTTAGAGTGTTTAAGCTTATCTTAAAAATTTGAAAAACTTTAACATTTAATACTAAAATTTGCGATTTGACTGATAGAATATTATTATGTCAGGAGTGACCATAGGTAAAATTTAAGTTTTCGTTATTTCAACCTAAGGTCTTGGTTTTTC
Organism: Neoaliturus tenellus; assembly: GCA_030545055.2. Taxonomy (NCBI): domain Eukaryota; kingdom Metazoa; phylum Arthropoda; class Insecta; order Hemiptera; family Cicadellidae; genus Neoaliturus; species Neoaliturus tenellus. Next base: position 27,063,263 of record CM061534.1, on the reverse strand, counting down.
GCGTTTCAGAGTGTATTAAAGCGATCTAGCTATTAATTTTAAAATTGATTTCTTAAAAGATAGTCATTTTTACGCTGGGTGTTAGTAAATTTGTTGGAGTCCTGATTGGCCATACAAAACCAAACTTTTTTATTATTCAATATTTCAGTCTGGGATTTCGGATTTACATGTTTCAGCGTATTTTAGAGTGTTTAAGCTTATATTAAAAATTTGAAAAACTTTAACATTTAATACTAAAATTTGCGATTTGACTGATAGAATATTTCTATGTCAGGAGTGACTATAGGTAAAATTTAAGTTTTCGTTATTTCAACCTAAGGTCTTGGCTTTTCGCGTTTCAGAGTGTATTAAAGCGATCTAGCTATTAATTGTAAATTGATTTCTTAAAAGATAGTCATTTTTACGCTGGGTGTTGGTAAATTTGTTAGAGTCCTGATTGCACATACAAAACCAAACTTTTTTATTATTCAATATTTCAGTCTGGGATTTCGGATTTACATGTTTCAGCGTATTTTAGAGTGTTTAAGCTTATCTTAAAAATTTGAAAAACTTTAACATTTTTTACTAAAATTTGCGATTTGACTGATAGAATATTTCTATGTCAGGAGTGACTATAGGTAAAATTTAAGTTTTCGTTATTTCAACCTAAGGTCTTGGTTTTTCGCGTTTCAGAGTGTATTAAAGCGATCTAGCTATTAATTTTAAAATTGATTTCTTAAAAGATAGTCATTTTTACGCTGGGTGTTAGTAAATTTGTTGGAGTCCTGATTGGCCATACAAAACCAAACTTTTTTATTATTCAATATTTCAGTCTGGGATTTCGGATTTACATGTTTCAGCGTATTTTAGAGTGTTTAAGCTTATATTAAAAATTTGAAAAACTTTAACATTTAATACTAAAATTTGCGATTTGACTGATAGAATATTTCTATGTCAGGAGTGACTATAGGTAAAATTTAAGTTTTCGTTATTTCAACCTAAGGTCTTGGCTTTTCGCGTTTCAGAGTGTATTAAAGCGATCTAGCTATTAATTGTAAATTGATTTCTTAAAAGATAGTCATTTTTACGCTGGGTGTTGGTAAATTTGTTAGAGTCCTGATTGCACATACAAAACCAAACTTTTTTATTATTCAATATTTCAGTCTGGGATTTCGGATTTACATGTTTCAGCGTATTTTAGAGTGTTTAAGCTTATCTTAAAAATTTGAAAAACTTTAACATTTTTTACTAAAATTTGCGATTTGACTGATAGAATATTTCTATGTCAGGAGTGACTATAGGTAAAATTTAAGTTTTCGTTATTTCAACCTAAGGTCTTGGCTTTTCGTGTTTCAGAGTGTATTAAAGCGATCTAGCTATTAATTGTAAAATTGATTTCTTAAAAGATAGTCATTTTTACGCTGGGTGTTGGTAAATTTGTTAGAGTCCAGATTGCACATACAAAACCAAACTTTTTTATTATTCAATATTTCAGTCTGGGATTTCGGATTTACATGTTTCAGCGTATTTTAGAGTGTTTAAGCTTATCTTAAAAATTTGAAAAACTTTAACATTTAATACTAAAATTTGCGATTTGACTGATAGAATATTTCTATGTCAGGAGTGACTATAGGTAAAATTTAAGTTTTCGTTATTTCAACCTAAGGTCTTGGTTTTTCGCGTTTCAGAGTGTATTAAAGCGATCTAGCTATTAATTGTAAAATTGATTTCTTAAAAGATAGTCATTTTTACGCTGGGTGTTGGTAAATTTGTTAGAGTCCTGATTGCCCATACAAAACCAAACTTTTTTATTACTCAATATTTCAGTCTGGGATTTCGGATTTACATGTTTCAGCGTATTTTAGAGTGTTTAAGCTTATCTTAAAAATTTGAAAAACTTTAACATTTAATACTAAAATTTGCGATTTGACTGATAGAATATTTCTGTCAGGAGTGACTATAGGTAAAATTTAAGTTTTCGTTATTTCAACCTAAGGTCTTGGTTTTTCGCGTTTCAGAGTGTATTAAAGCGATCTAGCTATTAATTGTAAAATTTATTTCTTAAAAGATAGTCATTTTTACGCTGGGTGTTGGTAAATTTGTTAGAGTCCTGATTGCCCATACAAAACCAAACTTTTTTATTATTCAATATTTCAGTCTGGAATTTCGGATTTACATGTTTCAGCGTATTTTAGAGTGTTTAAGCTTATCTTAAAAATTTGAAAAACTTTAACATTTTTTACTAAAATTTGCGAGTTGACTGATAGAATATTTCTGTCAGGAGTGACTATAGGTAAAATTTAAGTTTTCGTCATTTCAACCTAAGGTCTTGGCTTTTCGCGTTTCAGAGTGTATTAAAGCGATCTAGCTATTAATTGTAAAATTGATTTCTTAAAAGATAGTCATTTTTACGCTGGGTGTTGGTAAATTTGTTAGAGTCCAGATTGCCCATACAAAACCAAACTTTTTTATTATTCAATATTTCAGTCTGGGATTTCGGATTTACATGTTTCAGCGTATTTTAGAGTGTTTAAGCTTATCTTAAAAATTTGAAAAACTTTAACATTTAATACTAAAATTTGCGATTTGACTGATAGAATATTTCTATGTCAGGAGTGACTATAGGTAAAATTTAAGTTTTCGTTATTTCAACCTAAGGTCTTGGTTTTTCGCGTTTCAGAGTGTATTAAAGCGATCTAGCTATTAATTGTAAAATTGATTTCTTAAAAGATAGTCATTTTTACGCTGGGTGTTGGTAAATTTGTTAGAGTCCTGATTGCCCATACAAAACCAAACTTTTTTATTATTCAATATTTCAGTCTGGGATTTCGGATTTACATGTTTCAGCGTATTTTAAAGTGTTTAAGCTTATCTTAAAAATTTGAAAAACTTTAACATTTTATACTAAAATTTGCGAGTTGACTGACAGATTATTTCTAAGTCAGGAGTGACTATAGCTAAAATTTAAGTTTTCGTTATTTCAACCTAAGGTCTTGGCTTTTTGCCTTTTAGAGTGTATTAAAGCGATTTAACTATTAATTGAAAAATTGATTTTTTAAAAGATAGTCGATCATTGCGGGGTGTTGTAAAATTCGACAGTCTCGAGTGCCCATACAATACCAATTTTCTTATTATTCAATATTTCAGTCTGGGGTTTCGGATTTACATGTTTCAGCGTGTCTTAGAGTGTTTAAGACGATTTTAAAAATTTGTAAAACTTTTAACAATTTTCACTAAATTTTGCGAGTTTACTGATAGAATACTTCTCTAAGTTTCGAGTGACTATAGGTATAATTTAATTTTTTGTTATTTCAACCTAAGGTCTTGGATTTTTACGTTTCAGAGTGTTTTAAAGCGATTTAACTATTATTTGTATAATTGATTTCTTGAAAGATAACCACTTTTATGCTAAGTTTCTTTTATAATAGTTCATATAGGTCTTAAGATTAGTGTTTAGTGTATTTTTAGCTTCAAACCTTCTTTTATTACATTAACTGGTCCACGTGGGTTATAAAAATATTAGATGTACACCTCTTAGCGTTACCCAGAAAATACCACGGGGAGGTGGATGTACGTCATTTTCCACACATTCACACACACACACACACACACACACACACACACACACACACACACACACACACACACACACACACACACACACACACACACACACACACACACACACACACACACACACACACACACACACACACATGGTTTACGGGTCTTTTAGTCAACCGCGCCAGTGACCTTCACTCACCCCAGACTTTTCAAAGGAGTAGCTAAAGTAATAGCTTTAACTTCTCAATCTAATAAGTTCCACATTCACACATACACTCATACAGTTTATTCATTAAGAACAATTTTTACAATATTTACAAAATTATGAGAGGTCAATATGTTATTTAATGAAGATTCATAATGCATGCCATAACTATGCATAACCTCTTTAGCTTTATTTAAGATATTTATACTGTTTGGCACAGGATATCTTGAAAAACTTGGTACAAAACCATCTTTCTTAGCTCTCTTTAGCGCTCTTTTATATCGTCTTCTTTCTGTACGAATGCACTTATACTCCATTACTCCATACTTTTCATAGTATGTGTCTTTTTCCAATACACAAAAGATATGTTTTAAATCCATATTATCAGGTATAACTTTATGTAAAGAGTGAGTCAACTCAAGGTTTTCTTTTTTAATTCTATATTCTCCATACTTGCGAATAGATGGGAGGATTTCTTCGAACACCCAATCTTGAAAGCGTTTAGCTAATCTCATCTTAGACGATAAAATTAAGGAATATAAACCTGGTTCATTGATGAATGTGGTACTTTTTTGAAAGTTAGAGGGTAGCACTGAACTAGTTCCATCTATATCCTTAAATAACTTTTTATATTTTTCTTTAACTAGATCATTTATTGCTTTCCGTGGTCTTTTGTATTCTAGAACCTCTGATATATCATTAGCCTTAAACCATAAATTGTTTTCACGATCAAATAAGACAGCTACAGGTTTATTATCAAACATGTAACACTGCAGTGCAGACATGCTAAAGTAATTTGTTATCTATTTAATTTAAATATTAATTGAATATTAAAATTATCATACACCTTTTAAATATCCGAAAAACCGGAGTTGTGAAAAAGATGTTCACTCGGCAAAAGTTCGCCAAATAATGAAAGACATGGTTAAACGAGCTGCTTTTATACCCAACGGAGAATAGAGAAAAACCTTCTGTGCATGCGCAGTAGAGGAATACTAAAGGACATACACAATTGTACATTACATTTAAAACTTTTCTTGTAAAAAAAAAAAAAAAAAAAAAAAAAAAAAAAAACAAATATATATCAGAATTATATACCAACACAATATGCTTTATGTTTTACTAACATATTTTAAAAACATATTATATATTAATAAAAAACACTATTAAATAGGACCTTAAAGGTAGCATCAAAACGATGCTACCCTTTCTGCCAAAAGAGGGTCACTTTATCACTTTTAAGGTTAAAACTAATGTTTGGTTAAGAATTTACACACGCACACACGCATATATATAGTTTGGTTTTGTATGGGCAATCTGGACTCTAACAAATTTACCAACACCCAGCGTAAAAATGACTATCTTTTAAGAAATCAATTTTACAATTAATAGCTAGATCGCTTTAATACACTCTGAAACACGAAAAGCCAAGACCTTAGGTTGAAATAACGAAAACTTAAATTTTACCTATAGTCACTCCTGACAGAAATATTCTATCAGTCAACTCGCAAATTTTAGTAAAAAATGTTAAAGTTTTTCAAATTTTTAAGATAAGCTTAAACACTCTAAAATACGCTGAAACATGTAAATCCGAAATCCCAGACTGAAATATTGAATAATAAAAAAGTTTGGTTTTGTATGTGCAATCTGGACTCTAACAAATTTACCAACACCCAGCGTAAAAATGACTATCTTTTAAGAAATCAATTTTACAATTAATAGCTAGATCGCTTTAATACACTCTGAAACGCGAAAAGCCAAGACCTTAGGTTGAAATAACGAAAACTTAAATTTTACCTATAGTCACTCCTGACATAGAAATATTCTATCAGTCAAATCGCAAATTTTAGTATTAAATGTTAAAGTTTTTCAAATTTTTAAGATAAGCTTAAACACTCTAAAATACGCTGAAACATGTAAATCCGAAATCCCAGACTGAAATATTGAATAATAAAAAAGTTTGGTTTTGTATGGCCAATCAGGACTCTAACAAATTTACTAACACCCAGCGTAAAAATGACTATCTTTTAAGAAATCAATTTTAAAATTAATAGCTAGATCGCATTAATACACTCTGAAACGCGAAAAACCAAGACCTTAGGTTGAAATAACGAAAACTTAAATTTTACCTATGGTCACTCCTGACATAGAAATATTCTATCAGTCAATTCGCAAATTTAAGTATAAAAATGTTAAAGTTTTTCAAATTTTTAAGATAAGCTTAAACACTCTAAAATACGCTGAAACATGTAAATCCGAAATCCCAGACTGAAATATTGAATAATAAAAAAGTTTGGTTTTGTATGGCCAATCAGGACTCTAACAAATTTACTAACACCCAGCGTAAAAATGACTATCTTTTAAGAAATCAATTTTAAAATTAATAGCTAGATCGCATTAATACACTCTGAAACGCGAAAAACCAAGACCTTAGGTTGAAATAACGAAAACTTAAATTTTACCTATGGTCACTCCTGACATAGAAATATTCTATCAGTCAATTCGCAAATTTTAGTATAAAAATGTTAAAGTTTTTCAAATTTTTAAGATAAGCTTAAACACTCTAAAATACGCTGAAACATGTAAATCCGAAATTCCAGACTGAAATATTGAATAATAAAAAAGTTTGGTTTTGTATGGGCAATCAGGACTCTAACAAATTTACCAACACCCAGCGTAAAAATGACTATCTTTTAAGAAATCAATTTTACAATTAATAGCTAGATCGCTTTAATACACTCTTAAACGCGAAAAGCCAAGACCTTAGGTTGAAATGACGAAAACTTAAATTTTACCTATAGTCACTCCTGACAGAAATATTCTATCAGTCAACTCGGAAATTTTAGTAAAAAATGTTAAAGTTTTTCAAATTTTTAAGATAAGCTTAAACACTCTAAAATACGCTGAAACATGTAAATCCGAAATCCCAGACTGAAATATTGAATAATAAAAAAGTTTGGTTTTGTATGGGCAATCTGGACTCTAACAAATTTACCAACACCCAGCGTAAAATGACTATCTGTTAAGAAATCAATTTTTCAATTAATAGCTAGATCGCTTTAATACACTCTGAAACGCGAAAAGCCAAGACCTTAGGTTGATATAATGAAAGACGAAATTTTATGTATAGTCACAATTGTTAAAGTCCCCAAGGTCATCGCAATTCCCCCCACCACTTTCTTTATACATAGGGCACCTGGAGCCGTACGGTCAGTCGCTTTGCGACTGTCGTGGGGTGCACACTGGTGTCGGCACTCTGCTGTACGGTTTTAAGTTAAAGTTTAGGATTTATCATGTACAACAATAAAAACTCGTGACTTAGTGAAATATTCTATCAGTCAATTCGCAAATTTTAGTAAAAAATGTTAAAGTTTTTCAAATTTTTAAGATAAGCTTAAACACTCTAAAATACGCTGAAACATGTAAATCCGAAATCCCAGACTGAAATATTGAATAATAAAAAAGTTTGGTTTTGTATGGGCAATCAGGACTCTAACAAATTTACCAACACCCAGCGTAAAAATGACTATCTTTTAAGAAATCAATTTTACAATTAATAGCTAGATCGCTTTAATACACTCTGAAACGCGAAAAGCCAAGACCTTAGGTTGAAAAAACGAAAACTTAAATTTTACCTATAGTCACTCCTGACAGAAATATTCTATCAGTCAACTCGCAAATTTTAGTAAAAAATGTTAATGTTTTTCAAATTTTTAAGATAAGCTTAAACACTCTAAAATACGCTGAAACATGTAAATCCGAAATTTTAGACTGAAATATTGAATAATAAAAAAGTTTGGTTTTGTATGGGCAATCAGGACTCTAACAAATTTACCAACACCCAGCGTAAAAATGACTATCTTTTAAGAAATCAATTTTACAATTAATAGCTAGATCGCTTTAATACACTCTGAAACGCGAAAAACCAAGACCTTAGGTTGAAATAACGAAAACTTAAATTTTACCTATAGTCACTCCTGACAGAAATATTCTATCAGTCAAATCGCAAATTTTAGTATTAAATGTTAAAGTTTTTCAAATTTTTAAGATAAGCTTAAACACTCTAAAATACGCTGAAACATGTAAATCCGAAATCCCAGACTGAAATATTAAATAATAAAAAAGTTTGGTTTTGTATGGGCAGTCAGGACTCTAACAAATTTACCAACACCCAGCGTAAAAATGACTATCTTTTAAGAAATCAATTTTACAATTAATAGCTAGATCGCTTTAATACACTCTGAAACGCGAAAAACCAAGACCTTAGGTTGAAATAACGAAAACTTAAATTTTACCTATAGTCACTCCTGACATAGAAATATTCTATCAGTCAAATCGCAAATTTTAGTATTAAATGTTAAAGTTTTTCAAATTTTTAAGATAAGCTTAAACACTCTAAAATACGCTGAAACATGTAAATCCGAAATCCCAGACTGAAATATTGAATAATAAAAAAGTTTGGTTTTGTATGTGCAATCTGGACTCTAACAAATTTACCAACACCCAGCGTAAAAATGACTATCTTTTAAGAAATCAATTTTACAATTAATAGCTAGATCGCTTTAATACACTCTTTAATTTTATTATAGTCAAAATAAAATTTTTACGTATAGTCACAATTGTTAAAGTCCCCAAGGTCATCGAAATTCCCCCCACCACTTTCCTTATACATAGGGCACCTGGAGCCGTACGGTCAGTCGCTTTGCGACTGTCGTGGGGTGCACACTGGTGTCGGCACTCTGCTGTACGGTTTTAAGTTAAAGTTTAGGATTTATCATGTACAACAATACAAACTTAGCAAATTATAACATTTTAGCCAGTTCAATTTACCACACTTACACTTATTTGGCGAAAACATAAAACTGTTGTACCATGAGTAAATTTTTCTAAGTGTTGGTTCAAACCTGGGGGTACGTCTGTTGAGATGAAAACTTTAACTCTGATCGTACGAAGAGTAAATATTTCTAAGTGTTTGCTCAAACCTTTAGGTAGCTCAACGCACGGGGACGGGCTGTGAGCCGGCTATGAGCGGGGCCGCCTTATATCTCCACCGGGCAACCACACCCAGGGGCGCCATCGGTGGCGCAGGGGTGGGGGTGCTACCAGGGGTGCAGGGTTGGGGGCGCCACTGGGGGCGCAGGGGTGAGAGCGGGGATTACCGTCTCTATTGATGTAAGTATTTTACAAGTTTTCGGCTCAAGGTCACTACACTTTAACTCTGGACCAACATAGGCTAAATATTTCAGAATTTTTCCCTCAAGGTCACCACACTTTAACTCTGGGACGACATCGACTTGTGGTTTCTCTGTGTTTTGACTCAAGGTCATCACACTTTACCTCTAGGACGACATCAACTTGTAATATTTCTACGTTTTCACTCAAGGTCCCAACACTTTAACTCTGGTGCAACATCAAATTGTCGTACCAAGACAAATGCTCAAGGTCACTACACTTTAACTCTGGACCAACATAGGCTAAAATATTTCAGAACTTTTCCCTCAAGGTCACCACACTTTAACTCTGGGACGACATCGACTTGTGGTTTTTCTGTGTTTTCACTCAAGGTCATAATACTTTACCTCTGGGACGACTTCAAATTGTAATGTTGTTATGTTTTCACTCAAGGTCGCCACACTTTAACTCTGAATCTACTTAAACTTGTCATACCAAGAAAACTTTAGTTCTTATGCTCAAGGTCACCACACTTTACCTTTGGGACGACATCAACTTGTAATATTTCTATGTTTTCACTCAAGGTCACCACACTTTAACTCTGGGACAATATCGACTTGTATTATTTCTATGTTTTTTTTTACTCAAGGTCATTACACTTTAACATCTACATTTAAGGTAGCACCAAAACGGTGCTACCTGGCGTGACATTTTCAAGTTTCCCAAGGTCATCGCAATTCCCCCTACCACTTCCCATATACCTAGATTACGCGGAGCCTAATAGTCAGTCGCTCGGTGTCTGTCGTAGGGTGCACATCGCGGTTGCAGTAATGGTTAGAGTAAGGCAGCCGGGCCAGTTCAAGGTCACCCGAGCAGTGTCACATGACAGACTCAAGGTCATTACACTTTAACTCTGGGCCAACATGGGGTAAATATTTCTAATTTTTTCCTCAAGGTCACCACACTTTAACTTTGGAACAACATAGGCTAAATATTTCTGAGTTTTACTCAAGGTCGCCACACTTTAACTATGAGACAACATCGACTTGTAATATTTCTGTGTTTTGACTCAAGGTCTTAACACTTTAACTCTGGGACAACATCGAATTGTCTCCCCAAGAAAACTTTAACTCTTATGCTCAAGGTCATCACACTTTAACATTTAAGGGACTAATTAACATTTACATTTAAGGTAGCACCAAAACGGTGCTACTGCACTTTTGCTATTTCTCGTAGAAATTGGCTCCAAATCCTCAAGGTCACGAGGACTCTGAAGAGTAGAGTAGTCTCTCTACTCTTTGACTTTTTTTAAACTCCATTTGAATGACCTTGAGATTTCCCCCACCACTTCCCATATACCTAGAGTACGGGTCACTTCTCGAGCTGGTTCAAGGTCACCCTGGAGGTCACCCACTACACTTATACTCTAAGTGTTGGCAATACCCCCACTACAATTGAATCCCTAGGCTGCACAACGACGCTCCGTCAGTCTGTCTCCAACTTGCGTGCAGTGCGCTTCGCTGTTCTTCGTCTCTATTGATGTAAGTATTTTACAAGTTTTTGGCTCAAGGTCACTACACTTTACCTCTGGACCAACATGGGTTGAATATTTTTGTGTTTTTACTCAAGGTCACAACACTTTAACTCTAGCACGTCGGTTATCGTACCAGAGGTGCTCAATAACCTAACTTGTAATGTATAGGGTGGCGTTTGCACGCCACGTGGTATCGCCATGAGTGTCCTGTCCAAATTTTAAGTTAAATTAATTTTACTGTAATCTTTTCCATTTCCAATTCGTTTTGCCAAAGAATAAGGTGTCGCTTTATAAAGTGGTATTTCTCCAGAGTTATAGGGGATTGCAGAGATACAATTAGTTTATTTAGGAGACTCTTCATCTTGGAGTTTAACGCGATTTCCACTTTGACTTTGCTTCCTCGGCTCTCACAGCCTAAGCTGTACAGAAATGTTTCTTCTAGTGCCAACTCGGGCCAAGAGAACAGTGTGTTGACTGTAGGACAGCTCATGGTGAAGTGATGCGATACTCCAGCGTTAAGCCTCACCTTCCCCCACCACTGTGACCTTCCCCCACTCCTGCTGTTTCCCCCACCTCTTTTCCCTTGACTCGTGCGCTACAAGCAGTCTCTCAGTATTGTGTGGACTTTTGTGAGGAGACGCCATGTCGCGGGACACTTTAGGTAAGAAACTTAGCCGTGTTAAGGCTTTATTAGTTGCTCACTGTCCACCACTCAAAGTTAAGAGGGTTTCGACTTTAGCTAAGTGGCGCAAACTGTTGCGCGGACACCCTAAGTTTTATACAAAACGGACTAATGTCAGTTTTACTGATGAGGATTTGTTTAAAATATTGGATGAAATGACTTTTCCTTGCAAAATTCAGTTAGTTACTCCCATTCCTGACAGTTTAGAGTCTTAGTCTCTCAAGCCGATATACCTAGAGTACACAGGGCCTGACGGTCAGTCACTCGGTGGCTGTCGTGGGGTGCGCATCGGTGTCGGCGCTCTGTAGTTGTTAAGTGTTCAAGGTCACAGTAATATGAAATTGCGGATGTTGTGCTTGTTCAATGGTCTCTGAGGACTAGTGGATGACGGTTTAAGCAAGGTCATGTCGCAAACTCGAGTTTGACTTGGCACTTTTGCTGTTTCTCATCGCAGATTTGCTCCAAGTCGTCAAGGTCATGTGGACTCTGACTGAAACTCGGAGCGTAGTGCGAGAAACGGCAAAAGTGCCAAAAAATTTTGAGTTTCGGCGTGACCTTGACCTTAACAGTGTCAGTGACGTCATTTTGATGATGTAATGGATGATGACGTCATTAGCATGTCATTTCTGTGACGTCATGGGTGTGACATCACAGAAATGACGTCATCGATGGTGACGTCATCAATTACGTCATCGATGACGTCATTTTGATGACGTCATGGGTATGACGTCATCGATTGCGTCATCGTCGATGACGTCATCGATTACGTCATCGATGACGTCATCGGGGTCGTTGACCTTGGCGATGACGTCATCACATTCCTCAGAGGTCATTGAACTGAGCCAGCAACCGCAAAAACACACTACTAGTATGATTACATTTCGCACACAAACGAAAAAAATTTAGGACAAGTTTTCGCTTGCCTATTACTGAACAATTTAAACGTCATTAGTTTCTGTTCATTATCTATTAATTTTTATCTATACAAAAGGACATGAACAACGTCGGATAAGTCTATAAAAATGATACGAATTTCTGAAGGAGGTTTTTAAGCGCCTGCAATAATGCTGTAGGCAAACAGCATAGCGTTCCAGTGCTGCCAATTACCAGATTTGTTGTTGAAGGCGTTCTCGGATTGAACAATACCTCGGAGGAATAAGGTACTTCAGTCATAAGTTTTGAAAGTTTGTTGAAGAATTCAAACTTAAATTAGTTTTCCTATGGAGATGTCTCGTAAAACAATAAATCGTTGTTCTGCTTCTGATTTTTTCCGTCCAACTTTTTTAATGAATGTTTTACTGACGTGTTTGAAATTTTTGTATTGTGTTTAACTTTAAAGGATTAAAAGAGAGCTCAGCGTACAATGTAAAGAGGTTAGAATCTATTAAATTTTACCGAAAAATTAATTAATTTGATAAAAAAACCCTTAATTGAACTACTTAAAACGAAAAGGGAAATTAATTTTATTTGATTTATTGTTTGTAAGTGAACCGACATTGCTGTAATATTTTTTTATTTGCTAAATAATTTGCCGAATACAAAAGGCATGCAAGGCTTAGCTAGCCTCACCACACTATATGAGGCAAATTTTAGTAAAATACATAACATAATTGACTTTTTACATTGATGACTGTTGATGTTAAACCGCAGAGAGAAAACAGTAAATTTGGCGGTTTTGTATACTAAAATATGTTCTAATAGAGGACTTGTGGTAAGTAAATACAACACGATACAAAAATACATTCGGAATTGCAGTAAAAAGTCATGTTAAAGCATGTCAAAAGTAATGCAAGACAAGGTTTACAAATTAAAAACGTTTTCCCTTAGAAATAACATTTATTTTTTATAAGTACTAGTGAACTACCTTGAATTGTTCAGTGGTAAGAGAAATTTTATCAGCAAAAGGAGAGTGATGTGGTGTTGGTAATGTGAAGGGATAGGTATCTACAGTAATACATATTACTGTACTTTCTGTGTCCCAGGTTGGTGAAGATTGTAAAATATTTTACCCACTTCATCACGCTTCAGTTTCTGTTTTTTCTCATAAAATTATCGTTTGTTCTTCAATTACATGAACAGTTTAGAGCATTAATATAATAACTATTGTCTAACCAACAACTGAGTGTTTAATCAAAACGCAGCTCTTGAGTGACGTGATCCTAGACTGGCAGCAGACTGACCAAAACTTTTGTTTGCCTAGCGGTAAAAATTAAAACACGATTGTTGAGTTCTGTATCCACCAATGTATACAGAACCGAATAAGCAGGGACGTCCTTATGGGGAAGTGAGAACGCAGCCCCCGAAACACAGATAGCACCACCAAGACGTAATTTTTATTCAAGGATCATGCTGATTGGTTTAATGGAAACAGATGGCTAAAATAATTTTGCAGACGTTTGTTGTTGTTTTGATTTTTTTGTAAACAAATACGCTCATTTTGACATTTGAGAGGTAGAAGGAGCGCTTGCTGTGATAATAAGATGTAATCCTAGCAACAGCGCTTAATTTTACTCTGGTTTTCAGGGGCAAAACTAAAATATTTTAACATGGGATTTCCCTACTTATTCGGTTCTGTATACATTGGTAACCACCGACAATGAGGTGCTGTACATTATGATGGCTGCACCTAGTTCCTAACATCTCCACAAGAGTCGCTTACTGTCGCGTCGAGGATTGATTAAATCTTAATTACAGTATAACTTATTTAAAGGTTTAATTTATTTTTAAATTTTATTTTATTTCGTTCTATAAGATTGTGGCAACCCTATATATCGTCTAAAGTCGGCAATTCAAGTTCTGAATAGCGATCGGTATCTCCAAGAAAATTCGCTCTGAAAAAATCGTGCGGCTGAGTTGTACACTACCGAATGAACCATCGAGTTATTCTTGGTTAGATGCTCTGACTTATTTTCCGCGTGTTTGAGAAATAATCTGTCAGTTATCTGATACCGTTCATTCATTTATTGTCAACGATGATACTAAGCCCTGTTTCATGACCGTGGTATGTACAATAGTGGAACAATAAGTACTAATATACATATGGATAAAACGTACCAGATGCGTCTGTATGTTGAATAAAGTATCAAAAGTACTTGCGTAGAATGTTTAATTTTACATGCTAATACTTTCATTGCACACCTTTTAAGTTTTATTTCTGTAACAAATTTTCGTGACAAAATATCATATGTGGCATGGGATTTTGTTGTACCGTATGTATTTAAATTTTTAGAAAAAAATTCCGATTTGAACTGGTTTATTTTATTAAAGTGACGAACTTTTTAAAGGTTGAAATTGTGAAATCATAAAAATGTTACAGTTTATGATACAAAGCAATTAATCGTTAAGCCTCGTCCCCATTGGCCGAACATGTTCGCCGAACAAAGTTCTTCTGAACTTTTTTTATCGTTACTATATACCCTCATGTGGGCCATTAATTGTTGGTTAGAAATGTTTGTTGATTTTTTTGTTCGTCGCAAATGTTCGGCCAGTGCAGACGCGGCTTTAATTATTGTAATTTTCTAAATATAGCCTACTGTACTGATTGCAAAGTCGAGTGATTCAAAATTAAAACCGTTAAATCATCGATAATATTTTATATTGTATTTTAATATGCCATGAATTAATATACTTTATTTTAATATGTATTGATTAATGGCGTAAAAACAAAAAATGTATTATCTATAACAGCAAAACTACAAAATTGGCAAAATTTGCTTAGCTTAGTCTATATGAGCGCCTTCAGTACAGTAGTGACATAGGCAGGCGTGCCTGCACTGCTGACTGACAGAGAGGTTGTTAAAGGCTTCATCATATTGAAAAATGATGACATCAAAGTTAATTAAGTACTTCAGGCGAGAGTTCAAAATATTTCCAGGAGTTTGCAAACTTAAATAATTAATTTTAAAAAATGAGATTGTTTCCTAAACAATGCAATATTTTTATCGGTGTGCCGGTCTTCCATTCCCCAATTTTAACTGATTTTACGATTGGAAAGTAAGAAATAAATTCACTAAATAATATTAAATTTATTTGATTTTATATGTCATTTACTCAATTATTTAATAAAAACATTTTTCTGATTGTTCATCTTATAATAAGATGCATTAACATTTCAATACGACGTTATGTTTCTAACAGAAATTCGATTAAATACGTTTAACAAAAAAATAACAAGAAATAACTAAAAATGTCGTCAAGTCGATGAAAGCCGGGCCAAAGTCAATATGGCACTTAGTTGGAATGAATGGAAAGGTTAATTAATTCGGCTCACGTTACTTGGTGGTGTCAGTGCTGCCATCTGTGGAGTCTCCTCGGAACTGCGTCGAGCTAGTTCGTACATCGGTCGCGAGGGTGAGCGGGCGTCGAGGGAAAATTACATGTAAGCTGCTTAATTTTTTGGAAATTTTGAATGTATGTAATTGTATAAAGAATTATTTAATTAATACAAAATTTAGATGAAAGATAAAGCTCGTTCTTCAACAACATTTGAAGAAAGCCAATGAATAAATTATAGAAAACCATTTACGTTCTCGCTTGAATTGATCACATTAGAACCATACATAAACTCTACAATTAATGCATTGAGGTTATTGAATTACCCCTTTACGTTAGAAGCGCGACTTTGGTTCACCTCTGGAAGGTGGAGCAGCGCTCCTACGTATTACCATAATGTGATAGCTTTTTTTCTGTGCGATAGAGTCGCTTCATTTGATAGCATCAGGTGAAGCGACTCCCAAAAAAGTCAATTTACTCTCATAATTAGTGATATCATATAGCTGATGGATCTATAATAAAGCTATAGACTATCATACTGAAGTAATATAACAGTCTTATCAAAGTATACTCTCTAATTTATGTTATGGGTTTCTTTTTCCTTGCTTGAACTCATAAGGGATTATGTTATAATTGAATTTTTTACTATATGGAACATAGAGTATAAAATTCTTTTAGAGCGACTTCAAATTTCTCTTAGGCGAATTTTAGACCCCCAAAAGGCTTTTTTATTACTAATTTGATTTCAATGAAATTCTCAGGTTAGATTTTAAGTATTTTAAACTAGGTAATAAACTATAATCGAGCAATTATTTTCAAGTATTAAAAAAGCTTATTTTCCGGAATTTTTGACAGAACTTTAGTTGTTTAGGCTACATGATTTGACTAATGTAGTTGTTATGATCAGTTTATATTCCCCCATCGCAGCTGAGTTGTTGCTGTGTTTGCTGAAAACAACATTCAACATATTAACATAACCTTTTCTTTTTTATATCTGCTCGCCGTTATGTTACGTTTTTAAATAAAATTTAATTGATATTATGACAGACCTATTTGTTAAATTAAATAGATTAACACTTATGTTTACTTGTTGAAATTATAAATTATACAAAAAGATAGGCATGTTGATGTGGAATGAATTGCTGTCGTACGGCATTATGCGATTAACTAATTTATGGGATACAACAAATATCTATTTGGGAGAAAGATTTAAATTGAACAACTAATTAGAATGTGTTGTGCCATTGTAGCCTATGTCTCAGGTAACAAAATATGCATTAAGTGTTAAGTAAGCGTAATTCTACAATACTTACATTACTTGATTTTTATTAATTTGCAATCATGGATTTTAAATTGTATTGTTTTTTCGCTCTACAATCTATTTACCTTTAATATTATAAGCATAATTATTATTAAGTTACTTGCTTGTTTTGAGGTCTTAGCTAAAATCATTGTTTGTATTTGTAGGCTAGGCCTAGGATGTACGCCGGTTGACTTTGGACGGTTAGATGACGTTCCACTCTTCACATTCGATGGAGATGGAAACCTCCGTTCTCTCCCTAAAGAGCAACAAGGCTCCTGACCCGGACGGATTCCCAGCGAGGCTTTAAAGAAAGTATTTTTAATTAATGCTGATTTGTTGTTGAGAATGTACAACGCCTGTTTGGTAGAAAGGGTATTTCCGGCTCCCTGGAAAACCGCCAGACTTGTACTCATCAGCAAGGGCAAAGGTGATCCCGAGCTGCCGTCGTCCCACAGGCCTTTTTGCATGTTGGACACGGCTGGGAAGCTACCCGAGAAGCTGATCCGTTCCCGCCTGACGTCTGCCATGGAAGCTGCTGGGTACTTATGCCCCCGTCAGTATGGCTTCAGAAAGGGACGGTCAACGATTGACGCTATCACCGAAGTCCAGAGAGCTGTGAAGAGAGCCGAGAGCCACGACCATTTCTCTCGCTAAGTAGTGCTTCTTTGTTACGCTTATGTCAAGAATGCCTTTAACTCGGCGAGGTGGGTCGATATGCTGGATGCGCTTCGCAACACCATTCGCGTTCCTGCATATCTGTTGCGACTCATCTTGTTGCGGATTATCTCCGCTCTCGAAGCCTGATTTACGACACAAGGGACGGAACGTGGACGATCGAAGTCACTTCTGGTGCCGTGAAAGATTCAATACTCGGCCAGGATCTCTGGAACGTTGCCTATGACAGCCTCCTGAGGTCCGAGATGCCTGAGGAAACCACTTTGGTTGGGTACGCCGATGATGTTGCAGCTCTCATTGTCGCACGCAACGTTGAGCTGGCCCAACTAAAGTTGAACCGAGTCATGCGTGTGGTCAACACATGGATGTTCGATCACGCTCTCTCGCGTACTCTCCGTAAGACGGAGATTGTGATCCTTACGAAGAAGAGGATGGAGACCGTCGTTCCGTTCCGAGTGGGAAGGAAGGTGGTCCAATCAAATCGTGCTGCTAAGTACTTCGGGATTATGGTGGACACCAAGTTAAGCTGGAGGGATCAGATATTCCGTACGGCGGACTAGGCCGCTAAGGTAGTCACTTACCTTAGTAGGCTGATGGCCAATGTCGGGGTTCCACGATCCAGCAGAAGACGTCTGTTGATATCCGCGGTTCAGTCCGTGCTTTTTTATAGAGCAGAGGTGTGAGCAGACGCTCTCGATAAAGAGTAGTACAGGTTGCGACTCGCCCGGGTTCAACGTCGAGCGGCGCTCGGGGTGTGTTCCGCCTACCGGACAGTGTCCGAGCCTGCCGTCCTGGTGGTCGCCGGAGTTATCCCTGTTAAGCTCTTGGCAGGAGAGAGGAAGGCAATTTATCAGAGACAAGGCGAGATTAAAAGGACACGGCGAGAGCAGAAGAGCGCTCCAGAACCTTCCAGCAGTGGCAACACAACTGGGAGCACGACATCCGAGGATGATGGACTGCGCGACTTATCAAGCACGTCCAACCATGGGTGGAACGGCAGCCAATTCTTGACAATTCACGGCTATCTCGGTCGTACCTGAACCGGATGGGCAAGACCGGTTCACCGGACTGCATTTATTGCTCGGGCGTTCCCGACGATGAGGAACACACATTCTTCCGCTGCCCCCGTTGGGAAGGGCCCCGCCTGAAGGCCACACAAATTTTTTGGTGCATTTTCGGTGGACTCGGTCTGCCAATAGTTCTTGGAGGATAAGGAAAACTGGGATTGTTTATCACAGTTCGTCCGGGGCATCCTCCTGGAAAAGAAAACGATCTGGACCGCGAAGTGGCCCAGATCCCTTGATCGAGTGGCTGGATAAGGAGTAAGCCCCACCGACGTTAGCCAAATTTAGGCCTAGCCTGACGTAATGTGATAAACAATTCCAGGTTAGAATCCTAAAGAGTAGAGGAGGTTTTTTAGTGGGTAAACCCATTTTTAGGGGAGCCCCACACTACAGACTTGCCACCTGTGTGCGTAATGCATTTTTCTTACCTCTCCCTAAAAAAAACCCATAAAAAGCGTCACTTAATCCTATACTCTTATACGAGCAATGTTTGCTTGTTTGCTTGCTTGCTTACTTGCACAATTATCTCAAAAACGGCTCCGACGATTTCCTTCAAATTTTGGAATATGGGGGTTTTGGCCACCAGAAATCGATTGGAGCTGGTCCCATAGCTGGAAAAAATCCGGTTTTCGAGCTAGAGCCCTTCAAAGATCCCATGTTATCCTTATGGAAATTTTTTAACTGAACAAAAATCAGCTGATAACTGTAGATAAAATAAACCGTGTTACATCTTTAACCTGTGGTTTTAGGAAAATCATACCAATGTGCAGCAAACCTTCCGCCTGGCGAGTGAGCGGAGCGAACGAGCTTTGTGTGAGAAACGAAAGTAATAATTTTACCGAGCTTAAGCTCGGTCCCCCTGGTACTAACTCAAAAAGTGAGTAAAAAATTCTTGTACGGGACGGACATCGGAGCGTATTCCTAGTTCTACATAGTACCAGGTTAACCGAGCCTTGTCCCTTGATTTTAATTCACTTTTTTATAGTGTCATTGTAATCAAGCTATTAAATTTACACCAGACTCTTCACAGTTAACAGCTGTTGAAAAGCTGCTTAAAACTAATCTTTATTTTTGTTTACTTTTCTTTGTTATTTCGTTACAAAAGTAGCAGCACATAGGAACAATATTAAAAATTAAATTTTTTCTGACGTTAAGTTTGTTTCTAAATTTCTTTTTTGGACAAAAACACACTTAAATGCAAAGTTTAAGAAAAATCTATCCGCTAGATTTCGAGATCAACAAAACACATCCCTTCAGACACTCCCCGTATTATAGTATAGGATTTGGTTATCTATGTTGAAAGTCATGACAGCTGATTAGATATAATATTTATTTTTGCTTGATAAATTTAAAATAACTAGAGATCACCTTCTGGTCGAAATTTCCAATCGAAATCTGGACTCAAGAAGTTTAAAAATATTTTAGACTGAGACATATTCTTCCTGTTTCTCTTGCGGTGATTTTTACAACAGCTGTATATGAGTCAATCAATTCTCCTTCCTCCATAAGATTAACATTGGAACTTTGAAAGCCTGTGAGGCGTAGTCCTGGAGAGCGATGTGAATTAGAATGTGATTCTGCTCATCTACAGGACTATACCTTTCTAACGGTATGAGCGGATTTCTCCTACGATGCACACGAGCTGAGAAAAAAGAAGGAAACGAAACATGCTTGCCTATTAATATATAGACTAACAATTACAGGTTATATACCGTAGAACCTGACATGACCTGGTGTAATAAGAGGCGGCGAGAGGAGCAAAGTAATCCTTTGCTAAAGGTGACGCAGAAATCTGAAAACAAGTCGTCAGACTATTACCAGGAGTACTCTTATTCTCCACTTGCAGGGAATACTCGCAACCATTTGGACCTAAACATACAACATAAAATAGCAATATATAATATAGAATTACAAAATTATCGAGGGTTTGTTTTTATTTTCGATTTGTTAATGAAAAGTTTATAAAAGTTGCTTAATTAATGAATCAAATCGAAGCGCAAGCTTATTTCCGTTGGTTAAACACCAACTTCTGAACTAAACAATAAAAGTTTACCTCGAAAAGCTCGATAAACAGAGCGTTCCTTTTCATTGTCCTCGATTAAGTTAAAAGGGTAACTTGTTAAGTTGCCAAAATCTCCGTTAACAATTCATATGAATGAATTGACTTGTTACGAACAATTTTGACTTTTGTGCGAAAAATACTCTCTTAAAACCTTTTGGTGAGCTAGGTTTTTTTAAGATAATTTGCAATTTATTATAAACTTAAATGATTTTTCATCAACCTAAAATTATACAAAGATAGCAAGTGTAGTGATTGTTTTTTTAAATTATGTTTGTGTCTTTTGTATCATAAAAACCTACTGCATAAGAGAATCTCATTGACCTAGTTGATAAACCAATTTATGAGTCATTGCGATCGTTCACGTGCATCCACCGCAAAGAGGTTTGTTTACGTTTTTGCCTATCACATGACAAATTCCACACACTTCATTTGTGGGATTTGTCACGTGATAGACAAAAGCGTAAACAAACCTCTTTGCGGTGGATGCACTTGAACGAGCCCAAAATGTTTTTCTTAATCGAATTTAATGTTTTTTCTTGGGCCAGTTTCTGTACTCCGTTTATGTAATTGTAAGGGTTAATTACTGTAAATATTTTCCATCACGGCTGCAAGATTTTTATTCTTTTTTGTTTTGGGGTACCATACTGTACCTAGATTATTCGGGGTGCTGCACTATTATTTTAAACTCTCATAAAGCCAATGAAGATCACGTATTCGGTCCAAGAAATTAACTACACTTAATTTTTTGTCAGAATACTGTATACTACATATATAGCTTTTCCACTGACAACAGAATTATAGCATAAAAGAGAGTGTGATAAAGTGTGAGTTGAACAATGAGTAGAGATTTGAACGCTTGTAAGTGGCAAAAATATAATATTTTAAAATACAAGATTCACAACTGAATGTAATGAAGAACATCTACATAGGCACATATCTACTGTATCAAGAGTGATTACAAATGTGATAAAAACCTTGTCTAGAATATAAATATTTCCCAAAAGGTGCATACGAGTTCTAGGTGGTGTTGATACGAGACACTATAGCAGTACCAGATGTAATTGATCACCTTAAAAAAAACATCTAATCTGATAAGAACATTTACTCGATGACGTCATTGGCTTTGTTTATCTGGTCGTCGTGAGATGGTTCTGCCGCCTTTAATCAGCTGGGGTCATCAAGGAAGGGTCACTTTGTATTTAATTAGGTATTCTACGTGTGACGTCATTGGCTTTGATTCATTAAAGTTCATGTAAACAATTGAAGCAACATGTTTCCATCCTAACTCAAGGTATACAAGCGAAATCTAAAGCTTCTAAGGTTTCTAAGGTTCTAAAGATTTCTAAGGTTAGCTTTCTAAGGTTGCTAAAAATTTTTTATATAAAAAAGTCGTTTGTTTTAACTGATTATCCTAGCACAGAGGTTTTGTGGTGAAATTTCAATTAGTATTCAATGCACATCTCTATAGTGTCATGAGGATTTTTTGTTATGCTTTATTACAATTAAAAAAGCATCCTGATAGATTACCAATAGTTAGTTATGAATTATGTAAGTAATTGTTAAACTGTAAATCTATGTATAATTGAAACAATATAAAGCTGTGTTTCACAACGCTTCAAATTTCAAATTAATAATTCTCAATGTAAAAACTATCCATAGAAAATTTATATTCAGTATTATAAAGATCAGTTAACAAACGCCAGCATATTTTATGTTAAATGTTTTATGTGAGTAGTCAAATTGTTGTAGTCCACAAATTCATCTTATGGTTATCAACTTACCACTCCCGCAGTTGAACAGATATATAGATGCTTCAAACATCAACTATGTTTATTCTTTTTTACTTTTCTATACAACTACTGTAATTTTTTTGGCTATTGCTTAACAGATTTCTCAAAAATCTCGTTAAATGCGTCATTCTACCAAAATAAAATCTATAAAGAAATAAATTTGTCTAATTGGTTTAGCCTTTCTTGTTTATATGTAGCCAAATTACTTTTCATAGCCAGGGATTAAAAGATCACCCCTTTACTAATTCTCAAAATTTAGTTGTATATTATTTTATTTTTTATTATTTTTTTTTATACCTCTTTAAACGTAAATAACTATCCTGAAATTCTTTCATGAAATATTCAACACCTATGGAACTGTAATAAATACTTGTACTATCTTTTAGTGCAGTAAAAACCAATTTTCCGCACGAGTCTCACACTGCAATAGGCATTTTCTGACAAATTGCAGGTTCGGAGGTTTTTGACGGTTGGAAAATGTCGGACCTTAATTAAATCCAACAACAAGACACGAAACAATTTGCGCTGCGTCTCCCAAGTTTCGCTTTGTTGCTGGCAGATTGTTCATTCAGCAAAAGAATCATTAACAATCCCTCAAAACAAGACTCTAACTTGCCAACCTGTTTACGATTACCTTATTTATATCATATTAATTTGTGTTTGTTGCGGCGCAACCAGGGTCTTGTGGGGCCCCTCCATTTTCCTTTGGCCGGCAAAGTGGTGGGGGTGTCAAAAAACCAACCCTTCAGTTGCGACCCAGCGTCCGGCCGTGCAAGACATACATGTCTTTTTGTGCACACAGCACCACTTACATTCAGCCGGCTTAAACTCACATTTTTTCAGTCATTACAGTTAAATACATTTTAATTTTTACACTTTATTTGCATCGCTTTGAACAATAAACATTCGGTGTATACATACCTGCGTGTTTAATTGATTACAAACCCTTTTTAATTTGCGTAATCGTCGGACACGCGCCGACAAACAGTGTTAGTAATTTTCTGGGCTATTTCTTTAGTTTATAGAAAAAATGGCCTTTGAGTTGATTTAAGAAAATAATCATATCATTGAGAAATTAGTAGGCCTAAGTTCTTTTAAAAAGAAAAGTTTTGAACTAATTAACTAAAGTACCCCAATAAAATATTTCGTGTTGTCAGTCTAGAGTTTTCAACGAGTAAATAGCACGAATCCACTATAGTCAGGAGCAATAGAACAGGCGTGTCAAGGTCAAGTCTTTTAATAAGCCAGCTGATTTTTGCTCATTTAACTACATGTTAATTAGCTTGACCTTTACCCGCCCGTTCTATTGACGCCGACTATAGACTCAGCAAATTCAAGCAAAAGATTTCGTGAACAGCTAATGGATGCGTTAAAAAAACCCCGTTGCAGCAGCCCTGCGTACTCAGCGAATTTCTAATTGAATTTCAGATTATTTACTTTCCCCATAAAACACCATAAGATCGAGTATGTAGGTTTGCTGCCATTGGGTGTTGTTAGTCTTAGTTAATCAATAATTAGTAAATGTAAACACAAAATTGTATCAAGCTCCGGCAATTTTTATTTCCCCCATAAACCCCATGGGGGTGAGTATGTAGGTTTGACGCCATATGGGTTTTGTAAGCAAGTATAAGTTAAAACTTATCTAGATAACGTACATAACAAATTTGATTAAGTTATGTCAATAAATAAGCAAGATATAGGATTTTCTTGAATAACATGAAAAATCCTATTTTCTATTCTTCTATATTTTCTAAATTCTTATTTACCATAAGAATAACATGGAAAACACATTTTTGGATTTTCTCCGTAACCAGTTATGTTAAGATAAAAATTCAAAATACCAAATTGTTTGTTTTTCAAGCCCTTTTAAATGGTTTCAGTTAAAATTTATGAATTTTAAAAATTAAGGTCAAAAAATGCCAAAATCCCATTTTTGACCCCTTTGGAACCCCATAAAACCCCGTTCCCATAACCCGACAATGCTGGTTCGCGAACTCATGAAAATAGACCTGGTCTTACACCTTCATACCATAAATTTCATCAAAATCGGAGGTCTCCTTCAAAAGTTATCAGTACCATGGACACATAGATCTATATATTTATCTATATATGTATATGTATATGTATATGTATATAACTATATATATACATATACATACATATATATGAAAATGAACGAACGGTGTTTTTGGCTTCTGGGGACCTCAAAATGAAAAAGTAACATGGTCCCGGGCTTAGGTCTTACCATGGCTACTACCGTAATAGTGTATCCCCTATAGGGAAATACGGTTATTCCCTATAGGGTTTTGAACTTTTCGCGACCCTGGCGGGAAAAACTATAGGCCTTTGGTAAGAGAGTTCACTACGAGAGTTTAGAACTTAACCGCTCACTTAACTGCTTAGGAGATAATTTGTGACTGAAAGTATTAATCGATCATATACTCTACAACCATTGTACAAACACAAATCTGACGGGGCCCATAACTAAGCTAGACTACGTCTTTTTTTTATTAACAGTGTCAAAACTACTCATGATAACCTAAACATGTGCCCATTCATTTTGTTTGGAAAAAGACGTAGATTATTAATACAATTAATAATAAAATGCTGGTAAGTTTTCACAAAATGTGCAAAAAGATTTTTCATTTTTAAAATATCGTTCAAAAGTAGAGTACAGTACTAGAACTTTTATACTGATTTTTATACAGACAATACAAGAAATACTAAATCTAGGCAGTTTAGTTCCCTACGTAAAAATATGTTTGGTTTGTTGGAAATATTTGTTTACCTCCGTTATGAAGAAAAATACGCAAAATTTATATAGGCTATGTGCGCTGCATACTTTTGAAAAATAAAAATAAATAAATAAACATATAAAAATAATAGTATTTATTTGAAATAATGGGATTTTATATCACACAAAATTGTTTTCTTCACTTTGAATATGTTGAAATTTTATTTAGTCTTTTTTTTTACTTTCCTAAAAACATAATTTAGTTGCTCAAAGCTTCATACAATTTTCCTACTACTTTATAATATCATCAATTTGTATATATGTTTGTAGTACAGATCTGTCTAGACAAGAATACATACATATAATGTTTAAGGAAATGTAAAAATGTTCCGAAGGCATTCGAGTGTATGTACGGACGGGTCACTTGAACAATTTGATATAGGTTAGGTCCCGCACCGTCAATAGATATAGAATGACCAAGCAATAGAGGAGGGAATTGCTTATAATAATAATAATTGCTTATTATGATACGAATATGTATAACTTTTTCCTGGCAACAAAATGATATGATTTATAACACACTAAAATCAGTTATAATGTTTAAATAGGTAATTTAAAATTTTCCGTATTTCCGTCATATTGGGCAAACTGAGTACAGCACATTATAGCTGATTTGAAAAATTATCTTACCTACTTTCCGAAGTCACATGGCAAATGTTTACTATAAGAACAATGCGTGTTCTTTTCAAAGATACCATCGGCTTTCTGATTGGTCAAAAGTAACAAAACCCAAGATTTTAATTTAAACATATGATTTTCGACGCTACGCAGTTTCCGAGTCGGAATTTGTTCGCGTGCTTAATTTTGTTCAAATTATAATACGAATTGCGCCTATTTATTAATGATACAAAGATTGATTACATTCGAAACTGAAAGTTTGGAGTGTCTTCTTTATATGGTATAAATATTCTTATGTTTCTAGATTGTCTTCAATGGGATATAAGTAATTGAAAAAAATATGAGCTATATTTCCGGTATCCGGCAATAGACAATTTTCGCACAAATGCAATTGCCGGATATCGGGCAATGGGCGCTTCTAGGGTTAAAAGGTTTCTTGTGATAGGGTCTTAGTCAACATCATCATACTGCTGCGACACTCTAAGGTCTGTGGATGAAGATGCTAGTGGTCCCTGGTGTGTAGACTCACAACACAAATACTATTTTTTTCTACTGGATTCTGATGTTGGCGGAGGTTTGGTTGTTTGGCAGAACAACTCCGCCTGCTAAGTAGTACGGTAAATTTTTCGTTCCGTCCATAAAATATTCCATAGGGGAGGTTATTATAAAATAAAAACCATACGTTTGTTGTCATTATTTATTATTATTTTTTTTTTTTATAATCTATTTGTAAAATCATTAAAATGACTAGAAATTATTACTTGGAAATTATTAGTTGCGAATCTAAACACTAAAAGCGCTAGTAATTCCCTCTCTTTCCGGGCCTGCGCTACAAATTTCGCCAAACAAGCCACTTATCCTCGAATATTCGACTAGTGCAGATAATGGTGGGATAAAAAAAAACCTCTAAAGTCGGACTCATGGTTAATGGGAACGATTCCTAGGAAGGTGCAGACGCCGCACGTTGTTGGGAGCAGCACTAGCTGGATCACACAGTGCTGCCATCTGTGGAGGATCGCCGGAACTGCGTCCCACAGCTAGTTCCTGCAGTGGCCGGGAGGGTGCGCGGGCGTCGAGGTTAAAAACAAGGTTTTATTGACTTAATATTTCATTGCGTCGTGAAAATTTATATCTAATGCAATTTTCAATCAATAGTAATAAAAATTAGTCTTCAAAATGTTTTTAAATAACGTGAAACTAAAATTGTTGAAAAAAATTATCAAATAGCATTTATGTTCTCGCTTGGATTGCATTGATGACCAGACTATATAATATTGGATCAGTGAAAGAAACATTGAAACCCAGAGAGGAAAATCAAAATTGTACGTCTTGCGGATAGATTTTCAACATTATTCTTTTAAAAGTCGGGGACAATTACTTTAACTTAAGTTTTGAAACCGACTTGATAATCTGAACCATTAACAAGTAAGAATATCGGTTATAAAGAGAGAGGGTAATGTAAGATGACTCATTTTAAAGCTTGAGAGGAAAGGACTTCAGGGAAAATACCAAATGTATAAAAAAGTACCTTATCAAAAATGATTTGGCCACCTTACCTTGAACCTCAAAGTTTCAATGTTAGGGTCTAATTTTATAAGAAAAGAAAAGATTTTTAGATCCACACGCGTGATTAAGCAGATGTTGAGAGAATATTTTTATTATAAACTCAGCTCGTTATTCAGGAGATTTTTTGAAGTAAGAAAACCATTTAGACCATTGTTTTGATTAATCAAAGATATCACATGATTGACAGGACACAAATGATTGTACTAGAAATAAAAGAAAGTTAAGGGTCAAAGATACATTCCAGCGAATATTCACCGCTTCTAGTTAAAAAATCAACTATAGTGTTACTTTAAGACTAATCTTATTTGAAACGTTTTTTAAATAATGACTAAATGCAAAGATAAATAGCAAATAAAACATTATATTTTGATAAACTATTTATGCAAATTACAACTTGTGCTTAGTGCATTTGAAAACTATTTTAAACCAAAGAAAAGAGAAAGCCAAAAGGTATCGTTTCTTGCATTAATACTGACATTAAAATATCATAAAGCTGTGGCCCATAGACGTCACGAGAGCGTGTTTGAGACCACTGGAAATGTTCTAATGCACACAATTTCTGTTCACATCATGAAATGTTTACTCTTGTAGAAAACAGCTGATATCTGCACAGGTTTAAAAGATATGCTTCGCGTATGATATGCTGTAGACTTATCAACTTCTTTAAAGACTTTCTTCCGTAACTTCTAACTATTCAGTTTACAGCTGCATTCATAATTAATTCTTACTGATGTTTATGTTTTTAAATTCAAATGCAAATTCTACAAATTGATTACTTGTTTTATACTTTTATATGACTTTTAACTGTTCAAACATTAAACATTCATAATCAGTAGTGTAAAGTGCAATTAAAAGAATTATCAATTATTTTTATTCTAGTGTCATTCAATAATTTAGTAACTGGCTGCCATCATTCACTCTGTACACAAACGTAAATAGACTTCTCATCCAATGCTTTTTGCTTGATACCAAAACTTGGAAAGTTCGTGTAGGCATACGAAGCACCAGATTCGCTGCAATCGATGTTGTTATTATTCAGCTGCTGGATTTACAGTGCTGCAAAACCATTTTCCAAAAACATAAACATAACCCTCAGTTATTAAACATTCCATCTTTGGTTTAGGAGAGTGGTAATACTGATTTATATATCATATATCACTTGTACTTCATGTACGCCGCAGCAGATCGCACCATCGTCGTCTATGTTTTAAACACGCCTATGCTATGAGAAGTCTATTCACGTAGTGTATATAGTCAAAGCTGCCATGTAAAACCACATGTTTATACTTGAACACAAAGTCTGCAGTTTGACAGTTGAGTCAGGTGTTTTCATTATTTCTTTGTTTTTATCCTTTACTCTAATAATACGAGAAGGTATTTTGTTTTTGCACACTGATCTCGATAACGGTTTGAACGATTTTCTTCAAACTTTGCAAATTACTTAGTTTTGGGATAAAAATTACATTTATATAGGTTTCTTTGCAAGGAAAAAACTTATTTCGTTAAAATATTTAATTGAAATTCTAAAAATTTTAACATTGGTCTTAAGGAGTTTAAAATCAAAACAAAACAGTTGCTATAAACATCAGCTGACACAACTGTCTAAGTACGATTCACGAACCGCGTGCTACAATATAAACATGAAGGTTTTTACATTGTAACCAGTAACTGATTTACTGCATTATTAAAATAGCTATTTGTGTATTAAGAGCGTAACGTATGTCATTGCCACAAACAATTCAAGGGCGGCAATGACTGTTTGCGCTCGTAATTTATTTATTTATTTATTTATTAATACTCACAAGATTTTTCCTACCAACATAATTGCAACAGATTAAATGTTTTATTGTAAACAAAATGTCATTTAGATTATATTTGATTTGTTTCTGTTAGAACACACTGTTAACTATCAAACATAACCCCAAACTAAAATAAACGGGATCAGTTAACTGACACGTACTTTCTCCCAACAATATAAAAAAGGTATTAAAAGCTCCAAACATTAATGTCTTGATGACTCAGTTGGATAGCTACCAGCTGAGCAGCGCTCGTTTGACCCTACGCACTTCTGTGACTTTTAATAACGTACTGCGTTTACCGCTAAACGAAAAATTGAATTTTCTCCGCAACCACTTGACGTAGAGCAATAATTTAAAATACTGGATTATTTAGTTTTTTGAGCTTGATTTAATGGTGATAAGTAAAATTTATTTCGAGACAACAGCTATTTTGAAAATTCAAAAAATTGATTTTTGAAACACTTTTTACTCCATAACTTTTGAACGCGCATTTTCTCGGAGATGCGGGTGGTGTCATTATATTCACCATTTTAAGCTTAACAAACCACAAAATTTTAATAAAAATCGTTGGAGCCGTTTTTGAGAAATTTTGATTTTTGAGGGTTTTTGGGGGTAAACTACCCTTAAAAATCAAAAATTCAAAAAAATGAAAAAGACGCCTGGAATTATCGTGGGTTTGGACCTACGTACCAAATTTCACCAAAATTGGACCATTGGGGCATTCTCTAGCACTGTATACATCCTGACACACACACACCCACACACACACACACACACACACACGCGCGCGCGCGCGCTCTCTCTCTCTCTCTCTCTCTCTCTCTCTCTCTCTCTCTCTCTCCACACATTCCTGGCATATCAGCCTAACGTCTGTAAATTGAAGTGATCAAGTTTTCTGAGTTTACCCTTCCAATCGCATGAAGCCAACTATTGACTCTTGATTTGTAAACCATGTAAGATAAAGCTGAATTTTTTAAAAAGTCTGGTAGATTTCTATACAAAATATGTGAAATATAAAAAGTGTTCGTTGTTGAAAAGGATTTAGAGAGTTTGGGAATTTGAATTCCTAAGTTAACTGCATTTCTAGTCTGATATGAGTGGGTTGAAATTTGTAAAATACTATTAGCGTTTTTAAATAGATTACAAATAACTGCTCTAACGTAAAGTTGTCTTACATCTAACACTTTGGTTTCCTCAAACAAAGCATTATGAAAACAAAGCGACAATGATTAAATCAGCTGTTAACCAAAGAGGTAAAATCCACTCAACAAATTCATGCAAGAGTAGGCTACAGTCCTACATTAAAACATCCTAAGAGACGAGTGAGCGAAGCGAACAAGTTCGAGGGGGGAGGCGAGTGAGCAGAGTGAACGAGCTCATCTTGAAAGTAAAAGTCTTGTGGACTTGGCATTTAGAGCAGTCTGTGACAGATATTACTATGACTATAAAGAATTGTTTAAGTTTACCGAGCAAATACTCGGTAGCCAGGTACTTTTTAACTAACTCCTTAAGACCAATGTAATTTTTTTTTTTTTATTTCAGTTAAAGATTACAAAGAAATAAGATTTTTCCTGGCATAGGAACCTTATAATATTTTTATCTCAGAACTAAGTTATTTGCAAAGTTTGGGGAAAATAGTTTTTGAGATCCTTGTGCAAACATGCATACATTTCAATATACCTTTCATGTATTAGAGTATAGGATAGGATTTTAAACGTCTTTCCCTTAATAGCAATTAACTGCTCTAACTCGGCCTCAAAAGAACAACTATGATTGAGACTGAAGTTATGGCAACTTAAATATTAATAAATAGTACCAAGTCTAGTTTGATTACTTAGTCTGTATTGGCAAGTAATGTAAAACCAATTTGTTATAACACCCTTTCTAGTGGTATGAGTAGGTTTCTCCTCCGATGCACGTAAGCGGAGAAAAAATGGAGGACAAGTTTTCGCTTGCCTATTACTGAACAATTTAAACTTCATTAATTTCTGTTCATTATCTATTAATTGTTATCTATACATGAGGATATGAACAACGTCCGTCGGATAGGTCTACAAAAATGATACGACTTTCTGAAGGAGGTTTTTCAGCACCTGCAATAATGAAGTAGGCAAACAGCGTAGCATTCCAGTGCTGCCAATTACCAGATTTGTTGTTGAAGGCGTTCTCGGATTGAACAATACCTCGGAGGAATAAGGTACTTCAGTCATAAGTTTTGAAAGTTTGTTGAAGAATTCAAACTTAAATTAGTTTTCCTATGGAGATGTCTCGTAAAACAATAGATCGTTGTTTTGCTTCTGATTTTTTTTGTCCAACTTTTTTAATAATTGTTTTACTGACGTGTTTGGCATTTTTTGTTTTGTGTTTAATTTTAAAGGATTTAAAAAGAACTCAGGGTACAGTGTAAAGAGGTTAGCATCAATTAAATTTTACCGAAAAATTAATTAATTTGATAAAAACTCTTAAATTGAACTACTTAAAACCAAAAGGGAAATTAATTTTATTTGATTTATTGTTTGTAAGTGAACCGACATTGCTGTAATATTTTTTTATTTGCTAAATAATTTGCCGAATACAAAAGGCATGCAAGGCTTAGCTAGCCTCACCACACTATATGAGGCAAATTTTAGTAAAATACATAACATAATTGACTTTTTATATTGATGACTGTTGATGTTAAACCGCGAAAGAAAGCAGTAAATTTGGCGGTTTTGTATACTAAAAAATGTTCTAATAGAGGACTTGTAGTAAGTAAATACAACAAGATACATAAATACATATGCATACTACATTCGGAATTGCAGTAAAAAATCATGTTAAAGCGTGTCGGAAGTAATGCAAGACAAGATTTTACAAATTAAAAACGCTTTCCCTTAGAAATAACATTTATTTTTTATAAGTACTAGAGAACTACCTTGAATTGTTCAGGGGCCAGAGAAATGTTATCAGTAGAAGGAGTGTGATGTGAAGGGAGGGGTATCTACAGTAATACATATTATTGTACTTTTCTGTGTCCCAGGTTGGTGAAGATTGTAAAATATTTTACCCACTTCATCACGCTTCAGTTTATGTTTTTTGTAATAAAATTATCGTTTGTTCTTCAATTACATAAACAGTTTAGAGCATTAATATAATAACTATTGTCTAACCAACAACTGAGTGTTTAATCAAAACGCAGCTCTTGAGTGACGTGATCCTAGACTGGCAGCAGACTGACCAAGACTTTTGTTTGCCTAGCGGTAAAAATGAAAACACGATTGTTGAGTTCTGTATCCACCAATGTATACAGAACCGAATAAGCAGGGACATCCTTATGGGGAAGTGAGAACGCATCCAATGTATACAGAACCGAATAAGTAGGGACATCCTCATGGGGAAGTGAGAACGCAGTCAATGTATACAGAACCGAATAAGTAGGGACATCCTCATGGGGAAGTGAGAACGCAGCCAATGTATACAGATCCGAACAATCAGGGACATCCTTATGGGGAAGTGAGAACGCAGCCAATGTATACAGAACCGAATAAGTAGGAACATCCTTATGGGGAAGTGAGAACGCAGCCAATGTATACAGAACCGAATAAGTAGGAACATCCTTATGGGGAAGTGAGAACGCAGCCAATGTATACAGAACCGAATAAGTAGGGACATCCTCATGGGGAAGTGAGAACGCAGTCAATGTATACAGAACCGAATAAGTAGGGACATCCTCATGGGGAAGTGAGAACGCAGCCAATGTATACAGATCCGAACAATCAGGGACATCCTTATGGGGAAGTGAGAACGCAGCCAATGTATACAGAACCGAATAAGTAGGAACATCCTTATGGGGAAGTGAGAACGCAGCCAATGTATACAGATCCGAACAATCAGGGACATCCTTATGGGGAAGTGAGAACGCAGCCAATGTATACAGAACCGAATAAGTAGGGACGTCCTTATGGGGAAGTGAGAACGCAGCCAATGTATACAGAACCGAATAAGTAGGGACATCCTCATGGGGAAGTGAGAACGCAGCCAATGTATACAGAACCGAATAAGTAGGGACATCCTCATGGGGAAGTGAGAACGCAGCCAATGTATACAGATCCGAACAATCAGGGACATCCTTATGGGGAAGTGAGAACGCAGCCAATGTATACAGAACCGAATAAGTAGGAACATCCTTATGGGGAAGTGAGAACGCAGCCAATGTATACAGAACCGAATAAGTAGGAACATCCTTATGGGGAAGTGAGAACGCAGCCAATGTATACAGAACCGAATAAGTAGGAACATCCTTATGGGGAAGTGAGAACGCAGCCAATGTATACAGAACCGAATAAGTAGGAACATCCTCATGGGGAAGTGAGAACGCAGTCAATGTATACAGAACCGAATAAGTAGGGACATCCTCATGGGGAAGTGAGAACGCAGCCAATGTATACAGATCCGAACAATCAGGGACATCCTTATGGGGAAGTGAGAACGCAGCCAATGTATACAGAACCGAATAAGTAGGAACATCCTTATGGGGAAGTGAGAACGCAGCCAATGTATACAGAACCGAATAAGTAGGAACATCCTTATGGGGAAGTGAGAACGCAGCCAATGTATACAGAACCGAATAAGCAGGGACATCCTTATGGGGAAGTGAGAACGCATCCAATGTATACAGAACCGAATAAGTAGGGACATCCTCATGGGGAAGTGAGAACGCAGTCAATGTATACAGAACCGAATAAGTAGGGACATCCTCATGGGGAAGTGAGAACGCAACCAATGTATACAGATCCGAACAATCAGGGACATCCTTATGGGGAAGTGAGAACGCAGCCAATGTATACAGAACCGAATAAGTAGGAACATCCTTATGGGGAAGTGAGAACGCAGCCAATGTATACAGAACCGAATAAGTAGGAACATCCTTATGGGGAAGTGAGAACGCAGCCAATGTATACAGAACCGAATAAGTAGGGACGTCCTTATGGGGAAGTGAGAACGCAGCCCCCGAAACACAGATAGCACCACCAAGACGTAATTTTTATTCAAGGATCATGCTGATTGGTAGAATGGATTCAGATGGCAAAAATAATTTTGCAGACGTTTATTGTTGTTTGGATTTTTTTGTAAACAAATACGCTCATTTTGACATTTGAAAGGTAGAAGGAGCGCTTCCTGTGACAATAAGGAGAAGTAATCCTAGAATCAGCGCTTAATTTTACTCTGGTTTTCCCGGGGCAAAACTAAAAAAAT
Organism: Neoaliturus tenellus; assembly: GCA_030545055.2. NCBI lineage: Eukaryota > Metazoa > Arthropoda > Insecta > Hemiptera > Cicadellidae > Neoaliturus > Neoaliturus tenellus. The sequence continues at coordinate 27,028,949 of CM061534.1, read as the reverse complement.
TTAAAATGGGATTTCCCTACTTATTCGGTTCTGTATACATTGCTATCCGCCGACAGTGAGGTACTGTACATTATGTCGGCTGCACCTAGTTCCTAAACATCTCCACAAGAGTCGCTTACTGTCGCGTCGAGGATTGATTAAATCTTAATTACAGTATAACGTTTTTAAAGGTTTATTTTGTTTTTAAATTATATTTTATTTCGTTCTGTAAGATTGTGGCAACCCTATATTTCGTTTTGTCTGAATAGTGATCGGTATCTCCGAGAAAATTCGCGCTGAAAAAATCGTGCGGCTGAGTTGTACACTACCAAATGAACCATCGATTTATTGTTGGTTAAATGCTCTAACATTATTTTCCGCGTGTTTGAGAAATAATCTGTCAGTTATCTGATACCGTTCATTCATTTATTGTCATCGGTGATACTAAGCCCTGTTTCATGACTCTGGTATGTACAATAGTGAAACAAAAAGTACTAATATACATATGGATAAAACGTACCAGATGCGTCTGTATGTTGAATAAAGTATCAAAAGTACTTGCGTAGAATGTTTAATTTACATGCTATTACTTTCATTGCCCACCTTTTAATTTTTATTTCTGCAACAAATTTTCGTGACAAAGATCTCAAATGTGACATGGAATGTTGTTGTATACAATTTAACTCATAGAAAAAATTCCGATTTGAACAGGTTTATTGTATTAAAATAATGACCTTTTTAAAGTTTAAAATGTGAAGTTCTAAAAATGGTAAAGTTTATGATACAAAACAATGTTAATTAATGTAACTAGGGGCTTGTAGGGGCAAAGGCCCCTAAAAGTCTAAATGGTACTGCTACCTCCAAAAGTAAGTTTGAATTCATCACCTCCTTGCACAGTTAATGTAATTCTTCTCAAGCTGTACTGTGAATTTGCCCTCTTGAATTTTCTTATAAAATATTTTAATCTTGATAGAACTTATTGTTGGTATAAAATCAGCTATGAAACAATAGTTTTCCCTGCATTACGTACAGTAGTCTATTCTGTAGAAAAATGAAAATTCATTGCACTACTAAACTGCCGGACGCAATAAAAATAGATTTAACCTTAACCACGTATGTGAAGAGTTCATAACTGAAATAAATAAAATACTTCAATACAACATGACAAAATGGTTATTAATACTGTACACCAATGTATTCTGAACCCCTGTGTCTCCAAGTCCCTGTGCCCCACTCCCCATCTCCTCTTGTTCCCCATGCCTCCCCTATGTCCCTTGTTCCCCCGCATGACCCGTGCTTAGTACTCCCATATGCGCCAGGGACCAGCGTGCCTCCCATGCTCCCGCACCACCCGTACCACCTCGTGCCCGTCCCGCCTCTATGCTCCCGTGCCCCCATGCCCGCCGTTCTTCCCTGTGTTTTCATGCCCCCCAAGCCCAACTACCCCTATATCACCAAAGCCCATCTTGCCCCTTGTACCCTCCCATGCTCCCGCGCCCTTCTTCTCCCATGCCCCCTTGGCCCCCGATTCCCCCATACTACTGTACCCCCATGACCGCCGTTCCTCCCCGAGTCCCCTTGCTCCCGGTTCTAAAGGGTGTATGTTGTACTTCAGGGCGTTCACCCTAAGAACTGGGATGTCCACTACCCAATACCAGCTCAAAGTAACGAGCTGGGTGAACGGGTGTGGCTCTCTTTCAAAAATGATGGAAGGCAGCTTAGGCTGTGCCGAACCCTGGCGGAGGTGGCTTTGCCAATTGCGCACTTACTGGGTGTCTCACTCCAGCCCCCAAAAAAGGAATTTAATTCAGGATATCGGGGATCTGGGGCTTCCGTGACCTTCGAGCGCGGTTGCAGTGTAGCCGGCGTCTTTGGCGTGCGGGTTTCCAGAGACCTATAGTTATTCCTCTTGGGTACTACCCATATCCCAAGTAAAACCTGAAATGGGGACCTCGAGTTCCGGTTCAAGCCCCTGGCTTCGGCCAGTCCGGATATTGGGTTGGCCTCGAGGGGGCCGTGGTTGTCGGCATGCTCGGCACACAGCTTCGGCTGCCTCCAACCTCATCTGGGAACGTTGCTCACATACGAAAGCTGAGAAGTAGCATGGGTAGTGCTGCCACTGACACAGCCGTGTGTCGATTCGGGTTCACTGCCAGTTGAGTACCACAGGCCTGGTGGATTCCGGGTTTTGTGGGGGTCTAATCCGCCTTAATGTGATTTGGGGCACTTGTCGCAAGACAGGTCCGGTATGGCTAACGCTAGGTACGGACCACCCGTGAGGGTAGGGGGAGCCACCATAAGGACCTAGTCCTCATGGGAGGAGCCTCAAAATGGAAATGGAAAATTCCCCCTGTCCTCCATGCCTCCCCCATTCTTCCACGTACCCCCATGCCGTTTATATCCACCCATGCCCCAACATGCCCCCAATGTACATGTACCCCCATGCCCCCTACCCCCCGTTCCATTGACATCCCTCGTGCTTTGAGTGTAGTACGTTTTGTCTGTTCGTTCAACGAAAAACGTTGATTTATATATTGTTTGTTTTTCGCACACTGTCATTTACATGAATAGGGCCTAGCTCCCCGTCTGTATGGGTTAACGGGCATTGGCTGTTTCCATACTACCTACGTAAAGAAAGAAGTAGTGAATGAATAAAACAAAATATTTTTCACGCAGAGGTTATTCAATGTTTGTAGTTTACAATATTCAGTCGAAAATAAACTAACACTTTAGTAAAACGATTTAACTCTAACCACTAAATATAGCCAAGATGTAAAACGGTAACATAATAACTAAACGTCATTCACTGATTAAAGACAATATATGAACTATTATACTAACTGTATCAAGGTTAAGAATCTTTTAATTGTGGTCTATTCAATATACAAAATCATTTTAGTCCTCAGTCCTGATTATAAATTAAATGTCATATATATGGCTTTTTATCCTACTCACGAAGAAGAAATACACTGTGGATTCGTAATTTTTCCATGACTATTGGTGTTTTCCCTTTTTATAGTGCATTGCTGATTTTAAAAAGTTATAACTAAGATTATTTTAACTCAAAGTAAACAGCTGAGTTGTTCAGTTAATATAAAATATTTACTGGAACATCTGCTTAATTACACGTGTAGATCTAAAAATCTCCTCCCCATAAAATTAACATTGGAACTTCACGGACCAATGGGGCAAAGCCCAGGTAATTTTTGATAATTCTGGTATTTTTCCTTGCGTCCTTGGCACTCAAGCCTTAAAATGAGCCATCATACGTTGCCCTATCTTTCTCCTAACTCGAGATATTTCGTGGGGACCGATTCGCTTACGGAATTATATATACTAGAGATCGCCTCCTGATCGAAATTCGATCAAAATTTCAATTTGACCCAAGAAGCTTAAAAACATTTTAGAACTAAAACATCTGTTCTTCCTAATTTGCTAGCATTTGTTTTTACAACAGCTGTCTAATGATTCATTCAATTCTCCTTTCTCCATAAGATTGACATTGGAACTTTGAAAGCCTGTGGGGCGTAGCCCTGGAGTCCGATGTGAATTAGAATGTGATTCTGCTCATCTACAGGACTGTACCTTTCTAACGGTATAAGCGGATTTATCCTACAATGCACAAGAGCTGAGAAAAAAGGAGGAAATGAAACATGCTTGCGTATTAATATATAGATAGATTTTCTAAATATATCCTACTGTACTGATTGCAAAGTCGAGTAATTCAAAATTAAAACCCGTTAAACATTCATTAATATTTCACATTGTATTTTAATATGCCATATAATGGCATAAAAACAAAAAATGTATTATTTATAACAGCAAAACTTCAAAATTGGCAAAATTTCCTTAGTTTAGGCTATATGAGCGCCTGCAGTAGTGACATAGGCAGGCGGCGCAGCGTGTCTGCACTGCTGACTGACAGCATTGACTATTGAACGCTACTCTTAGTCAATGCTGACAGAGAGGTTGTTGAAGGCTTCATCGTATTGAAAAATATTCACATCGTTTAAAATAAAGTACTTCAGGCGAGAGTTCAAAATATTTCTAGGAGTTTGCAAACTTAAAATAATTAATTTAAAAAATGAAATTGTTTACGAAACAGTGCAATATTTTTCTCGGTGTGCCAGTCTTCCATTCCCCAATTTTAACTAATTTTACGATTGGAAAGTAAGAAAAAAATCACTAATATAATATAATATTAAATTTATTTGATTTTATATGTCATTCAATCAATTATTTAATAAAAACATTTTTCTGATTGTTAATCCTATAATAAGATGCATTAACATTTCAATACGACGTTACGTTTCTAACAGAAATGCGATTAAATATGTTTAACAAAAAAATAACAAGAAATAACTAAAAATGTCAAGTCGATGAAAGCTGGGCCAAAGTCACTATGGCACTTAGTTGGAATGAATCGAAAGTTTATCAATTCGGCTCACGTTACTTGGTGGTGTCAGTGCTGCCATCTGTGGTGTCTCCTCGGAACTGCGTCCAGCTAGTTCGTACATCGGCCGCGAGGGTGAGCGGGCAACAAGGGAAAATTACATTTAAACTGCTTAATTTTTGGAAATTTTGAATGTATGTAATTGTATAAAGAATGATTTAATTAATACAAAATTTAGATGAAAGATAAAGCTCGTTCTTCAACAACATTTGAGGAAAGACAATGAATAAATTATAGAAAACCATTTACGTTCTCGCTTGAATTGTACACATTAGAACCATACATAAACTCTAAATTAATGCATTGAGGTTATTGAATTCCCCCTTTACGTTAGAACCGCGACTTTGGTTCACCTCTGGAAGGTGGAACAGCGCTCCTACGTATTACCATAATGTGATAGCTTTTTTTCTGTGCGATTGAGTCGCTTCATTTGATAGCATCAGGTGAAGCGACTCCCAAAAAAGTCAATTTACTCTCATATTTAGTGATAACATATAGCTGATGGATCTATAATAAAGCTATAGACTATCATACTGAAGCAATATAACAGTCTTATTAAAGTATACTCTCTAATTTATGTTTATGGTTTTCATTTTCCTTGCTTGAACTCATAAGGGATTATGTTATATTTCTACATAGTACCAGGTTAAACGAGACTTGTCCCTTGATTTTAATTCACTTTTTTATAGTGTCATGGTAATCAAGCTTTTAAATTTACAGCAGACTCTTCACAGTTAACAGCTGTTGAAAAACTGCTAAAATTAATTAATCTTAATTTTTTTAACTTTTCGTTGTTATTTCGTTAAAAAAGTAGCAGCACATAGGAACAATATTAAAAATTGGCTTTTTCCTGACGTTAAGTTTGTGTCTAAACTTATTTTTTGGGCAAAAACACACCTAAATGCAAAGTTTAAGCAAAATCTACCCGCTAGATTTTGTGATCATGAGACACATCCCTTCAGACACTCCCCGAATTATAGTATAGGATTTGGTTATCTATGTTGAAAGTCATGACAGCTACTTTGATATAGGTAATATTAATTTTTACTTGATAAATTTTAAATAACTAGAGATCACCTTCTGATCGAAATTTCTAATCGAAATCTGGACCCAAGAAGTTTAAAAATAATTTAGACTGAGACATATTCTTCCTGTTTTTCTTGCGGTTATTTTTACAACAGCTGTATATGAGTCAATCAATTCTCCTTCCTTCATAAGATTAACACTGGAACTTTGAAAGCCTGTGGGGCGTATAGCCCTGGAGTCCGATGTGAATTAGAACGGGATTCTGCTCATCTACAGGACTATACCTTTCTAACGGTATGAGCGGATTTCTCCTACAATGCACACGAGCTGAGAAAAAAGAAGGAAACGAAACATGCTTGCCTATTAATATATAGATTAACAATCAAAGATTATATATCGTAGAACATGACATGACCTGGTTTAATAAGAGCGGCGAGAGGTTCAAAGTAAACCTTTGCTAAATGAGACGCAGAAATCTGAAAACAAGTCGTCAGACTAATGCTAGGAGTACTCTTATTCTCCACTTGCAGGGAATACTCGCAACCATTTGGACCTAAACATAAAATAGCACTATATAATATAAATTTACAAAATTATCGAGGGTTTTTTTTAGTTTCGATTTGTTAATGAAAAGTTTAGAAATGTTGTTTAATTAATGAATCAAATCGAAGCGCAAGATTATTTCCGTTAGTTATACACCAATTTCTGAACTACAAAATAAAAGTTTAGCACATGAGCCCAGGTTAGTGAGACGCAGATAGAAACTCAATGAATCATTCAAATACCTCTAAAAGCTCGATAAACAGAGCGTTCCTTTTCATTGTCCTCGATTAAGTTAAACGGGTAACTTGTTAAGTTGCCAGAATCTCCGTTAGGAATTCATATGAATGAATTGACTTGTTATGAACAATATTGGATTTGTGCGAAACATACTCCCTTAAAACCTTTTGGTGAGCTTGGAGTTTTTTTTTATTTTATTTTTTTAAGATCATTTGCAATTTACTATGAACTTAAATACTTCATCTTCAACCTGAAATTATACAAAGATAAGCAAGTGTAATGATTGTTTTTTTAGATTACGTTTTGTCTTTTGTATATCATAAACCTACTAACCGACATAAGCGAATCTCATTAACCTAGTTGGTAAATCAAACCAAAATCATGATTTATTTAATCCATAGTAGTGCTTTGTTCTAAAATCACTTGACATCCAAACCCATGATTATTTATTTTTCAATGATTTAATAACTAGGAAATTTTTCACTAATGAAAATGATTTTGGGTTAACGTAATATAGTCCTGAATTTATGAGTCATTGGGATCGTTCTGAGCATCCACCGCAAAGAGGTTTGTTTATGTTTTTGCCTATCACGTAACAAATTCCAGAAACTTCATTTGAGGGATTTGTCACGTGATAGGCAAAAGCGTAAACAAACCTCTTTGCGGCGGAGGCACGTGAACGACCCAAATTAATTTTTTTAATCGAATTTAATGCTTTTTCTTGGGCCAGTTTCTATACTCAGTTTATGTAATTGTAAGGTTTAATTACTGTAAATATTTTCCATCACTTTTGCAATATTTTTATTCATTTATGTTTTGGTTAGTCGTCTTTTTTATTTTTTTAACTAAGAGTAAAAGAGGAAAGGGGAGCCGGGATTTCAGGTGCGGACTTTCACGAATCACCGTTTGATGTCATGGCAGCCGCTCCCAGCTCTGGTGCGGAATTTCAATGTTTTTATGGCGACTAAGAACTGGTGCTGAGTTCCGAGGTCCCTTTACCTACACCATGCATGTGTCCAATTTCATGGACTCTGCCAACGTATTACACCAAACAATCGTTTGAACTAATATAGTCCTAACTATGTTAGTACAGTAGAACTAACCATTTGTTGCTATCTACATACCTTACATATGTGTACTTCTGCGTGTCCTTATATAAAAACCAAGTATCAAAATTACATATGACTAACATAGGAAATGGCAGGCGATTCAGTTGTACCATCAAAACTTCCATGTATACAGAGCTCTATTGTGTACCATATACTGTACCTAGATTATTCGGGGGTGATGCACTATTATTTTAAACTCTCATAAAGCCAATGAAGATCACGGATTCGGTCCAATAAATTAACTACACTTAATTTTTTGTCAGAATACTGTATACTACATATATAGCTTTTCCACTGACAACAGAATTATAGCATAGGTAAAAGAGAGTGTGATAAAGTGTGAGTAGAACAATGAGTAGAGATTTGAACGCTTGTAAGTGGCAAGAATATAATATTTTAAAATACAAGATTCACAACTGAATGTAATGAAGAACATCTACATAGGCACATATCTACTGTATCAAGAGCGATTACAAATGTGATAAAAACCTTGTCTAGAATATAAATATTTCCCATAAGCTGCATACGAGACATATAGCAGTACCAGGTGTAATTGATTACCTTGAAAATCATCTGATCTGATAAGAACATTTACTCGATGACGTCATTGGCTTTGTTTGTCTGGTCGTCGTGAGATCGGTCTGCCGCCTTTAATCAGCTGGGGTCATCAAGGAAGGGTCACTTTGTATTCAATTAGGTATTCTACGTGTGACGTCATTGGCTTTGATTCATTAAAGTTCATGTAAACAGTTGAAGCAAAATGTTTCCATCCTAGTTCAAGGTACAAGCGAAATATAAAACTTCTAAGATTCCTAAGGTTAGCTTTCTAAGCATTTTTTATATAAAAGAATCGTTAGTTTTAACTGATTATCCTATTCCTAACACAGAGGTCTTGTGGTGAAATTCTAATTAGTATTCAATGCAAATCTCTATAGTGGCATGAGCATTTTTTATTATCCTTTATTACAGTTAATAAAGCCTCCTGATAGACTACCTATAGTTAGTTATGAATTATGTTAGTAATTGTTAAACTGTAAATCTATGTATAATTGAAACAAATTATAAAACTGTGTTTCACAACGCTTCAAATTTCTAGTTAGGCCTAATAATTCTCAATGTAAAATCTATTCACAGAATATATTCAGTATGTATAGATCAGTTAGCAAACACCACCATGTTTTATGTAAAACGTTTTATATGAGTAGCCAAATTGGTTTTCCACAAATTTATCTTATGGTTATCCACTTAAACCCCCCCCCCTCCCTTCCACAGTTGAACAGATATATAGACGCTTCAAACATCAACTATGTTTTCTTTTCTTTTTCTTTTACTTTTTTCTGGAGGGTGATGTTGTTCGCGTCCGCAGCATTCCATTAAAGCTGCACGTAATCCCCGGGTGGTGCTAAACGAACAACAACTTTGGCAGCTGAACTATCACGCACGTGATCCCTCAGCTATGCCAGCTGCAAGACAAAATTGCAAATGGCCCTTTCCATTGTCAATGAAAACAATATATATACTGTGTTAGCTCTATAAAGAGAGGTCTAATTTTTTGGCGTTTATCTTTTTACATATACTGACTCAGGTGCTCTGCACCGCAGAATTTATTTTCCTACTCTTAAAACCTGGTGGCTGGCTAAGTTAGCCATACGATGTATGTATGTTACTTTCCTATACCACTACTCTAATTTGTATCTCGTTAAATGCGTCATTCTACCAAAATAAAATCTATAAAGAAATTAATTTGTCTATTTGATTTAGCCTTTCTTGTTTATATGTAGCCAAATTACTTTTCATAGACAGGGATTAAAACATCACCCCTTTACTAATTCTCAAAATTTAGTTGTATATTACTTTATTTTTTTGTTTTTGAATACCTCTTTAAACGTAAATAACTATCCTGAAAGGCTTTCATGAAATATTCAACACCTATGGAACTGTAATAAATACTTGTACTATCTTTTAGTGCAGTAAAAACCAATTTTCCGCACGAGTCTCGTACTGCAATAGGCATTTTCTGACAAATTGCAGGTTCTGAGGTTTTTGACGGTTGGAAAATGTCGGACCTTAATTAAATCCAACAACAAGACACGAAACAATTTGCGCCGCGTCTTCCAGGCTTCGCTTTGTTGCTGGCAGATTGTTCATTCCACAATGGAATCATTAACAATCCCTCAAAACAATACTCTAACTTGCCAACCTGTTTACGATTAACTTATTTATATCATATTAATTTGGGGTAGTAATTTTCTGGGCTATTTCTTTAGTTTATAGAAAAAATAACCTTTGAGTTGATTTAAGAAAATAATCATATCATTGAGAAATTAGTAAGTTCTTTTAAAAAGAAGTTTTGAACTAATTAACTAAAGTAATAATAAAATATTTTGTGTTGTCAGTCTAGAGTTTTCAACGAGTAAATAGCACGAATCCACTAGACTCAGCAACTTTAAGGAAAAGATTTCGTGAACAGCTAATGGATGCTTTAAAAAAAAGCCCGTTGCAGCAGCCCTGCGTACTCAGCGAATTTCTAATTGAATTTCAGATTATTTACTTTCCCCATAAAACACCATAAGATCGAGTATGTAGGTTTGTTGCCATTGGGTGTTGTTAGTCTAAGTTAATCAATAATTAGTAAATGTAAACACAAAATGGTATCAAGCTCCGGCAATTTTTATTTTTCCCACAAACCCCATGGGGGTGAGTATGTAGGTTTGACGCCATATGGGTTTTGTAAGCAAGTATAAGTTAAAACTTATCTAGATAACGTACATAACAAATTTGATTAAGTTATGTCAATAAATAGGCAAGATATAGGATTTTCTTGAATAACATGAAAAATCCTATTTTCTATTCTTCTATATTTTCTAAATTCTTATTTACCATAAGAATAACATGGAAAACACATTTTTGGACCCACCCCGTAACCAGTTATGCTAAGATAAAAATTCAAAATACCAAATTGTTCGTTTTTTAAGCCCTTTTAAATGGTTTCAGTTAAAATTTATGAATTTTAAAAATTAAGGTCCAAAAATGCCAAAATTCTATTTTTGACCCCTTTGGAACCCCATAAAACCCCGTTCCCATAACCCGACAATGCTGGTTCAACTCATGAAAATAGACCTGGTCTTACACCTTCATACCATAAATTTCATCAAAATCGGAGGTCTCCTTCAAAAGTTATCAGTACCACGGACACATAGATCTATATATTTATCTATATATGTATATGTATATGTATATAACTATATATATACATATACATACATATATATGAAAATGAACGAACGGTGTTTTTGGCTTCTGGGGACCTCAAAATGAAAAAGTAACATGGTCCCGGGCTTAGGTCTTACCATGGCTACTACCGTAATAGTGTATCCCCTATAGGGAAATACGGTTATTCCCTATAGGGTTTTGAACTTTTCGCGACCCTGGCGGGAAAAACTATAGGCCTTTGGTAAGAGAGTTCACTACGAGAGTTTAGAACTTAACCGCTCACTTAACTGCTTAGGAGATAATTTGTGACTGAAAGTATTAATCGATCATATACTCTACAACCATTGTACAAACACAAATCTGACGGGGCCCATAACTAAGCTAGACTACGTCTTTTTTTTATTAACAGTGTCAAAACTACTCATGATAACCTAAACATGTGCCCATTCATTTTGTTTGGAAAAAGACGTAGATTATTAATACAATTAATAATAAAATGCTGGTAAGTTTTCACAAAATGTGCAAAAAAATTTTTCATTTTTGAAATATCGTTCAAAAGTAGAGTACAGTACTAGAACTTTTATACTGATTTTTATACAGACAATACAAGAAATACTAAATCTAGGCAGTTTAGTTCCCTACGTAAAAATATGTTTGGTTTGTTGGAAATATTTGTTTACCTCCGTTATGAAGAAAAATACGCAAAATTTATATAGGCTATGTGCGCTGCATACTTTTGAAAAATAAAAATAAATAAATAAACATATAAAAATAATAGTATTTATTTGAAATAATGGGATTTTATATCACACAAAATTGTTTTCTTCACTTTGAATATGTTGAAATTTTATTTAGTCTTTTTTTTACTTTCCTAAAAACATAATTTAGTTGCTCAAAGCTTCATACAATTTTCCTACTACTTTACAATATCATCAATTTGTATATATGTTTGTAGTACAGATCTGTCTAGACAAGAATACATACATATAATGTTTAAGGAAATGTAAAAATGTTCCGAAGGCATTCGAGTGTATGTACGGACGGGTCACTTGAACAATTTGATATAGGTTAGGTCCCGCACCGTCAATAGATATAGAATGACCAAGCAATAGAGGAGGGAATTGCTTATAATAATAATAATTGCTTATTATGATACGAATATGTATAACTTTTTCCTGGCAACAAAATGATATGATTTATAACACACTAAAATCAGTTATAATGTTTAAATAGGTAATTTAAAATTTTCCGTATTTCCGTCATATTGGGCAAACTGAGTACAGCACATTATAGCTGATTTGAAAAATTATCTTACCTACTTTCCGAAGTCACATGGCAAATGTTTACTATAAGAACAATGCGTGTTCTTTTCAAAGATACCATCGGCTTTCTGATTGGTCAAAAGTAACAAAACCCAAGATTTTAATTTAAACATATGATTTTCGACGCGACGCAGTTTCCGAGTCGGAATTTGTTCGCGTGCTTAATTTTGTTCAAATTATAATACGAATTGCGCCTATTTATTAATGATACAAAGATTGATTACATTCGAAACTGAAAGTTTGGAGTGTCTTCTTTATATGGTATAAATATTCTTATGTTTCTAGATTGTCTTCAATGGGATATAAGTAATTGAAAAAAATATGAGCTATATTTCCGGTATCCGGCAATAGACAATTTTCGCACAAATGCAATTGCCGGATATCGGGCAATGGGCGCTTCTAGGGTTAAAAGGTTTCTTGTGATAGGGTCTTAGTCAACATCATCATACTGCTGCGACACTCTAAGGTCTGTGGATGAAGATGCTAGTGGTCCCTGGTGTGTAGACTCACAACACAAATACTATTTTTTCTACTGGATTCTGATGTTGGCGGAGGTTTGGTTGTTTGGCAGAACAACTCCGCCTGCTAAGTAGTACGGTAAATTTTTCGTTCCGTCCATAAAATATTCCATAGGGGAGGTTATTATAAAATAAAAACCATACGTTTGTTGTCATTATTTATTATTATTATTTTTTTTTATAATCTATTTGTAAAATCATTAAAATGACTAGAAATTATTACTTGGAAATTATTAGTTGCGAATCTAAACACTAAAAGCGCTAGTAATTCCCTCTCTTTCCGGGCCTGCGCTACAACTTTCGCCAAACAAGCCACTTATCCTCGAATATTCGACTAGTGCAGATAATGGTGGGATAAAAAAAAACCTCTAAAGTCGGACTCATGGTTAATGGGAACGATTCCTAGGAAGGTGCAGACGCCGCACGTTGTTGGGAGCAGCACTAGCTGGATCACACAGTGCTGCCATCTGTGGAGGATCGCCGGAACTGCGTCCCACAGCTAGTTCCTGCAGTGGCCGGGAGGGTGCGCGGGCGTCGAGGTTAAAAACAAGGTTTTATTGACTTAATATTTCATTGCGTCGTGAAAATTTATATCTAATGCAATTTTCAATCAATAGTAATAAAAATTAGTCTACAAAATGTTTTTCAATAACGTGAAACTAAAATTGTTGAAAAAAATTATCAAATAGCATTTATGTTCTCGCTTGGATTGCATTGATGACCAGACTATATAATATTGGATCAGTGAAAGAAACATTGAAACACAGAGAGGAAAATCAAAATTGTACGTCTTGCAGATAGATTTTCAACATTATTCTTTTAAAAGTCGGGGACAATTACTTTAACTTAAGTTTTGAAACCGACTTGATAATCTGAACCATTAACAAGTAAGAATATCGGTTATAAAGAGAGAGGGTAATGTAAGATGACTCATTTTAAAGCTTGAGAGGAAAGGACTGCAGGGAAAATACCAAATGTATAAAAAAGTACCTTATCAAAAATGATTTGGCCACCTTACCTTGAACCTCAAAGTTTCAATGTTAGGGTCTAATTTTATAAGAAAAGAAAAGATTTTTAGATCCACACGCGTGATTAAGCAGATGTTGAGAGAATATTTTTATTATAAACTCAGCTCGTTATTCAGGAGATTTTTTGAAGTAAGAAAACCATTTAGACCATTGTTTTGATTAATCAAAGATATCACATGATTGACAGGACACAAATGATTGTACTAGAAATAAAAGAAAGTTAAGGGTCAAAGATACATTCCAGCGAATATTCACCGCTTCTAGTTAAAAAATCAACTATAGTGTTACTTTAAGACTAATCTTATTTGAAACGTTTTTTAAATAATGACTAAATGCAAAGATAAATAGCAAATAAAACATTATATTTTGATAAACTATTTATGCAAATTACAACTTGTGCTTAGTGCATTTGAAAACTATTTTAAACCAAAGAAAAGAGAAAGCCAAAAGGTATCGTTTCTTGCATTAATACTGACATTAAAATATCATAAAGCTGTGGCCCATAGACGTCACGAGAGCGTGTTTGAGACCACTGGAAATGTTCTAATGCACACAATTTCTGTTCACATCATGAAATGTTTACTCTTGTAGAAAACAGTTAGCTGATATCTGCACAGGTTTAAAAGATATGCTTCGCGTATGATATGCTGTAGACTTATCAACTTCTTTAAAGACTTTCTTCCGTAACTTCTAACTATTCAGTTTACAGCTGCATTCATAATTAATTCTTACTGATGTTTATGTTTTTAAATTCAAATGCAAATTCTACAAATTGATTACTTGTTTTATACTTTTATATGACTTTTAACTGTTCAAACATTAAACATTCATAATCAGTAGTGTAAAGTGCAATTAAAAGAATTATCAATTATTTTTATTCTAGTGTCATTCAATAATTTAGTAACTGGCTGCCATCATTCACTCTGTACACAAACGTAAATAGACTTCTCATCCAATGCTTTTTGCTTGATACCAAAACTTGGAAAGTTCGTGTAGGCATACGAAGCACCAGATTCGCTGCAATCGATGTTGTTATTATTCAGCTGCTGGATTTACAGTGCTGCAAAACCATTTTCCAAAAACATAAACATAACCCTCAGTTATTAAACATTCCATCTTTGGTTTAGGAGAGTGGTAATACTGATTTATATATCATATATCACTTGTACTTCATGTACGCCGCAGCAGATCGCACCATCGTCGTCTATGTTTTAAACACGCCTATGCTATGAGAAGTCTATTCACGTAGTGTATATAGTCAAAGCTGCCATGTAAAACCACATGTTTATACTTGAACACAAAGTCTGCAGTTTGACAGTTGAGTCAGGTGTTTTCATTATTTCTTTGTTTTTATCCTTTACTCTAATAATACGAGAAGGTATTTTGTTTTTGCACACTGATCTCGATAACGGTTTGAACGATTTTCTTCAAACTTTGCAAATTACTTAGTTTTGGGATAAAAATTACATTTATATAGGTTTCTTTGCAAGGAAAAAACTTATTTCGTTAAAATATTTAATTGAAATTCTAAAAATTTTAACATTGGTCTTAAGGAGTTTAAAATCAAAACAAAACAGTTGCTATAAACATCAGCTGACACAACTGTCTAAGTACGATTCACGAACCGCGTGCTACAATATAAACATGAAGGTTTTTACATTGTAACCAGTAACTGATTTACTGCATTATTAAAATAGCTATTTGTGTATTAAGAGCGTAACGTATGTCATTGCCACAAACAATTCAAGGGCGGCAATGACTGTTTGCGCTCGTAATTTATTTATTTATTTATTTATTAATACTCACAAGATTTTTCCTACCAACATAATTGCAACAGATTAAATGTTTTATTGTAAACAAAATGTCATTTAGATTATATTTGATTTGTTTCTGTTAGAACACACTGTTAACTATCAAACATAACCCCAAACTAAAATAAACGGGATCAGTTAACTGACACGTACTTTCTCCCAACAATATAAAAAAGGTATTAAAAGCTCCAAACATTAATGTCTTGATGACTCAGTTGGATAGCTACCAGCTGAGCAGCGCTCGTTTGACCCTACGCACTTCTGTGACTTTTAATAACGTACTGCGTTTACCGCTAAACGAAAAATTGAATTTTCTCCGCAACCACTTGACGTAGAGCAATAATTTAAAATACTGGATTATTTAGTTTTTTGAGCTTGATATAATGGTGATAAGTAAAATTTATTTCGAGACAACAGCTATTTTGAAAATTCAAAAAATTGATTTTTGAAACACTTTTTACTCCATAACTTTTGAACGCGCATTTTCTCGGAGATGCGGGTGGTGTCATTATATTCACCATTTTAAGCTTAACAAACCACAAAATTTTAATAAAAATCGTTGGAGCCGTTTTTGAGAAATTTTGATTTTTGAGGGTTTTTGGGGGTAAACTACCCTTAAAAATCAAAAATTCAAAAAAATGAAAAAGACGCCTGGAATTATCGTGGGTTTGGACCTACGTACCAAATTTCACCAAAATTGGACCATTGGGGCATTCTCTAGCACTGTATACATCCTGACACACACACACCCACACACACACACACACACACACACACACGCGCGCGCGCGCGCGCGCTCTCTCTCTCTCTCTCTCTCTCTCTCTCTCTCCACACATTCCTGGCATATCAGCCTAACGTCTGTAAATTGAAGTGATCAAGTTTTCAGAGTTTACCCTTCCAATCGCATGAAGCCAACTATTGACTCTTGATTTGTAAACCATGTAAGATAAAGCTGAATTTTTTAAAAAGTCTGGTAGATTTCTATACAAAATATGTGAAATATAAAAAGTGTTCGTTGTTGAAAAGGATTTAGAGAGTTTGGGAATTTGAATTCCTAAGTTAACTGCATTTCTAGTCTGATATGAGTGGGTTGAAATTTGTAAAATACTATTAGCGTTTTTAAATAGATTACAAATAACTGCTCTAACGTAAAGTTGTCTTACATCTAACACTTTGGTTTCCTCAAACAAAGCATTATGAAAACAAAGCGACAATGATGAAATCAGCTGTTAACCAAAGAGGTAAAATCCACTCAACAAATTCATGCAAGAGTAGGCTACAGTCCTACATTAAAACATCCTAAGAGACGAGTGAGCGAAGCGAACAAGTTCGAGGGGGGAGGCGAGTGAGCAGAGTGAACGAGCTCATCTTGAAAGTAAAAGTCTTGTGGACTTGGCATTTAGAGCAGTCTGTGACAGATATTACTATGACTATAAAGAATTGTTTAAGTTTACCGAGCAAATACTCGGTAGCCAGGTACTTTTTAACTAACTCCTTAAGACCAATGTAATTTTTTTTTAATTTCAGTTAAAGATTACAAAGAAATAAGATTTTTCCTGGCATAGGAACCTTATAATATTTTTATCTCAGAACTAAGTTATTTGCAAAGTTTGGGGAAAATAGTTTTTGAGATCCTTGTGCAAACATGCATACATTTCAATATACCTTTCATGTATTAGAGTATAGGATAGGATTTTAAACGTCTTTCCCTTAATAGCAATTAACTGCTCTAACTCGGCCTCAAAAGAACAACTATGATTGAGACTGAAGTTATGGCAACTTAAATATTAATAAATAGTACCAAGTCTAGTTTGATTACTTAGTCTGTATTGGCAAGTAATGTAAAACCAATTTGTTATAACACCCTTTCTAGTGGTATGAGTAGGTTTCTCCTCCGATGCACGTAAGCGGAGAAAAAATGGAGGACAAGTTTTCGCTTGCCTATTACTGAACAATTTAAACTTCATTAATTTCTGTTCATTATCTATTAATTGTTATCTATACATGAGGATATGAACAACGTCCGTCGGATAGGTCTACAAAAATGATACGACTTTCTGAAGGAGGTTTTTCAGCACCTGCAATAATGAAGTAGGCAAACAGCGTAGCATTCCAGTGCTGCCAATTACCAGATTTGTTGTTGAAGGCGTTCTCGGATTGAACAATACCTCGGAGGAATAAGGTACTTCAGTCATAAGTTTTGAAAGTTTGTTGAAGAATTCAAACTTAAATTAGTTTTCCTATGGAGATGTCTCGTAAAACAATAGATCGTTGTTTTGCTTCTGATTTTTTTTGTCCAACTTTTTTAATAATTGTTTTACTGACGTGTTTGGCATTTTTTGTTTTGTGTTTAATTTTAAAGGATTTAAAAAGAACTCAGGGTACAGTGTAAAGAGGTTAGCATCAATTAAATTTTACCGAAAAATTAATTAATTTGATAAAAACTCTTAAATTGAACTACTTAAAACCAAAAGGGAAATTAATTTTATTTGATTTATTGTTTGTAAGTGAACCGACATTGCTGTAATATTTTTTTATTTGCTAAATAATTTGCCGAATACAAAAGGCATGCAAGGCTTAGCTAGCCTCACCACACTATATGAGGCAAATTTTAGTAAAATACATAACATAATTGACTTTTTATATTGATGACTGTTGATGTTAAACCGCGAAAGAAAGCAGTAAATTTGGCGGTTTTGTATACTAAAAAATGTTCTAATAGAGGACTTGTAGTAAGTAAATACAACAAGATACATAAATACATATGCATACTACATTCGGAATTGCAGTAAAAAATCATGTTAAAGCGTGTCGGAAGTAATGCAAGACAAGATTTTACAAATTAAAAACGTTTTCACTTAGAAATAACATTTATTTTTTATAAGTACTAGAGAACTACCTTGAATTGTTCAGGGGCCAGAGAAATGTTATCAGTAGAAGGAGTGTGATGTGAAGGGAGGGGTATCTACAGTAATACATATTATTGTACTTTTCTGTGTCCCAGGTTGGTGAAGATTGTAAAATATTTTACCCACTTCATCACGCTTCAGTTTATGTTTTTTGTAATAAAATTATCGTTTGTTCTTCAATTACATAAAAAGTTGAAAGCATTAATACAATAACTATTATCTAACCAACAAACGAGTGTTTAATTAAAACGACGGTCATGAGCGACGAGATCCTAGACTGGCAGCAGACTGACCAAGACTTTTGTTTGCCTAGCGGTAAAAATGAAAACACGATTGTTGAGTTCTGTATCCACCAATGTATACAGAACCGAATAAGCAGGGACATCCTTATGGGGAAGTGAGAACGCATCCAATGTATACAGAACCGAATAAGTAGGGACATCCTCATGGGGAAGTGAGAACGCAGTCAATGTATACAGAACCGAATAAGTAGGGACATCCTCATGGGGAAGTGAGAACGCAGCCAATGTATACAGATCCGAACAATCAGGGACATCCTTATGGGGAAGTGAGAACGCAGCCAATGTATACAGAACCGAATAAGTAGGAACATCCTTATGGGGAAGTGAGAACGCAGCCAATGTATACAGATCCGAACAATCAGGGACATCCTTATGGGGATGTGAGAACGCAGCCAATGTATACAGAACCGAATAAGTAGGGACGTCCTTATGGGGAAGTGAGAACGCAGCCAATGTATACAGAACCGAATAAGTAGGGACATCCTCATGGGGAAGTGAGAACGCAGCCAATGTATACAGAACCAAATAAGTAGGGACATCCTCATGGGGAAGTGAGAACGCAGCCAATGTATACAGATCCGAACAATCAGGGACATCCTTATGGGGAAGTGAGAACGCAGCCAATGTATACAGAACCGAATAAGTAGGAACATCCTTATGGGGAAGTGAGAACGCAGCCAATGTATACAGAACCGAATAAGTAGGAACATCCTTATGGGGATGTGAGAACGCAGCCAATGTATACAGAACCGAATAAGTAGGGACGTCCTTATGGGGAAGTGAGAACGCAGCCAATGTATACAGAACCGAATAAGTAGGGACATCCTCATGGGGAAGTGAGAACGCAGCCAATGTATACAGAACCGAATAAGTAGGGACATCCTCATGGGGAAGTGAGAACGCAGCCAATGTATACAGATCCGAACAATCAGGGACATCCTTATGGGGAAGTGAGAACGCAGCCAATGTATACAGAACCGAATAAGTAGGAACATCCTTATGGGGAAGTGAGAACGCAGCCAATGTATACAGAACCGAATAAGTAGGAACATCCTTATGGGGAAGTGAGAACGCAGCCAATGTATACAGAACCGAATAAGCAGGGACATCCTTATGGGGAAGTGAGAACGCATCCAATGTATACAGAACCGAATAAGTAGGGACATCCTCATGGGGAAGTGAGAACGCAGTCAATGTATACAGAACCGAATAAGTAGGGACATCCTCATGGGGAAGTGAGAACGCAGCCAATGTATACAGATCCGAACAATCAGGGACATCCTTATGGGGAAGTGAGAACGCAGCCAATGTATACAGAACCGAATAAGTAGGAACATCCTTATGGGGAAGTGAGAACGCAGCCAATGTATACAGATCCGAACAATCAGGGACATCCTTATGGGGAAGTGAGAACGCAGCCAATGTATACAGAACCGAATAAGTAGGGACGTCCTTATGGGGAAGTGAGAACGCAGCCAATGTATACAGAACCGAATAAGTAGGGACATCCTCATGGGGAAGTGAGAACGCAGCCAATGTATACAGAACCGAATAAGTAGGGACATCCTCATGGGGAAGTGAGAACGCAGCCAATGTATACAGATCCGAACAATCAGGGACATCCTTATGGGGAAGTGAGAACGCAGCCAATGTATACAGAACCGAATAAGTAGGAACATCCTTATGGGGAAGTGAGAACGCAGCCAATGTATACAGAACCGAATAAGTAGGAACATCCTTATGAGGAAGTGAGAACGCAGCCAATGTATACAGAACCGAATAAGTAGGAACATCCTTATGGGGAAGTGAGAACGCAGCCAATGTATACAGAACCGAATAAGTAGGAACATCCTCATGGGGAAGTGAGAACGCAGTCAATGTATACAGAACCGAATAAGTAGGGACATCCTCATGGGGAAGTGAGAACGCAGCCAATGTATACAGATCCGAACAATCAGGGACATCCTTATGGGGAAGTGAGAACGCAGCCAATGTATACAGAACCGAATAAGTAGGAACATCCTTATGGGGAAGTGAGAACGCAGCCAATGTATACAGAACCGAATAAGTAGGAACATCCTTATGGGGAAGTGAGAACGCAGCCAATGTATACAGAACCGAATAAGCAGGGACATCCTTATGGGGAAGTGAGAACGCATCCAATGTATACAGAACCGAATAAGTAGGGACATCCTCATGGAGAAGTGAGAACGCAGTCAATGTATACAGAACCGAATAAGTAGGGACATCCTCATGGGGAAGTGAGAACGCAACCAATGTATACAGATCCGAACAATCAGGGACATCCTTATGGGGAAGTGAGAACGCAGCCAATGTATACAGAACCGAATAAGTAGGAACATCCTTATGGGGAAGTGAGAACGCAGCCAATGTATACAGAACCGAATAAGTAGGAACATCCTTATGGGGAAGTGAGAACGCAGCCAATGTATACAGAACCGAATAAGTAGGGACGTCCTTATGGGGAAGTGAGAACGCAGCCCCCGAAACACAGATAGCACCACCAAGACGTAATTTTTATTCAAGGATCATGCTGATTGGTAGAATGGATTCAGATGGCAAAAATAATTTTGCAGACGTTTATTGTTGTTTGGATTTTTTTGTAAACAAATACGCTCATTTTGACATTTGAAAGGTAGAAGGAGCGCTTCCTGTGACAATAAGGAGAAGTAATCCAAGAATCAGCGCTTAATTTTACTCTGGTTTTCCCGGGGCAAAACTAAAAAAATTTAAAATGGGATTTCCCTACTTATTCGGTTCTGTATACATTGCTATCCGCCGACAGTGAGGTACTGTACATTATGTCGGCTGCACCTAGTTCCTAAACATCTCCACAAGAGTCGCTTACTGTCGCGTCGAGGATTGATTAAATCTTAATTACAGTATAACGTTTTTAAAGGTTTATTTTGTTTTTAAATTATATTTTATTTCGTTCTGTAAGATTGTGGCAACCCTATATTTCGTTTTGTCTGAATAGTGATCGGTATCTCCGAGAAAATTCGCGCTGAAAAAATCGTGCGGCTGAGTTGTACACTACCAAATGAACCATCGATTTATTGTTGGTTAGATGCTCTAACATTATTTTCCGCGTGTTTGAGAAATAATCTGTCAGTTATCTGATACCGTTCATTCATTTATTGTCATCGGTGATACTAAGCCCTGTTTCATGACTCTGGTATGTACAATAGTGAAACAAAAAGTACTAATATACATATGGATAAAACGTACCAGATGCGTCTGTATGTTGAATAAAGTATCAAAAGTACTTGCGTAGAATGTTTAATTTACATGCTATTACTTTCATTGCCCACCTTTTAATTTTTATTTCTGCAACAAATTTTCGTGACAAAGATCTCAAATGTGACATGGAATGTTGTTGTATACAATTTAACTCATAGAAAAAATTCCGATTTGAACAGGTTTATTGTATTAAAATA
This sequence comes from Neoaliturus tenellus, assembly GCA_030545055.2. NCBI lineage: Eukaryota > Metazoa > Arthropoda > Insecta > Hemiptera > Cicadellidae > Neoaliturus > Neoaliturus tenellus. The sequence goes on along the minus strand of CM061534.1, from coordinate 27,007,041 downwards.
ATGACCTTTTTAAAGTTTAAAATGTGAAGTTCTAAAAATGGTAAAGTTTATGATACAAAACAATGTTAATTAATGTAACTAGGGGCTTGTAGGGGCAAAGGCCCCTAAAAGTCTAAATGGTACTGCTACCTCCAAAAGTAAGTTTGAATTCATCACCTCCTTGCACAGTTAATGTAATTCTTCTCAAGCTGTACTGTGAATTTGCCCTCTTGAATTTTCTTATAAAATATTTTAATCTTGATAGAACTTATTGTTGGTATAAAATCAGCTATGAAACAATAGTTTTCCTTGCATTACGTACAGTAGTCTATTCTGTAGAAAAATGAAAATTCATTGCACTACTAAACTGCCGGACGCAATAAAAATAGATTTAACCTTAACCACGTATGTGAAGAGTTCATAACTGAAATAAATAAAATACTTCAATACAACATGACAAAATGGTTATTAATACTGTACACCAATGTATTCTGAACCCCTGTGTCTCCAAGTCCCTGTGCCCCACTCCCCATCTCCTCTTGTTCCCCATGCCTCCCCTATGTCCCTTGTTCCCCCGCATGACCCGTGCTTAGTACTCCCATATGCGCCAGGGACCAGCGTGCCTCCCATGCTCCCGCACCACCCGTACCACCTCGTGCCCGTCCCGCCTCTATGCTCCCGTGCCCCCATGCCCGCCGTTCTTCCCTGTGTTTTCATGCCCCCCAAGCCCAACTACCCCTATATCACCAAAGCCCATCTTGCCCCTTGTACCCTCCCATGCTCCCGCGCCCTTCTTCTCCCATGCCCTCTTGGCCCCCGATTCCCCCATACTACTGTACCCCCATGACCGCCGTTCCTCCCCGAGTCCCCTTGCTCCCGGTTCTAAAGGGTGTATGTTGTACTTCAGGGCGTTCACCCTAAGAACTGGGATGTCCACTACCCAATACCAGCTCAAAGTAACGAGCTGGGTGAACGGGTGTGGCTCTCTTTCAAAAATGATGGAAGGCAGCTTAGGCTGTGCCGAACCCTGGCGGAGGTGGCTTTGCCAATTGCGCACTTACTGGGTGTCTCACTCCAGCCCCCAAAAAAGGAATTTAATTCAGGATATCGGGGATCTGGGGCTTCCGTGACCTTCGAGCGCGGTTGCAGTGTAGCCGGCGTCTTTGGCGTGCGGGTTTCCAGAGACCTATAGTTATTCCTCTTGGGTACTACCCATATCCCAAGTAAAACCTGAAATGGGGACCTCGAGTTCCGGTTCAAGCCCCTGGCTTCGGCCAGTCCGGATATTGGGTTGGCCTCGAGGGGGCCGTGGTTGTCGGCATGCTCGGCACACAGCTTCGGCTGCCTCCAACCTCATCTGGGAACGTTGCTCACATACGAAAGCTGAGAAGTAGCATGGGTAGTGCTGCCACTGACACAGCCGTGTGTCGATTCGGGTTCACTGCCAGTTGAGTACCACAGGCCTGGTGGATTCCGGGTTTTGTGGGGGTCTAATCCGCCTTAATGTGATTTGGGGCACTTGTCGCAAGACAGGTCCGGTATGGCTAACGCTAGGTACGGACCACCCGTGAGGGTAGGGGGAGCCACCATAAGGACCTAGTCCTCATGGGAGGAGCCTCAAAATGGAAATGGAAAATTCCCCCTGTCCTCCATGCCTCCCCCATTCTTCCACGTACCCCCATGCCGTTTATATCCACCCATGCCCCAACATGCCCCCAATGTACATGTACCACCATGCCCCCTACCCCCCGTTCCATTGACATCCCTCGTGCTTTGAGTGTAGTACGTTTTGTCTGTTCGTTCAACGAAAAACGTTGATTTATATATTGTTTGTTTTTCGCACACTGTCATTTACATGAATAGGGCCTAGCTCCCCGTCTGTATGGGTTAACGGGCATTGGCTGTTTCCATACTACCTACGTAAAGAAAGAAGTAGTGAATGAATAAAACAAAATATTTTTCACGCAGAGGTTATTCAATGTTTGTAGTTTACAATATTCAGTCGAAAATAAACTAACACTTTAGTAAAACGATTTAACTCTAACCACTAAATATAGCCAAGATGTAAAACAGTAACATAATAACTAAACGTCATTCACTGATTAAAGACAATATATGAACTATTATACTAACTGTATCAAGGTTAAGAATCTTTTAATTGTGGTCTATTCAATATACAAAATCATTTTAGTCCTCAGTCCTGATTATAAATTAAATGTCATATATGTGGCTTTTTATCCTACTCACGAAGAAGAAATACACTGTGGATTCGTAATTTTTCCATGACTATTGGTGTTTTCCCTTTTTATAGTGCATTGCTGATTTTAAAAAGTTATAACTAAGATTATTTTAACTCAAAGTAAACAGCTGAGTTGTTCAGTTAATATAAAATATTTACTGGAACATCTGCTTAATTACACGTGTAGATCTAAAAATCTCCTCCCCATAAAATTAACATTGGAACTTCACGGACCAATGGGGCAAAGCCCAGGTAATTTTTGATAATTCTGGTATTTTTCCTTGCGTCCTTGGCACTCAAGCCTTAAAATGAGCCATCATACGTTGCCCTATCTTTCTCCTAACTCGAGATATTTCGTGGGGACCGATTCGCTTACGGAATTATATATACTAGAGATCGCCTCCTGATCGAAATTCGATCAAAATTTCAATTTGACCCAAGAAGCTTAAAAACATTTTAGAACTAAAACATCTGTTCTTCCTAATTTGCTAGCATTTGTTTTTACAACAGCTGTCTAATGATTCATTCAATTCTCCTTTCTCCATAAGATTGACATTGGAACTTTGAAAGCCTGTGGGGCGTAGCCCTGGAGTCCGATGTGAATTAGAATGTGATTCTGCTCATCTACAGGACTGTACCTTTCTAACGGTATAAGCGGATTTATCCTACAATGCACAAGAGCTGAGAAAAAAGGAGGAAATGAAACATGCTTGCGTATTAATATATAGATAGATTTTCTAAATATATCCTACTGTACTGATTGCAAAGTCGAGTAATTCAAAATTAAAACCCGTTAAACATTCATTAATATTTCACATTGTATTTTAATATGCCATATAATGGCATAAAAACAAAAAATGTATTATTTATAACAGCAAAACTTCAAAATTGGCAAAATTTGCTTAGTTTAGGCTGTATGAGCGCCTGCAGTAGTGACATAGGCAGGCGGCGCAGCGTGTCTGCACTGCTGACTGACAGCATTGACTATTGAACGCTACTCTTAGTCAATGCTGACAGAGAGGTTGTTGAAGGCTTCATCGTATTGAAAAATATTCACATCGTTTAAAATAAAGTACTTCAGGCGAGAGTTCAAAATATTTCTAGGAGTTTGCAAACTTAAAATAATTAATTTAAAAAATGAAATTGTTTACGAAACAGTGCAATATTTTTCTCGGTGTGCCAGTCTTCCATTCCCCAATTTTAACTAATTTTACGATTGGAAAGTAAGAAAAAAATCACTAATATAATATAATATTAAATTTATTTGATTTTATATGTCATTCAATCAATTATTTAATAAAAACATTTTTCTGATTGTTAATCCTATAATAAGATGCATTAACATTTCAATACGACGTTACGTTTCTAACAGAAATGCGATTAAATATGTTTAACAAAAAAATAACAAGAAATAACTAAAAATGTCAAGTCGATGAAAGCTGGGCCAAAGTCACTATGGCACTTAGTTGGAATGAATCGAAAGTTTATCAATTCGGCTCACGTTACTTGGTGGTGTCAGTGCTGCCATCTGTGGTGTCTCCTCGGAACTGCGTCCAGCTAGTTCGTACATCGGCCGCGAGGGTGAGCGGGCAACAAGGGAAAATTACATTTAAACTGCTTAATTTTTGGAAATTTTGAATGTATGTAATTGTATAAAGAATGATTTAATTAATACAAAATTTAGATGAAAGATAAAGCTCGTTCTTCAACAACATTTGAGGAAAGACAATGAATAAATTATAGAAAACCATTTACGTTCTCGCTTGAATTGTACACATTAGAACCATACATAAACTCTAAATTAATGCATTGAGGTTATTGAATTCCCCCTTTACGTTAGAAGCGCGACTTTGGTTCACCTCTGGAAGGTGGAACAGCGCTCCTACGTATTACCATAATGTGATAGCTTTTTTTCTGTGCGATTGAGTCGCTTCATTTGATAGCATCAGGTGAAGCGACTCCCAAAAAAGTCAATTTACTCTCATATTTAGTGATAACATATAGCTGATGGATCTATAATAAAGCTATAGACTATCATACTGAAGCAATATAACAGTCTTATTAAAGTATACTCTCTAATTTATGTTTATGGTTTTCATTTTCCTTGCTTGAACTCATAAGGGATTATGTTATATTTCTACATAGTACCAGGTTAAACGAGACTTGTCCCTTGATTTTAATTCACTTTTTTATAGTGTCATGGTAATCAAGCTTTTAAATTTACAGCAGACTCTTCACAGTTAACAGCTGTTGAAAAACTGCTAAAATTAATTAATCTTAATTTTTTTAACTTTTCGTTGTTATTTCGTTAAAAAAGTAGCAGCACATAGGAACAATATTAAAAATTGACTTTTTCCTGACGTTAAGTTTGTGTCTAAACTTATTTTTTGGGCAAAAACACACCTAAATGCAAAGTTTAAGCAAAATCTACCCGCTAGATTTTGTGATCATGAGACACATCCCTTCAGACACTCCCCGAATTATAGTGTAGGATTTGGTTATCTATGTTGAAAGTCATGACAGCTACTTTGATATAGGTAATATTAATTTTTACTTGATAAATTTTAAATAACTAGAGATCACCTTCTGATCGAAATTTCTAATCGAAATCTGGACCCAAGAAGTTTAAAAATAATTTAGACTGAGACATATTCTTCCTGTTTTTCTTGCGGTTATTTTTACAACAGCTGTATATGAGTCAATCAATTCTCCTTCCTTCATAAGATTAACACTGGAACTTTGAAAGCCTGTGGGGCGTATAGCCCTGGAGTCCGATGTGAATTAGAACGGGATTCTGCTCATCTACAGGACTATACCTTTCTAACGGTATGAGCGGATTTCTCCTACAATGCACACGAGCTGAGAAAAAAGAAGGAAACGAAACATGCTTGCCTATTAATATATAGATTAACAATCAAAGATTATATATCGTAGAACATGACATGACCTGGTTTAATAAGATCGGCGAGAGGTTCAAAGTAAACCTTTGCTAAATGAGACGCAGAAATCTGAAAACAAGTCGTCAGACTAATGCTAGGAGTACTCTTATTCTCCACTTGCAGGGAATACTCGCAACCATTTGGACCTAAACATAAAATAGCACTATATAATATAAATTTACAAAATTATCGAGGGTTTTTTTTAGTTTCGATTTGTTAATGAAAAGTTTAGAAATGTTGTTTAATTAATGAATCAAATCGAAGCGCAAGATTATTTCCGTTAGTTATACACCAATTTCTGAACTACAAAATAAAAGTTTAGCACATGAGCCCAGGTTAGTGAGACGCAGATAGAAACTCAATGAATCATTCAAATACCTCTAAAAGCTCGATAAACAGAGCGTTCCTTTTCATTGTCCTCGATTAAGTTAAACGGGTAACTTGTTAAGTTGCCAGAATCTCCGTTAGGAATTCATATGAATGAATTGACTTGTTATGAACAATATTGGATTTGTGCGAAACATACTCCCTTAAAACCTTTTGGTGAGCTTGGAGTTTTTTTTATTTTATTTTTTTAAGATCATTTGCAATTTACTATGAACTTAAATACTTCATCTTCAACCTGAAATTATACAAAGATAAGCAAGTGTAATGATTGTTTTTTTAGATTACGTTTTGTCTTTTGTATATCATAAACCTACTAACCGACATAAGCGAATCTCATTAACCTAGTTGGTAAATCAAACCAAAATCATGATTTATTTAATCCATAGTAGTGCTTTGTTCTAAAATCACTTGACATCCAAACCCATGATTATTTATTTTTCAATGATTTAATAACTAGGAAATTTTTCACTAATGAAAATGATTTTGGGTTAACGTAATATAGTCCTGAATTTATGAGTCATTGGGATCGTTCTGAGCATCCACCGCAAAGAGGTTTGTTTATGTTTTTGCCTATCACGTAACAAATTCCAGAAACTTCATTTGAGGGATTTGTCACGTGATAGGCAAAAGCGTAAACAAACCTCTTTGCGGCGGAGGCACGTGAACGACCCAAATTAATTTTTTTAATCGAATTTAATGCTTTTTCTTGGGCCAGTTTCTATACTCAGTTTATGTAATTGTAAGGTTTAATTACTGTAAATATTTTCCATCACTTTTGCAATATTTTTATTCATTTATGTTTTGGTTAGTCGTCTTTTTTATTTTTTTAACTAAGAGTAAAAGAGGAAAGGGGAGCCGGGATTTCAGGTGCGGACTTTCACGAATCACCGTTTGATGTCATGGCAGCCGCTCCCAGCTCTGGTGCGGAATTTCAATGTTTTTATGGCGACTAAGAACTGGTGCTGAGTTCCGAGGTCCCTTTACCTACACCATGCATGTGTCCAATTTCATGGACTCTGCCAACGTATTACACCAAACAATCGTTTGAACTAATATAGTCCTAACTATGTTAGTACAGTAGAACTAACCATTTGTTGCTATCTACATACCTTACATATGTGTACTTCTGCGTGTCCTTATATAAAAACCAAGTATCAAAATTACATATGACTAACATAGGAAATGGCAGGCGATTCAGTTGTACCATCAAAACTTCCATGTATACAGAGCTCTATTGTGTACCATATACTGTACCTAGATTATTCGGGGGTGATGCACTATTATTTTAAACTCTCATAAAGCCAATGAAGATCACGGATTCGGTCCAATAAATTAACTACACTTAATTTTTTGTCAGAATACTGTATACTACATATATAGCTTTTCCACTGACAACAGAATTATAGCATAGGTAAAAGAGAGTGTGATAAAGTGTGAGTTGAACAATGAGTAGAGATTTGAACGCTTGTAAGTGGCAAAAATATAATATTTTAAAATACAAGATTCACAACTGAATGTAATGAAGAACATCTACATAGGCACATATCTACTGTATCAAGAGCGATTACAAATGTGATAAAAACCTTGTCTAGAATATAAATATTTCCCAAAAGCTGCATACGAGACATATAGCAGTACCAGGTGTAATTGATTACCTTGAAAATCATCTGATCTGATAAGAACATTTACTCGATGACGTCATTGGCTTTGTTTGTCTGGTCGTCGTGAGATCGGTCTGCCGCCTTTAATCAGCTGGGGTCATCAAGGAAGGGTCACTTTGTATTCAATTAGGTATTCTACGTGTGACGTCATTGGCTTTGATTCATTAAAGTTCATGTAAACAGTTGAAGCAAAATGTTTCCATCCTAGTTCAAGGTACAAGCGAAATATAAAACTTCTAAGATTCCTAAGGTTAGCTTTCTAAGCATTTTTTATATAAAAGAATCGTTAGTTTTAACTGATTATCCTATTCCTAACACAGAGGTCTTGTGGTGAAATTCTAATTAGTATTCAATGCAAATCTCTATAGTGGCATGAGCATTTTTTATTATCCTTTATTACAGTTAATAAAGCCTCCTGATAGACTACCTATAGTTAGTTATGAATTATGTTAGTAATTGTTAAACTGTAAATCTATGTATAATTGAAACAAATTATAAAACTGTGTTTCACAACGCTTCAAATTTCTAGTTAGGCCTAATAATTCTCAATGTAAAATCTATTCACAGAATATATTCAGTATGTATAGATCAGTTAGCAAACACCACCATGTTTTATGTAAAACGTTTTATATGAGTAGCCAAATTGGTTTTCCACAAATTTATCTTATGGTTATCCACTTAAACCCCCCCCCCCTCCCTTCCACAGTTGAACAGATATATAGACGCTTCAAACATCAACTATGTTTTCTTTTCTTTTTCTTTTACTTTTTTTCTGGAGGGTGATGTTGTTCGCGTCCGCAGCATTCCATTAAAGCTGCACGTAATCCCCGGGTGGTGCTAAACGAACAACAACTTTGGCAGCTGAACTATCACGCACGTGATCCCTCAGCTATGCCAGCTGCAAGACAAAATTGCAAATGGCCCTTTCCATTGTCAATGAAAACAATATATATACTGTGTTAGCTCTATAAAGAGAGGTCTAATTTTTTGGCGTTTATCTTTTTACATATACTGACTCAGGTGCTCTGCACCGCAGAATTTATTTTCCTACTCTTAAAACCTGGTGGCTGGCTAAGTTAGCCATACGATGTATGTATGTTACTTTCCTATACCACTACTCTAATTTGTATCTCGTTAAATGCGTCATTCTACCAAAATAAAATCTATAAAGAAATTAATTTGTCTATTTGATTTAGCCTTTCTTGTTTATATGTAGCCAAATTACTTTTCATAGACAGGGATTAAAACATCACCCCTTTACTAATTCTCAAAATTTAGTTGTATATTACTTTATTTTTTGTTTTTGAATACCTCTTTAAACGTAAATAACTATCCTGAAAGGCTTTCATGAAATATTCAACACCTATGGAACTGTAATAAATACTTGTACTATCTTTTAGTGCAGTAAAAACCAATTTTCCGCACGAGTCTCGTACTGCAATAGGCATTTTCTGACAAATTGCAGGTTCTGAGGTTTTTGACGGTTGGAAAATGTCGGACCTTAATTAAATCCAACAACAAGACACGAAACAATTTGCGCCGCGTCTTCCAGGCTTCGCTTTGTTGCTGGCAGATTGTTCATTCCACAATGGAATCATTAACAATCCCTCAAAACAATACTCTAACTTGCCAACCTGTTTACGATTAACTTATTTATATCATATTAATTTGGGGTAGTAATTTTCTGGGCTATTTCTTTAGTTTATAGAAAAAATAACCTTTGAGTTGATTTAAGAAAATAATCATATCATTGAGAAATTAGTAAGTTCTTTTAAAAAGAAGTTTTGAACTAATTAACTAAAGTAATAATAAAATATTTTGTGTTGTCAGTCTAGAGTTTTCAACGAGTAAATAGCACGAATCCACTAGACTCAGCAACTTTAAGGAAAAGATTTCGTGAACAGCTAATGGATGCGTTAAAAAAACCCCGTTGCAGCAGCCCTGCGTACTCAGCGAATTTCTAATTGAATTTCAGATTATTTACTTTCCCCATAAAACACCATAAGATCGAGTATGTAGGTTTGCTGCCATTGGGTGTTGTTAGTCTTAGTTAATCAATAATTAGTAAATGTAAACACAAAATGGTATCAAGCTCCGGCAATTTTTATTTTCCCCACAAACCCCATGGGGGTGAGTATGTAGGTTTGACGCCATATGGGTTTTGTAAGCAAGTATAAGTTAAAACTTATCTAGATAACGTACATAACAAATTTGATTAAGTTATGTCAATAAATAAGCAAGATATAGGATTTTCTTGAATAACATGAAAAATCCTATTTTCTATTCTTCTATATTTTCTAAATTCTTATTTACCATAAGAATAACATGGAAAACACATTTTTGGATTTTCTCCGTAACCAGTTATGTTAAGATAAAAATTCAAAATACCAAATTGTTTGTTTTTCAAGCCCTTTTAAATGGTTTCAGTTAAAATTTATGAATTTTAAAAATTAAGGTCAAAAAATGCCAAAATCCCATTTTTGACCCCTTTGGAACCCCATAAAACCCCGTTCCCATAACCCGACAATGCTGGTTCGCGAACTCATGAAAATAGACCTGGTCTTACACCTTCATACCATAAATTTCATCAAAATCGGAGGTCTCCTTCAAAAGTTATCAGTACCATGGACACATAGATCTATATATTTATCTATATATGTATATGTATATGTATATGTATATAACTATATATATACATATACATACATATATATGAAAATGAACGAACGGTGTTTTTGGCTTCTGGGGACCTCAAAATGAAAAAGTAACATGGTCCCGGGCTTAGGTCTTACCATGGCTACTACCGTAATAGTGTATCCCCTATAGGGAAATACGGTTATTCCCTATAGGGTTTTGAACTTTTGGCGACCCTGGCGGGAAAAACTATAGGCCTTTGGTAAGAGAGTTCACTACGAGAGTTTAGAACTTAACCGCTCACTTAACTGCTTAGGAGATAATTTGTGACTGAAAGTATTAATCGATCATATACTCTACAACCATTGTACAAACACAAATCTGACGGGGCCCATAACTAAGCTAGACTACGTCTTTTTTTTATTAACAGTGTCAAAACTACTCATGATAACCTAAACATGTGCCCATTCATTTTGTTTGGAAAAAGACGTAGATTATTAATACAATTAATAATAAAATGCTGGTAAGTTTTCACAAAATGTGCAAAAAAATTTTTCATTTTTGAAATATCGTTCAAAAGTAGAGTACAGTACTAGAACTTTTATACTGATTTTTATACAGACAATACAAGAAATACTAAATCTAGGCAGTTTAGTTCCCTACGTAAAAATATGTTTGGTTTGTTGGAAATATTTGTTTACCTCCGTTATGAAGAAAAATACGCAAAATTTATATAGGCTATGTGCGCTGCATACTTTTGAAAAATAAAAATAAATAAATAAACATATAAAAATAATAGTATTTATTTGAAATAATGGGATTTTATATCACACAAAATTGTTTTCTTCACTTTGAATATGTTGAAATTTTATTTAGTCTTTTTTTTTACTTTCCTAAAAACATAATTTAGTTGCTCAAAGCTTCATACAATTTTCCTACTACTTTACAATATCATCAATTTGTATATATGTTTGTAGTACAGATCTGTCTAGACAAGAATACATACATATAATGTTTAAGGAAATGTAAAAATGTTCCGAAGGCATTCGAGTGTATGTACGGACGGGTCACTTGAACAATTTGATATAGGTTAGGTCCCGCACCGTCAATAGATATAGAATGACCAAGCAATAGAGGAGGGAATTGCTTATAATAATAATAATTGCTTATTATGATACGAATATGTATAACTTTTTCCTGGCAACAAAATGATATGATTTATAACACACTAAAATCAGTTATAATGTTTAAATAGGTAATTTAAAATTTTCCGTATTTCCGTCATATTGGGCAAACTGAGTACAGCACATTATAGCTGATTTGAAAAATTATCTTACCTACTTTCCGAAGTCACATGGCAAATGTTTACTATAAGAACAATGCATGTTCTTTTCAAAGATACCATCGGCTTTCTGATTGGTCAAAAGTAACAAAACCCAAGATTTTAATTTAAACATATGATTTTCGACGCTACGCAGTTTCCGAGTCGGAATTTGTTCGCGTGCTTAATTTTGTTCAAATTATAATACGAATTGCGCCTATTTATTAATGATACAAAGATTGATTACATTCGAAACTGAAAGTTTGGAGTGTCTTCTTTATATGGTATAAATATTCTTATGTTTCTAGATTGTCTTCAATGGGATATAAGTAATTGAAAAAAATATGAGCTATATTTCCGGTATCCGGCAATAGACAATTTTCGCACAAATGCAATTGCCGGATATCGGGCAATGGGCGCTTCTAGGGTTAAAAGGTTTCTTGTGATAGGGTCTTAGTCAACATCATCATACTGCTGCGACACTCTAAGGTCTGTGGATGAAGATGCTAGTGGTCCCTGGTGTGTAGACTCACAACACAAATACTATTTTTTCTACTGGATTCTGATGTTGGCGGAGGTTTGGTTGTTTGGCAGAACAACTCCGCCTGCTAAGTAGTACGGTAAATTTTTCGTTCCGTCCATAAAATATTCCATAGGGGAGGTTATTATAAAATAAAAACCATACGTTTGTTGTCATTATTTATTATTATTATTTTTTTTTATAATCTATTTGTAAAATCATTAAAATGACTAGAAATTATTACTTGGAAATTATTAGTTGCGAATCTAAACACTAAAAGCGCTAGTAATTCCCTCTCTTTCCGGGCCTGCGCTACAACTTTCGCCAAACAAGCCACTTATCCTCGAATATTCGACTAGTGCAGATAATGGTGGGATAAAAAAAAACCTCTAAAGTCGGACTCATGGTTAATGGGAACGATTCCTAGGAAGGTGCAGACGCCGCACGTTGTTGGGAGCAGCACTAGCTGGATCACACAGTGCTGCCATCTGTGGAGGATCGCCGGAACTGCGTCCCACAGCTAGTTCCTGCAGTGGCCGGGAGGGTGCGCGGGCGTCGAGGTTAAAAACAAGGTTTTATTGACTTAATATTTCATTGCGTCGTGAAAATTTATATCTAATGCAATTTTCAATCAATAGTAATAAAAATTAGTCTTCAAAATGTTTTTCAATAACGTGAAACTAAAATTGTTGAAAAAAATTATCAAATAGCATTTATGTTCTCGCTTGGATTGCATTGATGACCAGACTATATAATATTGGATCAGTGAAAGAAACATTGAAACACAGAGAGGAAAATCAAAATTGTGCGTCTTGCGGATAGATTTTCAACATTATTCTCTTAAAAGTCGGGGACAATTACTTTAACTTAAGTTTTGAAACCGACTTGATAATCTGAACCATTAACAAGTAAGAATATCGGTTATAAAGAGAGAGGGTAATGTAAGATGACTCATTTTAAAGCTTGAGAGGAAAGGACTTCAGGGAAAATACCAAATGTATAAAAAAGTACCTTATCAAAAATGATTTGGCCACCTTACCTTGAACCTCAAAGTTTCAATGTTAGGGTCTAATTTTATAAGAAAAGAAAAGATTTTTAGATCCACACGCGTGATTAAGCAGATGTTGAGAGAATATTTTTATTATAAACTCAGCTCGTTATTCAGGAGATTTTTTGAAGTAAGAAAACCATTTAGACCATTGTTTTGATTAATCAAAGATATCACATGATTGACAGGACACAAATGATTGTACTAGAAATAAAAGAAAGTTAAGGGTCAAAGATACATTCCAGCGAATATTCACCGCTTCTAGTTAAAAAATCAACTATAGTGTTACTTTAAGACTAATCTTATTTGAAACGTTTTTTAAATAATGACTAAATGCAAAGATAAATAGCAAATAAAACATTATATTTTGATAAACTATTTATGCAAATTACAACTTGTGCTTAGTGCATTTGAAAACTATTTTAAACCAAAGAAAAGAGAAAGCCAAAAGGTATCGTTTCTTGCATTAATACTGACATTAAAATATCATAAAGCTGTGGCCCATAGACGTCACGAGAGCGTGTTTGAGACCACTGGAAATGTTCTAATGGACACAATTTCTGTTCACATCATGAAATGTTTACTCTTGTAGAAAACAGTTAGCTGATATCTGCACAGGTTTAAAAGATATGCTTCGCGTATGATATGCTGTAGACTTATCAACTTCTTTAAAGACTTTCTTCCGTAACTTCTAACTATTCAGTTTACAGCTGCATTCATAATTAATTCTTACTGATGTTTATGTTTTTAAATTCAAATGCAAATTCTACAAATTGATTACTTGTTTTATACTTTTATATGACTTTTAACTGTTCAAACATTAAACATTCATAATCAGTAGTGTAAAGTGCAATTAAAAGAATTATCAATTATTTTTATTCTAGTGTCATTCAATAATTTAGTAACTGGCTGCCATCATTCACTCTGTACACAAACGTAAATAGACTTCTCATCCAATGCTTTTTGCTTGATACCAAAACTTGGAAAGTTCGTGTAGGCATACGAAGCACCAGATTCGCTGCAATCGATGTTGTTATTATTCAGCTGCTGGATTTACAGTGCTGCAAAACCATTTTCCAAAAACATAAACATAACCCTCAGTTATTAAACATTCCATCTTTGGTTTAGGAGAGTGGTAATACTGATTTATATATCATATATCACTTGTACTTCATGTACGCCGCAGCAGATCGCACCATCGTCGTCTATGTTTTAAACACGCCTATGCTATGAGAAGTCTATTCACGTAGTGTATATAGTCAAAGCTGCCATGTAAAACCACATGTTTATACTTGAACACAAAGTCTGCAGTTTGACAGTTGAGTCAGGTGTTTTCATTATTTCTTTGTTTTTATCCTTTACTCTAATAATACGAGAAGGTATTTTGTTTTTGCACACTGATCTCGATAACGGTTTGAACGATTTTCTTCAAACTTTGCAAATTACTTAGTTTTGGGATAAAAATTACATTTATATAGGTTTCTTTGCAAGGAAAAAACTTATTTCGTTAAAATATTTAATTGAAATTCTAAAAATTTTAACATTGGTCTTAAGGAGTTTAAAATCAAAACAAAACAGTTGCTATAAACATCAGCTGACACAACTGTCTAAGTACGATTCACGAACCGCGTGCTACAATATAAACATGAAGGTTTTTACATTGTAACCAGTAACTGATTTACTGCATTATTAAAATAGCTATTTGTGTATTAAGAGCGTAACGTATGTCATTGCCACAAACAATTCAAGGGCGGCAATGACTGTTTGCGCTCGTAATTTATTTATTTATTTATTTATTAATACTCACAAGATTTTTCCTACCAACATAATTGCAACAGATTAAATGTTTTATTGTAAACAAAATGTCATTTAGATTATATTTGATTTGTTTCTGTTAGAACACACTGTTAACTATCAAACATAACCCCAAACTAAAATAAACGGGATCAGTTAACTGACACGTACTTTCTCCCAACAATATAAAAAAGGTATTAAAAGCTCCAAACATTAATGTCTTGATGACTCAGTTGGATAGCTACCAGCTGAGCAGCGCTCGTTTGACCCTACGCACTTCTGTGACTTTTAATAACGTACTGCGTTTACCGCTAAACGAAAAATTGAATTTTCTCCGCAACCACTTGACGTAGAGCAATAATTTAAAATACTGGATTATTTAGTTTTTTTGAGCTTGATTTAATGGTGATAAGTAAAATTTATTTCGAGACAACAGCTATTTTGAAAATTCAAAAAATTGATTTTTGAAACACTTTTTACTCCATAACTTTTGAACGCGCATTTTCTCGGAGATGCGGGTAGTGTCATTATATTCACCATTTTAAGCTTAACAAACCACAAAATTTTAATAAAAATCGTTGGAGCCGTTTTTGAGAAATTTTGATTTTTGAGGGTTTTTGGGGGTAAATTACCCTTAAAAATCAAAAATTCAAAAAAATGAAAAAAACGCCTGGAATTATCGTGGGTTTGGACCTACGTACCAAATTTCACCAAAATTGGACCATTGGGGCATTCTCTAGCACTGTATACATCCTGACACACACACACACACACACACGCGCGCGCGCGCGCGCTCTCTCTCTCTCTCTCTCTCTCTCTCTCTCCACACATTCCTGGCATATCAGCCTAACGTCTGTAAATTGAAGTGATCAAGTTTTCTGAGTTTACCCTTCCAATCGCATGAAGCCAACTATTGACTCTTGATTTGTAAACCATGTAAGATAAAGCTGAATTTTTTAAAAAGTCTGGTAGATTTCTATACAAAATATGTGAAATATAAAAAGTGTTCGTTGTTGAAAAGGATTTAGAGAGTTTGGGAATTTGAATTCCTAAGTTAACTGCATTTCTAGTCTGATATGAGTGGGTTGAAATTTGTAAAATACTATTAGCGTTTTTAAATAGATTACAAATAACTGCTCTAACGTAAAGTTGTCTTACATCTAACACTTTGGTTTCCTCAAACAAAGCATTATGAAAACAAAGCGACAATGATGAAATCAGCTGTTAACCAAAGAGGTAAAATCCACTCAACAAATTCATGCAAGAGTAGGCTACAGTCCTACATTAAAACATCCTAAGAGACGAGTGAGCGAAGCGAACAAGTTCGAGGGGGGAGGCGAGTGAGCAGAGTGAACGAGCTCATCTTGAAAGTAAAAGTCTTGTGGACTTGGCATTTAGAGCAGTCTGTGACAGATATTACTATGACTATAAAGAATTGTTTAAGTTTACCGAGCAAATACTCGGTAGCCAGGTACTTTTTAACTAACTCCTTAAGACCAATGTAATTTTTTTTTAATTTCAGTTAAAGATTACAAAGAAATAAGATTTTTCCTGGCATAGGAACCTTATAATATTTTTATCTCAGAACTAAGTTATTTGCAAAGTTTGGGGAAAATAGTTTTTGAGATCCTTGTGCAAACATGCATACATTTCAATATACCTTTCATGTATTAGAGTATAGGATAGGATTTTAAACGTCTTTCCCTTAATAGCAATTAACTGCTCTAACTCGGCCTCAAAAGAACAACTATGATTGAGACTGAAGTTATGGCAACTTAAATATTAATAAATAGTACCAAGTCTAGTTTGATTACTTAGTCTGTATTGGCAAGTAATGTAAAACCAATTTGTTATAACACCCTTTCTAGTGGTATGAGTAGGTTTCTCCTCCGATGCACGTAAGCGGAGAAAAAATGGAGGACAAGTTTTCGCTTGCCTATTACTGAACAATTTAAACTTCATTAATTTCTGTTCATTATCTATTAATTGTTATCTATACATGAGGATATGAACAACGTCCGTCGGATAGGTCTACAAAAATGATACGACTTTCTGAAGGAGGTTTTTCAGCACCTGCAATAATGAAGTAGGCAAACAGCGTAGCATTCCAGTGCTGCCAATTACCAGATTTGTTGTTGAAGGCGTTCTCGGATTGAACAATACCTCGGAGGAATAAGGTACTTCAGTCATAAGTTTTGAAAGTTTGTTGAAGAATTCAAACTTAAATTAGTTTTCCTATGGAGATGTCTCGTAAAACAATAGATCGTTGTTTTGCTTCTGATTTTTTTTGTCCAACTTTTTTAATAATTGTTTTACTGACGTGTTTGGCATTTTTTGTTTTGTGTTTAATTTTAAAGGATTTAAAAAGAACTCAGGGTACAGTGTAAAGAGGTTAGCATCAATTAAATTTTACCGAAAAATTAATTAATTTGATAAAAACTCTTAAATTGAACTACTTAAAACCAAAAGGGAAATTAATTTTATTTGATTTATTGTTTGTAAGTGAACCGCCATTGCTGTAATATTTTTTTATTTGCTAAATAATTTGCCGAATACAAAAGGCATGCAAGGCTTAGCTAGCCTCACCACACTATATGAGGCAAATTTTAGTAAAATACATAACATAATTGACTTTTTATATTGATGACTGTTGATGTTAAACCGCGAAAGAAAGCAGTAAATTTGGCGGTTTTGTATACTAAAAAATGTTCTAATAGAGGACTTGTAGTAAGTAAATACAACAAGATACATAAATACATATGCATACTACATTCGGAATTGCAGTAAAAAATCATGTTAAAGCGTGTCGGAAGTAATGCAAGACAAGATTTTACAAATTAAAAACGTTTTCCCTTAGAAATAACATTTATTTTTTATAAGTACTAGAGAACTACCTTGAATTGTTCAGGGGCCAGAGAAATGTTATCAGTAGAAGGAGTGTGATGTGAAGGGAGGGGTATCTACAGTAATACATATTATTGTACTTTTCTGTGTCCCAGGTTGGTGAAGATTGTAAAATATTTTACCCACTTCATCACGCTTCAGTTTATGTTTTTTGTAATAAAATTATCGTTTGTTCTTCAATTACATAAAAAGTTGAAAGCATTAATACAATAACTATTATCTAACCAACAAACGAGTGTTTAATTAAAACGACGGTCATGAGCGACGAGATCCTAGACTGGCAGCAGACTGACCAAGACTTTTGTTTGCCTAGCGGTAAAAATGAAAACACGATTGTTGAGTTCTGTATCCACCAATGTATACAGAACCGAATAAGCAGGGACATCCTTATGGGGAAGTGAGAACGCATCCAATGTATACAGAACCGAATAAGTAGGGACATCCTCATGGGGAAGTGAGAACGCAGTCAATGTATACAGAACCGAATAAGTAGGGACATCCTCATGGGGAAGTGAGAACGCAGCCAATGTATACAGATCCGAACAATCAGGGACATCCTTATGGGGAAGTGAGAACGCAGCCAATGTATACAGAACCGAATAAGTAGGAACATCCTTATGGGGAAGTGAGAACGCAGCCAATGTATACAGATCCGAACAATCAGGGACATCCTTATGGGGAAGTGAGAACGCAGCCAATGTATACAGAACCGAATAAGTAGGGACGTCCTTATGGGGAAGTGAGAACGCAGCCAATGTATACAGAACCGAATAAGTAGGGACATCCTCATGGGGAAGTGAGAACGCAGCCAATGTATACAGAACCGAATAAGTAGGGACATCCTCATGGGGAAGTGAGAACGCAGCCAATGTATACAGATCCGAACAATCAGGGACATCCTTATGGGGAAGTGAGAACGCAGCCAATGTATACAGAACCGAATAAGTAGGAACATCCTTATGGGGAAGTGAGAACGCAGCCAATGTATACAGAACCGAATAAGTAGGAACATCCTTATGGGGAAGTGAGAACGCAGCCAATGTATACAGAACCGAATAAGCAGGGACATCCTTATGGGGAAGTGAGAACGCATCCAATGTATACAGAACCGAATAAGTAGGGACATCCTCATGGGGAAGTGAGAACGCAGCCAATGTATACAGAACCGAATAAGTAGGGACATCCTCATGGGGAAGTGAGAACGCAGCCAATGTATACAGATCCGAACAATCAGGGACATCCTTATGGGGAAGTGAGAACGCAGCCAATGTATACAGAACCGAATAAGTAGGAACATCCTTATGGGGAAGTGAGAACGCAGCCAATGTATACAGATCCGAACAATCAGGGACATCCTTATGGGGAAGTGAGAAGGCAGCCAATGTATACAGAACCGAATAAGTAGGGACGTCCTTATGGGGAAGTGAGAACGCAGCCAATGTATACAGAACCAAATAAGTAGGGACATCCTCATGGGGAAGTGAGAACGCAGCCAATGTATACAGAACCGAATAAGTAGGGACATCCTCATGGGGAAGTGAGAACGCAGCCAATGTATACAGATCCGAACAATCAGGGACATCCTTATGGGGAAGTGAGAACGCAGCCAATGTATACAGAACCGAATAAGTAGGAACATCCTTATGGGGAAGTGAGAACGCAGCCAATGTATACAGAACCGAATAAGTAGGAACATCCTTATGGGGAAGTGAGAACGCAGCCAATGTATACAGAACCGAATAAGTAGGAACATCCTTATGGGGAAGTGAGAACGCAGCCAATGTATACAGAACCGAATAAGTAGGAACATCCTCATGAGAAGTGAGAACGCAGTCAATGTATACAGAACCGAATAAGTAGGGACATCCTCATGGGGAAGTGAGAACGCAGCCAATGTATACAGATCCGAACAATCAGGGACATCCTTATGGGGAAGTGAGAACGCAGCCAATGTATACAGAACCGAATAAGTAGGAACATCCTTATGGGGAAGTGAGAACGCAGCCAATGTATACAGAACCGAATAAGTAGGAACATCCTTATGGGGAAGTGAGAACGCAGCCAATGTATACAGAACCGAATAAGCAGGGACATCCTTATGGGGAAGTGAGAACGCATCCAATGTATACAGAACCGAATAAGTAGGGACATCCTCATGGGGAAGTGAGAACGCAGTCAATGTATACAGAACCGAATAAGTAGGGACATCCTCATGGGGAAGTGAGAACGCAACCAATGTATACAGATCCGAACAATCAGGGACATCCTTATGGGGAAGTGAGAACGCAGCCAATGTATACAGAACCGAATAAGTAGGAACATCCTTATGGGGAAGTGAGAACGCAGCCAATGTATACAGAACCGAATAAGTAGGAACATCCTTATGGGGAAGTGAGAACGCAGCCAATGTATACAGAACCGAATAAGTAGGGACGTCCTTATGGGGAAGTGAGAACGCAGCCCCCGAAACACAGATAGCACCACCAAGACGTAATTTTTATTCAAGGATCATGCTGATTGGTAGAATGGATTCAGATGGCAAAAATAATTTTGCAGACGTTTATTGTTGTTTGGATTTTTTTGTAAACAAATACGCTCATTTTGACATTTGAAAGATAGAAGGAGCGCTTCCTGTGACAATAAGGAGAAGTAATCCTAGAATCAGCGCTTAATTTTACTCTGGTTTTCCCGGGGCAAAACTAAAAAAATTTAAAATGGGATTTCCCTACTTATTCGGTTCTGTATACATTGCTATCCGCCGACAGTGAGGTACTGTACATTATGTCGGCTGCACCTAGTTCCTAAACATCTCCACAAGAGTCGCTTACTGTCGCGTCGAGGATTGATTAAATCTTAATTACAGTATAACGTTTTTAAAGGTTTATTTTGTTTTTAAATTATATTTTATTTCGTTCTGTAAGATTGTGGCAACCCTATATTTCGTTTTGTCTGAATAGTGATCGGTATCTCCGAGAAAATTCGCGCTGAAAAAATCGTGCGGCTGAGTTGTACACTACCAAATGAACCATCGATTTATTGTTGGTTAGATGCTCTAACATTATTTTCCGCGTGTTTGAGAAATAATCTGTCAGTTATCTGATACCGTTCATTCATTTATTGTCATCGGTGATACTAAGCCCTGTTTCATGACTCTGGTATGTACAATAGTGAAACAAAAAGTACTAATATACATATGGATAAAACGTACCAGATGCGTCTGTATGTTGAATAAAGTATCAAAAGTACTTGCGTAGAATGTTTAATTTACATGCTATTACTTTCATTGCCCACCTTTTAATTTTTATTTCTGCAACAAATTTTCGTGACAAAGATCTCAAATGTGACATGGAATGTTGTTGTATACAATTTAACTCATAGAAAAAATTCCGATTTGAACAGGTTTATTGTATTAAAATAATGACCTTTTTAAAGTTTAAAATGTGAAGTTCTAAAAATGGTAAAGTTTATGATACAAAACAATGTTAATTAATGTAACTAGGGGCTTGTAGGGGCAAAGGCCCCTAAAAGTCTAAATGGTACTGCTACCTCCAAAAGTAAGTTTGAATTCATCACCTCCTTGCACAGTTAATGTAATTCTTCTCAAGCTGTACTATGAATTTGCCCTCTCGAATTTTCTTATAAAATATTTTAATCTTGATAGAACTTATTGTTGGTATAAAATCAGCTATGAAACAATAGTTTTCCCTGCATTACGTACAGTAGTCTATTCTGTAGAAAAATGAAAATTCATTGCACTACTAAACTGCCGGACGCAATAAAAATAGATTTAACCTTAACCACGTATGTGAAGAGTTCATAACTGAAATAAATAAAATACTTCAATACAACATGACAAAATGGTTATTAATACTGTACACCAATGTATTCTGAACCCCTGTGTCTCCAAGTCCCTGTGCCCCACTCCCCATCTCCTCTTGTTCCCCATGCCTCCCCTATGTCCCTTGTTCCCCCGCATGACCCGTGCTTAGTACTCCCATATGCGCCAGGGACCAGCGTGCCTCCCATGCTCCCGCACCACCCGTACCACCTCGTGCCCGTCCCGCCTCTATGCTCCCGTGCCCCCATGCCCGCCGTTCTTCCCTGTGTTTTCATGCCCCCCAAGCCCAACTACCCCTATATCACCAAAGCCCATCTTGCCCCTTGTACCCTCCCATGCTCCCGCGCCCTTCTTCTCCCATGCCCCCTTGGCCCCCGATTCCCCCATACTACTGTACCCCCATGACCGCCGTTCCTCCCCGAGTCCCCTTGCTCCCGGTTCTAAAGGGTGTATGTTGTACTTCAGGGCGTTCACCCTAAGAACTGGGATGTCCACTACCCAATACCAGCTCAAAGTAACGAGCTGGGTGAACGGGTGTGGCTCTCTTTCAAAAATGATGGAAGGCAGCTTAGGCTGTGCCGAACCCTGGCGGAGGTGGCTTTGCCAATTGCGCACTTACTGGGTGTCTCACTCCAGCCCCCAAAAAAGGAATTTAATTCAGGATATCGGGGATCTGGGGCTTCCGTGACCTTCGAGCGCGGTTGCAGTGTAGCCGGCGTCTTTGGCGTGCGGGTTTCCAGAGACCTATAGTTATTCCTCTTGGGTACTACCCATATCCCAAGTAAAACCTGAAATGGGGACCTCGAGTTCCGGTTCAAGCCCCTGGCTTCGGCCAGTCCGGATATTGGGTTGGCCTCGAGGGGGCCGTGGTTGTCG
Organism: Neoaliturus tenellus; assembly: GCA_030545055.2. Taxonomy (NCBI): domain Eukaryota; kingdom Metazoa; phylum Arthropoda; class Insecta; order Hemiptera; family Cicadellidae; genus Neoaliturus; species Neoaliturus tenellus. Next base: position 26,984,901 of record CM061534.1, on the reverse strand, counting down.
GCATGCTCGGCACACAGCTTCGGCTGCCTCCAACCTCATCTGGGAACGTTGCTCACATACGAAAGCTGAGAAGTAGCATGGGTAGTGCTGCCACTGACACAGCCGTGTGTCGATTCGGGTTCACTGCCAGTTGAGTACCACAGGCCTGGTGGATTCCGGGTTTTGTGGGGGTCTAATCCGCCTTAATGTGATTTGGGGCACTTGTCGCAAGACAGGTCCGGTATGGCTAACGCTAGGTACGGACCACCCGTGAGGGTAGGGAGAGCCACCATAAGGACCTAGTCCTCATGGGAGGAGCCTCAAAATGGAAATGGAAAATTCCCCCTGTCCTCCATGCCTCCCCCATTCTTCCACGTACCCCCATGCCGTTTATATCCACCCATGCCCCAACATGCCCCCAATGTACATGTACCCCCATGCCCCCTACCCCCCGTTCCATTGACATCCCTCGTGCTTTGAGTGTAGTACGTTTTGTCTGTTCGTTCAACGAAAAACGTTGATTTATATATTGTTTGTTTTTCGCACACTGTCATTTACATGAATAGGGCCTAGCTCCCCGTCTGTATGGGTTAACGGGCATTGGCTGTTTCCATACTACCTACGTAAAGAAAGAAGTAGTGAATGAATAAAACAAAATATTTTTCACGCAGAGGTTATTCAATGTTTGTAGTTTACAATATTCAGTCGAAAATAAACTAACACTTTAGTAAAACGATTTAACTCTAACCACTAAATATAGCCAAGATGTAAAACGATAACATAATAACTAAACGTCATTCACTGATTAAAGACAATATATGAACTATTATACTAACTGTATCAAGGTTAAGAATCTTTTAATTGTGGTCTATTCAATATACAAAATCATTTTAGTCCTCAGTCCTGATTATAAATTAAATGTCATATATATGGCTTTTTATCCTACTCACGAAGAAGAAATACACTGTGGATTCGTAATTTTTCCATGACTATTGGTGTTTTCCCTTTTTATAGTGCATTGCTGATTTTAAAAAGTTATAACTAAGATTATTTTAACTCAAAGTAAACAGCTGAGTTGTTCAGTTAATATAAAATATTTACTGGAACATCTGCTTAATTACACGTGTAGATCTAAAAATCTCCTCCCCATAAAATTAACATTGGAACTTCACGGACCAATGGGGCAAAGCCCAGGTAATTTTTGATAATTCTGGTATTTTTCCTTGCGTCCTTGGCACTCAAGCCTTAAAATGAGCCATCATACGTTGCCCTATCTTTCTCCTAACTCGAGATATTTCGTGGGGACCGATTCGCTTACGGAATTATATATACTAGAGATCGCCTCCTGATCGAAATTCGATCAAAATTTCAATTTGACCCAAGAAGCTTAAAAACATTTTAGAACTAAAACATCTGTTCTTCCTAATTTGCTAGCATTTGTTTTTACAACAGCTGTCTAATGATTCATTCAATTCTCCTTTCTCCATAAGATTGACATTGGAACTTTGAAAGCCTGTGGGGCGTAGCCCTGGAGTCCGATGTGAATTAGAATGTGATTCTGCTCATCTACAGGACTGTACCTTTCTAACGGTATAAGCGGATTTATCCTACAATGCACAAGAGCTGAGAAAAAAGGAGGAAATGAAACATGCTTGCGTATTAATATATAGATAGATTTTCTAAATATATCCTACTGTACTGATTGCAAAGTCGAGTAATTCAAAATTAAAACCCGTTAAACATTCATTAATATTTCACATTGTATTTTAATATGCCATATAATGGCATAAAAACAAAAAATGTATTATTTATAACAGCAAAACTTCAAAATTGGCAAAATTTGCTTAGTTTAGGCTATATGAGCGCCTGCAGTAGTGACATAGGCAGGCGGCGCAGCGTGTCTGCACTGCTGACTGACAGCATTGACTATTGAACGCTACTCTTAGTCAATGCTGACAGAGAGGTTGTTGAAGGCTTCATCGTATTGAAAAATATTCACATCGTTTAAAATAAAGTACTTCAGGCGAGAGTTCAAAATATTTCTAGGAGTTTGCAAACTTAAAATAATTAATTTAAAAAATGAAATTGTTTACGAAACAGTGCAATATTTTTCTCGGTGTGCCAGTCTTCCATTCCCCAATTTTAACTAATTTTACGATTGGAAAGTAAGAAAAAAATCACTAATATAATATAATATTAAATTTATTTGATTTTATATGTCATTCAATCAATTATTTAATAAAAACATTTTTCTGATTGTTAATCCTATAATAAGATGCATTAACATTTCAATACGACGTTACGTTTCTAACAGAAATGCGATTAAATATGTTTAACAAAAAAATAACAAGAAATAACTAAAAATGTCAAGTCGATGAAAGCTGGGCCAAAGTCACTATGGCACTTAGTTGGAATGAATCGAAAGTTTATCAATTCGGCTCACGTTACTTGGTGGTGTCAGTGCTGCCATCTGTGGTGTCTCCTCGGAACTGCGTCCAGCTAGTTCGTACATCGGCCGCGAGGGTGAGCGGGCAACAAGGGAAAATTACATTTAAACTGCTTAATTTTTGGAAATTTTGAATGTATGTAATTGTATAAAGAATGATTTAATTAATACAAAATTTAGATGAAAGATAAAGCTCGTTCTTCAACAACATTTGAGGAAAGACAATGAATAAATTATAGAAAACCATTTACGTTCTCGCTTGAATTGTACACATTAGAACCATACATAAACTCTAAATTAATGCATTGAGGTTATTGAATTCCCCCTTTACGTTAGAAGCGCGACTTTGGTTCACCTCTGGAAGGTGGAACAGCGCTCCTACGTATTACCATAATGTGATAGCTTTTGTTCTGTGCGATTGAGTCGCTTCATTTGATAGCATCAGGTGAAGCGACTCCCAAAAAAGTCAATTTACTCTCATATTTAGTGATAACATATAGCTGATGGATCTATAATAAAGCTATAGACTATCATACTGAAGCAATATAACAGTCTTATTAAAGTATACTCTCTAATTTATGTTTATGGTTTTCATTTTCCTTGATTGAACTCATAAGGGATTATGTTATATTTCTACATAGTACCAGGTTAAACGAGACTTGTCCCTTGATTTTAATTCACTTTTTTATAGTGTCATGGTAATCAAGCTTTTAAATTTACAGCAGACTCTTCACAGTTAACAGCTGTTGAAAAACTGCTAAAATTAATTAATCTTAATTTTTTTAACTTTTCGTTGTTATTTCGTTAAAAAAGTAGCAGCACATAGGAACAATATTAAAAATTGACTTTTTCCTGACGTTAAGTTTGTGTCTAAACTTATTTTTTGGGCAAAAACACACCTAAATGCAAAGTTTAAGCAAAATCTACCCGCTAGATTTTGTGATCATGAGACACATCCCTTCAGACACTCCCCGAATTATAGTATAGGATTTGGTTATCTATGTTGAAAGTCATGACAGCTACTTTGATATAGGTAATATTAATTTTTACTTGATAAATTTTAAATAACTAGAGATCACCTTCTGATCGAAATTTCTAATCGAAATCTGGACCCAAGAAGTTTAAAAATAATTTAGACTGAGACATATTCTTCCTGTTTTTCTTGCGGTTATTTTTACAACAGCTGTATATGAGTCAATCAATTCTCCTTCCTTCATAAGATTAACACTGGAACTTTGAAAGCCTGTGGGGCGTATAGCCCTGGAGTCCGATGTGAATTAGAACGGGATTCTGCTCATCTACAGGACTATACCTTTCTAACGGTATGAGCGGATTTCTCCTACAATGCACACGAGCTGAGAAAAAAGAAGGAAACGAAACATGCTTGCCTATTAATATATAGATTAACAATCAAAGATTATATATCGTAGAACATGACATGACCTGGTTTAATAAGAGCGGCGAGAGGTTCAAAGTAAACCTTTGCTAAATGAGACGCAGAAATCTGAAAACAAGTCGTCAGACTAATGCTAGGAGTACTCTTATTCTCCACTTGCAGGGAATACTCGCAACCATTTGGACCTAAACATAAAATAGCACTATATAATATAAATTTACAAAATTATCGAGGGTTTTTTTTAGTTTCGATTTGTTAATGAAAAGTTTAGAAATGTTGTTTAATTAATGAATCAAATCGAAGCGCAAGATTATTTCCGTTAGTTATACACCAATTTCTGAACTACAAAATAAAAGTTTAGCACATGAGCCCAGGTTAGTGAGACGCAGATAGAAACTCAATGAATCATTCAAATACCTCTAAAAGCTCGATAAACAGAGCGTTCCTTTTCATTGTCCTCGATTAAGTTAAACGGGTAACTTGTTAAGTTGCCAGAATCTCCGTTAGGAATTCATATGAATGAATTGACTTGTTATGAACAATATTGGATTTGTGCGAAACATACTCCCTTAAAACCTTTTGGTGAGCTTGGAGTTTTTTTTATTTTATTTTTTTAAGATCATTTGCAATTTACTATGAACTTAAATACTTCATCTTCAACCTGAAATTATACAAAGATAAGCAAGTGTAATGATTGTTTTTTTAGTTTACGTTTTGTCTTTTGTATATCATAAACCTACTAACCGACATAAGCGAATCTCATTAACCTAGTTGGTAAATCAAACCAAAATCATGATTTATTTAATCCATAGTAGTGCTTTGTTCTAAAATCACTTGACATCCAAACCCATGATTATTTATTTTTCAATGATTTAATAACTAGGAAATTTTTCACTAATGAAAATGATTTTGGGTTAACGTAATATAGTCCTGAATTTATGAGTCATTGGGATCGTTCTGAGCATCCACCGCAAAGAGGTTTGTTTATGTTTTTGCCTATCACGTAACAAATTCCAGAAACTTCATTTGAGGGATTTGTCACGTGATAGGCAAAAGCGTAAACAAACCTCTTTGCGGCGGAGGCACGTGAACGACCCAAATTAATTTTTTTAATCGAATTTAATGCTTTTTCTTGGGCCAGTTTCTATACTCAGTTTATGTAATTGTAAGGTTTAATTACTGTAAATATTTTCCATCACTTTTGCAATATTTTTATTCATTTATGTTTTGGTTAGTCGTCTTTTTTATTTTTTTAACTAAGAGTAAAAGAGGAAAGGGGAGCCGGGATTTCAGGTGCGGACTTTCACGAATCACCGTTTGATGTCATGGCAGCCGCTCCCAGCTCTGGTGCGGAATTTCAATGTTTTTATGGCGACTAAGAACTGGTGCTGAGTTCCGAGGTCCCTTTACCTACACCATGCATGTGTCCAATTTCATGGACTCTGCCAACGTATTACACCAAACAATCGTTTGAACTAATATAGTCCTAACTATGTTAGTACAGTAGAACTAACCATTTGTTGCTATCTACATACCTTACATATGTGTACTTCTGCGTGTCCTTACATAAAAACCAAGTATCAAAATTACATATGACTAACATAGGAAATGGCAGGCGATTCAGTTGTACCATCAAAACTTCCATGTATACAGAGCTCTATTGTGTACCATATACTGTACCTAGATTATTCGGGGGTGATGCACTATTATTTTAAACTCTCATAAAGCCAATGAAGATCACGGATTCGGTCCAATAAATTAACTACACTTAATTTTTTGTCAGAATACTGTATACTACATATATAGCTTTTCCACTGACAACAGAATTATAGCATAGGTAAAAGAGAGTGTGATAAAGTGTGAGTTGAACAATGAGTAGAGATTTGAACGCTTGTAAGTGGCAAAAATATAATATTTTAAAATACAAGATTCACAACTGAATGTAATGAAGAACATCTACATAGGCACATATCTACTGTATCAAGAGCGATTACAAATGTGATAAAAACCTTGTCTAGAATATAAATATTTCCCAAAAGCTGCATACGAGACATATAGCAGTACCAGGTGTAATTGATTACCTTGAAAATCATCTGATCTGATAAGAACATTTACTCGATGACGTCATTGGCTTTGTTTGTCTGGTCGTCGTGAGATCGGTCTGCCGCCTTTAATCAGCTGGGGTCATCAAGGAAGGGTCACTTTGTATTCAATTAGGTATTCTACGTGTGACGTCATTGGCTTTGATTCATTAAAGTTCATGTAAACAGTTGAAGCAAAATGTTTCCATCCTAGTTCAAGGTACAAGCGAAATATAAAACTTCTAAGATTCCTAAGGTTAGCTTTCTAAGCATTTTTTATATAAAAGAATCGTTAGTTTTAACTGATTATCCTATTCCTAACACAGAGGTCTTGTGGTGAAATTCTAATTAGTATTCAATGCAAATCTCTATAGTGGCATGAGCATTTTTTATTATCCTTTATTACAGTTAATAAAGCCTCCTGATAGACTACCTATAGTTAGTTATGAATTATGTTAGTAATTGTTAAACTGTAAATCTATGTATAATTGAAACAAATTATAAAACTGTGTTTCACAACGCTTCAAATTTCTAGTTAGGCCTAATAATTCTCAATGTAAAATCTATTCACAGAATATATTCAGTATGTATAGATCAGTTAGCAAACACCACCATGTTTTATGTAAAACGTTTTATATGAGTAGCCAAATTGGTTTTCCACAAATTTATCTTATGGTTATCCACTTAAACCCCCCCCCCTCCCTTCCACAGTTGAACAGATATATAGACGCTTCAAACATCAACTATGTTTTCTTTTCTTTTTCTTTTACTTTTTTTCTGGAGGGTGATGTTGTTCGCGTCCGCAGCATTCCATTAAAGCTGCACGTAATCCCCGGGTGGTGCTAAACGAACAACAACTTTGGCAGCTGAACTATCACGCACGTGATCCCTCAGCTATGCCAGCTGCAAGACAAAATTGCAAATGGCCCTTTCCATTGTCAATGAAAACAATATATATACTGTGTTAGCTCTATAAAGAGAGGTCTAATTTTTTGGCGTTTATCTTTTTACATATACTGACTCAGGTGCTCTGCACCGCAGAATTTATTTTCCTACTCTTAAAACCTGGTGGCTGGCTAAGTTAGCCATACGATGTATGTATGTTACTTTCCTATACCACTACTCTAATTTGTATCTCGTTAAATGCGTCATTCTACCAAAATAAAATCTATAAAGAAATTAATTTGTCTATTTGATTTAGCCTTTCTTGTTTATATGTAGCCAAATTACTTTTCATAGACAGGGATTAAAACATCACCCCTTTACTAATTCTCAAAATTTAGTTGTATATTACTTTATTTTTTTGTTTTTGAATACCTCTTTAAACGTAAATAACTATCCTGAAAGGCTTTCATGAAATATTCAACACCTATGGAACTGTAATAAATACTTGTACTATCTTTTAGTGCAGTAAAAACCAATTTTCCGCACGAGTCTCGTACTGCAATAGGCATTTTCTGACAAATTGCAGGTTCTGAGGTTTTTGACGGTTGGAAAATGTCGGACCTTAATTAAATCCAACAACAAGACACGAAACAATTTGCGCCGCGTCTTCCAGGCTTCGCTTTGTTGCTGGCAGATTGTTCATTCCACAATGGAATCATTAACAATCCCTCAAAACAATACTCTAACTTGCCAACCTGTTTACGATTAACTTATTTATATCATATTAATTTGGGGTAGTAATTTTCTGGGCTATTTCTTTAGTTTATAGAAAAAATAACCTTTGAGTTGATTTAAGAAAATAATCATATCATTGAGAAATTAGTAAGTTCTTTTAAAAAGAAGTTTTGAACTAATTAACTAAAGTAATAATAAAATATTTTGTGTTGTCAGTCTAGAGTTTTCAACGAGTAAATAGCACGAATCCACTAGACTCAGCAACTTTAAGGAAAAGATTTCGTGAACAGCTAATGGATGCTTTAAAAAAAGCCCGTTGCAGCAGCCCTGCGTACTCAGCGAATTTCTAATTGAATTTCAGATTATTTACTTTCCCCATAAAACACCATAAGATCGAGTATGTAGGTTTGCTGCCATTGGGTGTTGTTAGTCTAAGTTAATCAATAATTAGTAAATGTAAACACAAAATTGTATCAAGCTCCGGCAATTTTTATTTCCCCCATAAACCCCATGGGGGTGAGTATGTAGGTTTGACGCCATATGGGTTTTGTAAGCAAGTATAAGTTAAAACTTATCTAGATAACGTACATAACAAATTTGATTAAGTTATGTCAATAAATAAGCAAGATATAGGATTTTCTTGAATAAAATGAAAAATCCTATTTTCTATTCTTCTATATTTTCTAAATTCTTATTTACCATAAGAATAACATGGAAAACACATTTTTGGACCCACCCCGTAACCAGTTATGCTAAGATAAAAATTCAAAATACCAAATTGTTCGTTTTTTAAGCCCTTTTAAATGGTTTCAGTTAAAATTTATGAATTTTAAAAATTAAGGTCCAAAAATGCAAAAATTCTATTTTTGACCCCTTTGGAACCCCATAAAACCCCGTTCCCATAACCCGACAATGCTGGTTCGCGAACTCATGAAAATAGACCTGGTCTTACACCTTCATACCATAAATTTCATCAAAATCGGAGGTCTCCTTCAAAAGTTATCAGTACCACGGACACATAGATCTATATATTTATCTATATATGTATATGTATATGTATATAACTATATATATACATATACATACATATATATGAAAATGAACGAACGGTGTTTTTGGCTTCTGGGGACCTCAAAATGAAAAAGTAACACGGTCCCGGGCTTAGGTCTTACCGTGGCTACTACCGTAATAGTGTATCCCCTATAGGGAAATACGGTTATTCCCTATAGGGTTTTGAACTTTTGGCGACCCTGGCGGGAAAAACTATAGGCCTTTGGTAAGAGAGTTCACTACGAGAGCGTAGAACTTAACCGCTCACTTAACTTCTTAGGAGATAATTTGTGACTGAAAGTATTAATCGATCATATACTCTACAACCATTGTACAAACACAAATCTGACGGGACTTATAACTAAGCTAGACTACGTCTTTTTTTTATTAACAGTGTCAAAACTACTCATGATAACCTAAACATGTGCCCATTCATTTTGTTTGGAAAAAGACGTAGATTATTAATAAAATTAATAATAAAATGCTGGTAAGTTTTCACAAAATGTGCAAAAAAATTTTTTTCATTTTTGAAATATCGTTCAAAAGTAGAGTACAGTACTAGAACTTTTATACTGATTTTTATACAGACAATACAAGAAATACTAAATCTAGGCAGTTTAGTTCCCTACGTTAAAATATGTTTGGTTTGTTGGGAATATTTGTTTATCTCCGTTATGAAGAAAAATACGCAAAATTTATATACGTGCGCTGTATACTTTTGAGAAATAAAAATAAATAAATAAACATATAAAAATGATAGTATTTATTTGAAATAATGGGATTTTATATCACACAAAATTGTTTTCTTCACTTTGAATATGTTGAAATTTTATTTAGTCTTTTTTTTTTACTTTCCTAAAAACATAATTTAGTTGCTCAAAGCTTCATACAATTTTCCTACTACTTTATAATATCATCAATTTGTATATATGTTTGTAGTACAGATCTGTCTAGACAAGAATACATACATATAATGTTTAAGGAAATGTAAAAATGTTCCGAAGGCATTCGAGTGTATGTACGGACGGTTCATTTGAACAATTTGATATAGGTTAGGTCCCGCACCGTCAATAGATATAGAATGACCAAGCTTTAGAGGAGGGAATTGCTTATAATAATAATAATTGCTTATTATGATACGAATATGTATAACTTTTTCCTGGCAACAAAATAATATGATTTCACACTAAAATCAGTTATAATGTTTAAATAGGTAATTTAAAATTTTCCGTATTTCCGTCATATTGGGCAAACTGAGTACAGCACATTATAGCTGATTTGGAAAACTATCTTACCTACTTTCCGAAGTCACATGGCAAATTTTTACTATAAGAACAACGCGTGTTCTTTTCAAAGATACCATCGGCTTTCTGATTGGACAAAAGTAACAAAACCCAAGATTTTAATTTAAACATATGATTTTCGACGTTACGCAGTTTTCGAGTCGGAATTTGTTCGTGTGCTTAATTGTGTTCAAATTATAATACGAATTGCGCCTATTTATTAATGATACAAAGATTGATTACATACGAAACTGAAAGTTTGGAATGTATTCTTTAAAATGGTATAAATATTATTATGTTTCTAGATTGTTTTCAATGGGATATGAGTATTTGAACAAATATGAGCTATATTGCCGGTATCCGGCAATAGACAATTTTCGCACAAATGCAATTGCCGGATATCGGGCAATGGGCGCTTCTAGGGTTAAAAGGTTTCTTGTGATAGCGTCACAGTCAACATCATCATACTGTTGCGACACTCTAAAGTCTGTGGATGAAGATGCTAGTGGTCCCTGGTGTGTAGACTCACAACACAAATACTATTTTTTCTACTGGATTCTGAGGTTGGTGGAGGTTTGGTTGTTTGGCAGAACAGCTCCACCTGCTAAGTAGTGCGGTAAATTTTTCGTTCGGTCCATAAAAAATTCCATGGGGGAGGTTATTATAAAATAAAAACCATACGTTGTTGTAATTAATTTTTTGGTAATTTATTCGTAAAATCATCAAAAATAACTAGAAATTATTAGTTGGAAATTATTAGTTGCGAATCTAAACACTTAAAGCGCTAGTAATTCCCTCTTTCCGGGCCTTATACAAACCGTGAGTGTCGTTACAACGACTGCGCTACAAATTTCGCCAAACAAGTCACTTATCCTCGAATATTCGACTAGTGTAGACAATGGGGGGATAAAAAACCTCTACAGTCGGACTCACGGTTAATTAGAACGATTCCTCGGAAGGTGCAGACGCCGCACGTTGTTGGGAGCAGCACTAGCTGGATCACACTGTGCTGCCATCTGTGGAGGCTCGCCGGAACTGCGTCCCACAGCTAGTTCCTGCAGTGGCCGGGAGGGTGCGCGGGCGTCGAGGTTAAAAACAAGGTTTTAATGACTTAATATTTCATTGCGTCTTGAAAATTTACATCTAATGCAATTTTCAATCAATAGTAATAAAAATTAGTCTTCTAAATTTTTTTTGAATAACGTGAAACTAAAATTGTTTTAAAAAAATTATCAAACAGCATTTAAGTTCTCGCTTGGATTGCATTGATGAACAGACTATATAATATTGGTACAATGAAAAGTAAAGTTAAAGAGGCGAGCCACCATAGGCGACTTACGAATAGTCGTTCGTTCAATATCATTCTGTTAAAAGTCGGGGACAATTACTTTAACTTAAGTTTTGAAACCGACTTGATAATCTATACTGAACTATATTGATAGGTTGGCGGCCCTGAGCCGGCTGGTGAACACAACTCTGTTGAGGCTCCGTATTTCTTTTAACAGTTCAATAGTTCAATAGACTTTAAAGTCTTTAAAGTTACCAAATTTTGTCATAGTTTTCTTTTTTAAGTGTCATAAATCAGTTTTATCAAAGAAAAATAGCAGCTTACATCGTTTTTTATACGATTTTTTCGGCTTTGAAAATTCTGCATTGGGGAAGAAGCTCGTTCTCGCCATATTGTCTCCACTCTTGGCGTCGGAGAAGCCCTCGACCAACTAGAGGACAGCACGAGTCGACTTTTCAGCCAATCAGGTGTCATCCTTTCATTTTTCCTTAAAAATTTTCTTGTCTTTTCCTTCCAACATCATAACTTTTTCCTCAATAATTTTGTGTACCCAGCCAGCTCATCTAAATTACTCACAATCGGACTCTTCAACCTTAAAAATTTTAACCCAATTAGGCCTATTGCCCCAATCTCCTTAGTTTTAAGAACAATTATTTTAAGTAACATAAGATGCTCGAAGTAGGCCTAGAGCCAGTCATCTGTGGACAATGTGACCACGTCATAAATGAAGGACCCTCAATTCAGTGTGATATATGCGACCTATGGGTGCATGGTGATGAAAAGTGTTGCAAACTAAAAAAAAACTGTTTTTAAGCATATGAAAAAAGTAGACTGGGTATGTCCTAATTGCTTTGACTTTAGTAAGAAATGTAGGGCTGATGGCCAGTTGGACCTCATGGTAGGGCTGACCAAACTTCAATCTGAAATAAAAGACGTTAGGGCTTTAAATCACATTGAGGAGAACAAAGAATTAAATATTAAGGTGCATGATCTTAGGAAAATCATTTCTGAACTTAAAAAACTAGGTCTAAAGGTAAAAATCGACAAAAAGGCAATGTCACCAGAACTCAAAATAATGTCAGTGCTAGTATCATTTCTGATCAATCAAACATTAGTATTAGTCCTTTAGAAAATAGTAACTCTCTTGAGACAACAGAACATCAAAGTAGTCCTAATGAAAATGTCAGTCTTGTAAATGAGTCTTTATCAGAACGGGTTAAGCCCTCTGAGGCACACTGTGATAGGCCTAAAGTCAAACTTTACGCGGATAGTCATGGCAGAAGTTTGTTAAAATTAGTACAATCAAAAGTCAATGCCGATGTCTCTGTCAACTTCTTTCCATCAGCCCCAATGCACTATTATTTATCAAATCTTGTGTCAGAATTAAATGAGAAACCTAGTCCTAGTGATATTAGCATACTATTTGGCGGAGTCAATGATCCAAGCGATGAAAGTGTCCAGACATGTACTGAGATGCTGGAAAAAAACTCAAGTAAGTTAAAAAACCTAGTTGTAGTAGAAGCACCCTATAGGTTCGACAATATTTCTCTGAACAAGCTCATAAAGTCGCAGAATGACAGATTAAAGGAATTATGTGATAGATTTAAATGGAAATATGTTCCGGTAAACTTTGCTCTAAGTAGACCTCATTATACATTGCACGGACTGCACCTCAATACAAGAGGAAAGAGACTGGTTAGTCACTTGATATCAGAAAGTGTATCTTACATTAATTTTTTAGTTGTTTAGTTTTAAGGAACGAGTTGGGTTATGTAGGGACTTTAGGCAAATCGAGCAACAAGCCCACAATTGTTGATTTTAATGTGATGGCATCTCAAAATGATTTGATCTCAAACAATTTAGATAGTAGTAACTCACTCAAAAATCTCAACTGCAAATCAAGCAATTTTAAAATTGTGCATCTGAATGTTCAAAAGGGGTTAAGCACAAAAAAGGAACAAATTGAACTCTTTTTAGATGAAGTAAAACCTGACATTTTTTGTGTTTCTGAGCATGGGCAGACCAGTGATTCAATTTTAAATATTTTTCTTGTTAACTACTCTCTGAGGAGTTATTTTAGCAGATCCTTGACCGTGGGGGGAGGAGTTGCCATTTTTGCACGAAATGATCTCCGTTTTGAGATATTAAATGTTTTGCAGTTAGATCAATTTTGTAGGGAATCAGTTTTTGAAATCGCCGAACTTAGGATCCTTATAGACAATACCGTAACAATTTTTTCAGTAGTTTATAGGCCTCCATACGATTCAAACTTTAATTGTTTTTTTCGAGTGCCTTGAGAATTACATTAACTATGCAGCAAGAGGACCCAAGTCAATATTAATCTCTGGCGATTTTAATTTAGATAAAGACATTCATCCAGTGGAATACCAAACTTTTAAGGACATTTTAAATAGCTTTAGATTAGAAATAAAAATAGATTTTCCCACACGTATCTCTGAACATTCAGAAAGCTGTTTGGATAATTTCTTGACAAACATACCTTTTTCAATTTGTTCATCTTTTCAGCCATGTATTTCTGATCATCATGCAATAATTTTTGAGATGCCAGTCAATTCTGTTTTGAATAACAATGAAGTTTTTGAATTTAGAAACTGTTCTCAACAAAATCTGTCGGAGTTGAGAACTAGGTTAAGTTGGAAAAAATGGGAAGATGTTTATTTTGCTGAAAATATAGATATTATGTATGACAATTTTGTAAGCACTGTCTCCCACTGTTTAAACATTTCTTGTCCAATAAAAAAAGCAAAAAGGAAAGACAACAAAAAGTTACATTGGGTAACAGACGAGATAAAGCAAATGAAAATTCAAGTTCAAAACTCATACTCGGAGTGGGTGTCTACCAGGTGTGACAGGAAAAAACTTGCTCACAATGCTCTCAAAAAGAGGTATAGGGAAAAAATCCGTGAAGCGAAATCCAGTGCAATTTTTAATGACATTAAAGCTTCCGATAATCCATCAAAAACTTGTTGGAATTTCATCAACGATTTAAGACCACAAAAAAGGCCAACAGTTGAGCCTAACATTACTTTAGAAGTAAATGGGGGTTTAGTTAAAGACCCAGAGACAGTTAGTAACATTTTTAATGATTTTTTTCTTAACTTCAACCCAGACTTTAACTATCACGCTTCTGTTCATGTAACATCAGATGAATTTAGGCCTCAGTCTCAATTAAACTCTTTCAAACCTCTGACAATAGTTGACATTAGGCAAATATTAAAATCAATGAAAAATAAAAAGTCATCAGGTCATGATGGGATTTCCAGTAAAATAATCAAGTTTTGTTCAAAGCAACTAGAAGAACCCCTGTTGCATTTGGTGAACACCTCTCTCCGGGAAGGTATTTTTCCATACAGTGGGAAACTTGCGATAGTTAAGCCTCTGCACAAAAAAGACAGCAAACTTCTTCCCCAGAACTATCGTCCAATCTCACTCCTTCCAACCGTCTCAAAAATTCTCGAAAAAGCAGTGTGTCAAGATTTAGTTCAATATTTGCAGGACAATAATCTACTGTTTTCTAAGCAGTTTGGTTACCAAAAGGGAAAATCCACAAAGCTAGCTCTCATAGACTTTGCAAATAAATGCATCGACGCCTTGGAGGGTGGTGATTCAGCTATCGGCTGCTTCATCGACCTCTCTAAGGCGTTCGATTGCGTCAATCACAAGATTTTGATCAGAAAGCTTGAACAATTAGGAGTCGGGCAGGTGGCTCTGGGCTGGCTGACGTCTTACCTGACAAACAGGAAGCAATCAACCACAATCAACTTCACTTCAGTCTCTGGTTTGAAAAAACAATTTTTCTCAAAAACTTCACCCAATTCAATGGGAGTTCCGCAGGGTTCAATTTTAGGCCCAATCCTTTTTTTAATATACATCAATGACATATCCCAATCCTGTAATCACCCTAACAAATCGCTGACCATTTTTGCAGACGACACATCACTTTTTACACAGAACAAAAACATTCACGAACTTGAAAGGGAGACGTTTTGCCAGCTCGGAGCCATCTCTCAGTACTTTTCAGATATTAACTTAAAAATAAATCCAACTAAAACCAATTACATGTTTATCACTACCATGCAAAAAAGAAATCGTCTGATGAGGGCTGGCTCTTCAACTCCATTAGTTTTTCAAGATGAAAACCTTCTTGAACAATCTCCTTTTGTAGACTATCTGGGAGTGAGGTTGGACGATAGTTTTAGGTGGACGGAGCACATCGATAAAGTTGCTTCAACCTTAACTTCAAATATTTTTGTATTAAGGAATCTATCTACTTTTAATAATATTGCTCTTTGTAAGTTAGTGTATTTTAGCTTGATTGAAAGTCATATAAGGTATTCAATAGTGCTTTGGGGTCTGTCAAGCAAATCAAACCTCAGAAGAATTTTCATCATTCAAAAAAAAGCAATCAGGATCATCTCTAGGCTTAGACCTGGAGATTCCTGCAGGGAAAAATTTAAAGAATTTACAAGAATAATTTTCTTGATTTACCATAAGAATAACATGAAAAACACATTTTTGGATTTTCCCCGTAACCAGTTATGCTAAGATAAATATTCAAAATGTCTCAGTAGCAGGTGTTGGTTCTTTTCAATGATACCAACGGCTTTCTGATTGGACAAAAATAACAAAAACTACGATTTTTATAAAAACATATGTTTTTTGAGTCAGAAATAGGAAATCCAATCCCGTGATATATTTCCAATCCCGTGATTTCGGGACCAATCCCGGGATTGGCCGTAACGCCCTTAACGGCCGCAACTTTACCGTAGAAACTGTATTAAGAATATTTAAGTAAGGTTTATGAGCTCGTTTAAAAGTAGATTATATTAAATAACAAATTCTTTGTTTAAATAATTAACGTTTTATTTCTTATTTAACAATGGCAAACATAAAAAAATTAAAATGGCACTTCAATATGTTTAATGTGGTTATTTACTGAACTAATAAAATGGGAAGGTAAGTAAAAAAAGCACAATAATGAGGTTACAACAATAAAATTATTATTTCGTTATGTACTAACAAACAGTCTGAAAAATGTTTTAAAAGAAGTCTTATAAATTATTTTTCTAATGGTACAATAATGGTTATCATTATTATTATTATGTTTCTAGATTGTTTTCAATGTGATATGAGTAATTGAAAAAATATGAGCTATATTGCCGGTATCCGGCAATAGACATTTTTCGCACAAATGCAATTGCCTGGTATCCGGCAATGGGCGCTTCTAGGGTTAAAAGGTTTCTTGTGATAGCGTCACAGTCAACATCATCATACTGTTGCGACACTCTAAAGTCTGTGGATGAAGATGCTAGTGGTCCCTGGTGTGTAGACTCACAACAGCGAACACGGGCGATTTTTTTAATTGACCGATTAAAAAATCGGCCTATTAAAAATCGCCCTCGATCTATGTGAACGCGCACACGTAGCGATTGTTTTCGCGTGGTAGTTCTCATTCTGTGTGACATAAAATGGACTTTGTACAGCTAACGTGTGTTTGTGCACTACTGATGCAGGCTAAAAAAAGAAGAAGACACCGTAGGTATTGGGTACATCCTATTGTAAGTCAGAGACTTATAAATGGAACGTTTCATAAGATATAACACCTTACGAGAGGACGATAAGAAATTCTTTAACTACTTCAGAATTTCAAAAAAAAGTTTCTCTATTTCACTAATAAACAATTTAGTGTCGAAATCTGCCATTGCACAGTATGACTATACAAACAACACAAATATACAACAAGACAAACAAGTCACCGGTGACTGCGGAGTAGCTACTGACGGGCGATCGGCCGACTATTCAATCGCCTGTGTGCGAGGACAGGTTACAACCTGTATGTTTCAGATTTTCGGCCGACTATCGCCTCGACCACAAATCTGTGGCTTGCCACAGATTTTAAAATCGGCGCTATTTTTGATCGCCTGTGTGCGCGCTCCCATTCCTTCCAATGATGCACAGACTGGGCGATGAAATAATTGCCTTAAAATAATCGCCCGTGTGCGCCTAGCCTAAATTTTTCGTTCCGTCCATAAAATATTCCATAGGGGAGGTTATTATAAAATAAAAACCATACGTTTGTTGTCATTATTTTTTTTTTTTTTTATAATCTATTTGTAAAATCATTAAAATGACTAGAAATTATTACTTGGAAATTATTAGTTGCGAATCTAAACACTTAAAGCGCTAGTAATTCCCTCTCTTTCCGGGCCTGCGCTACAAATTTCGCCAAACAAGCCACTTATCCTCGAATATTCGACTAGTGCAGATAATGGTGGGATAAAAAAACCCTCTAAAGTCGGACTCATGGTTAATGGGAACGATTCCTTGGAAGGTGCAGACGCCGCACGTTGTTGGGAGCAGCACTAACTGGATCACACTGTGCTGCCATCTGTGGAGGCGCGCCGGAACTGCGTCCCACAGCTAGTTCCTGCAGTGGCCGGGAGGGTGCGCGGACGT
This sequence comes from Neoaliturus tenellus, assembly GCA_030545055.2. Taxonomy (NCBI): domain Eukaryota; kingdom Metazoa; phylum Arthropoda; class Insecta; order Hemiptera; family Cicadellidae; genus Neoaliturus; species Neoaliturus tenellus. Next base: position 26,967,281 of record CM061534.1, on the reverse strand, counting down.
CGAGGTTAAAAACAAGGTTTTATTGACTTATTTCATTGCGTCGTGAAAATTTATATCTAATGCAATTTTCAATCAATAGTAATAAAAATTAGTCTTCAAAATGTTTTTCAATTACGTGAAACTAAAATTGTTGAAAAAAATTATCAAATAGCATTTATGTTCTCGCTTGGATTGCATTGATGACCAGACTATATAATATTGGATCAGTGAAAAGAAACTTTGGAACACAGAGAGGAAAATTGTACGTCTGTCGGATAGATTTTCAACATTATTCTTTTAAAAGTCGGGGACAATTACTTTAACTTAAGTTTTGAAACCGACTTTATAATCTATACTGAACCATTATCAAGTAAGAATATCGGTTATAATGAGAAATGAGAGAGGGTAATGTAAGATGACTCATTTTAAAGCTTGAGAGGAAAGGACTTCAGGGAAAATACCAAATGTATAAAAAAGTACCTTATCAAAAATGATTTGGCCACCTTACCTTGAACCTCAAAGTTTCAATGTTAGGGTCTAATTTTATAAGAAAAGATTTTTAGATCCACACGCGTGATTAAGCAGATGTTGAGAGAATATTTTTATTATAAACTCAACTCGTTATTCAGTAGATTTTTTTTAAGTAAGATAACCATTTAGACCATTGTTTTGATAAATCAAAGATATCACATGATTGAAAGGACACAAATGATTGTACTAGAAATAAAAAAAAGTTAAGGGTCAAAGATACATTCCACCGAATATTCACCGCTTCTAGTTAAAAAATCAACTGTAGTGTTACTTTAAGACTAATCTTATTTGAAACGTATTTTTAAATAATGACTAAAGTCAAAGATAAATAGCAAATAAAACATTATATTTTGATAAACTATTTATGCAAATTACAACTTGTGCTTTGTGCATTTGAAAACTATTTTAAACCAAAGAAAAGAGAAAGCAAAAAGGTATCGTTTCTTGCATTAATATTGACATTCAAATATCATAAAGCTGTGGCCCATAGACGTTACGAGAGCGTGTTTGAGACCATTGGAAATGTTCTAATGCACACAATTTCTGTTCATATCAGGAAATGATTACTTTTGTAGAAAACAGTTAGCTGATATCTGCACAGGTTTAAAAGATATGCTTCCCGTATGATATGCTGTAGACTTATCAACTTCTTTAAAGACTTCCTTCCGTGGCTTCTAATTATTAAGTTAACAGCTGCTTTCATAATTCTTACTAACGTTTATGTTTTTAAATTCAAACGCAAATTCTACAAATTGATTACTTGTTTTATACTTTTATATGACTTTTAACTGCTCAAACATTATACATTCATAATCAGCAGTATAAATTACAATTAAAACAATTATCAATTATTTTTATTCTAGTGTCATTCAATAATTTAGTAACTGGCTGCCATCATTGACTATGTACACAAACGTAAATAGAGTTCTCATCCAATGCTTTTTGTTTCATACCAAACATTGGAAAGTTCGTGTAGGCTACGAAGCGCCAGATTCGCTGCAATCGATGTTGTTATTATTCAGCTGCTGGGTTTACAGTGCTGCAAAACCATTTTACCAAAACATAAACATAACCCTCAGTTATTAAACATTCCATCCTAGGTTGAGGAGAGTGGTAATACTGATTTATCTATCATATGTCACGTGTACTTCATGTACGCCGCAGCAGATCGCACCACCGTCAATATGTTTCAAACACGCCTATGCTATGAGAAGTCTATTCACGTAGTGTATATAATCAAAGCTGCCATGTAAAACCACATGTTTATACTTAGTCTGTATTGGTAAGTAATGTAAAACAAATTTTTTATAAGAACCTTACTAGCGGTATGAGTACATTTCGCACACAAACGAAAAAAATGGAGGACAAGTTTTCGCTTGCCTATTACTGAACAATTTAAACTTCATTAGTTTCTGTTCATTATCTATTAATTTTTATCTATACAAAAGGACATGAACAACGTCGGATAAGTCTACAAAAATGATACGAATTTCTGAAGGAGGTTTTTAAGCGCCGGCAATAATGCTGTAGGCAAACAGCATAGCGTTCCAGTGCTGCCAATTACCAGATTTGTTGTTGAAGGCGTTCTCGGATTGAACAATACCTCGGAGGAATAAAGCACTTCAGTCATAAGTTTTGAAAGTTTGTTGAAGAATTCAAACTTAAATTAGTGTTCCTATGGAGATGTCTCGTAAAACAATAGATCGTTTTTTGCTTCTGATTTTTTTCTGTCCAACTTTTTTAAAGAATGTTTTACTGACGTGTTTGGCATTTTTTGTTTTGTGTTTAATTTTAAAGGATTAAAAGAGAGCTCAGCGTACAGTTTAGAGGATAGCATCAATTAAATTTTACCGAAAAAATTAACTAATTTGAAAAAATAACCCTTAAATTAAACTATTTAAAACCAAAAGGGAAATTAATTTTATTTGATTTATTGTTTGTAAGTGAACCGACATTGCTGTAATATATTTTTATTTGCTAAATAATTTGCCGAATACAAAAGGCATGCAAGGCTAGCTAGCCTCACCACTTTATATGAGGCAAGTTTTAGTAAAATACATAACACAATTGACTTTTTACATTGATAACTGTTGATGTTAAACCGCAGAGAGAAAGCAGTAAATTTGGCGGTTTTGTATACTAAAAAATGTTCTAATAGAGGACTTGTGGTAAGTAAACACAACACGATACAAAAATACATTCGGAATTGCAGTAAAAAGTCATGTTAAAGCATTCCGATATGTAAGTACTTCCGACATGTTAAAGCATGCCGGAAGTAATGCAAGACAAGATTTACAAATTAAAAACGTTTTCCCTTAGGAATAACATTTATTTTTTATGAGTACTAGATAATACCTTGAATTGTTCGTGGTCAGAGAAATTTTATCAGCAAAAGGAGTGTGATGTGGTGTTGGTGATGAAGGGAGGGGTATCTACAGTAATACATATTCCTGCACTTTTCTGTATCCCAGGTTTGTGAAGATTGTAAAATATTTTACCCACATCATCACGATTCAGTTTTTGTTTTTTTCTCATAAAATTATCGTTTGTTCTTCAATTACTTAAACAGTTAAAAGCATTAATATAATAACTATTGTCTAATTAACAAATGAATGTTTAATTAAAACGACGCTCATGACGACGTGATCTTAGACTGGCATCAGACTGACCGAAACTTTTATTTGGCTAGCGGTAAAAATGAAAACACGATTGTTGAGTATCCGCCAAAGTATACAGAACCGAATAAGTAGGGACATCCTTATGGGGAAGTGAGAACGCCGCCCCCGAAACACAGATAGCACCACCAAGACGTTTTATAAACGTTTCGTTGGCTACATTAATTTTGCAGACGTTTGTTGTTGTTTTGATTTTTTTGTAAACAAATACGCCCATTTTGACATTTGAAAGGTATAGTTGGGAGTTGACTTGTTGGCGAGCTAGGAAAAAAGGGATTGAGGGGAGGTTACCCCCACCTCAGTGATTTCTAGATCTCCTATTGGTTAATTTTTAATGTCTTATTCTATTTCAATGCTATTTAACAGCTGGTGGGGGTTTCTTCCTCTTCACTAGCCAACAAGTCATCTCCCAACTATAGAAGGAGATCTTCCTCAATGTATACAAAACCGAATAAGTAGGGACATCCCATGTTAAAAAATTCTAGTTTTGCCCCCGAAAACCAGAGGAAAATAAAGCGCTGATGCTAGGATTACTTCCCCTAACTGTCACGGGAAGCGCTCTTTCTACCTCTCAAAAGTCAAAATGAGCATATTTATTTACAAAAAAATCAAAACAATAACAAACCTCTGTAAAATTATTCTAGTCATCTGTTTCCATTCAACCAATCAGCATAATCCTAACCTTCTTGGTGGTGCTATCTGAGTTTCAGGGGCGGCGTTCTCACTTCCCATAAGGATGTCCCTATACTTATTCGGTTCTGTATGCATTGGCTTCCTGTGATAATAAGAAGTAATCCTAGCATCAGCGCTTAATTTTACTCTGGTTTTCAGGGGCAAAACTAAAATATTTTAACATGGGATTTCCCTACTTATTCGGTTCTGTATACATTGGTATCTGCCGACAATGAGGTACTGTACATTATGACGGCTGCACCTAGTTCCTAACATCTCCACAAGAGTCGCTTACTGTCGCGTCGAGGATTGATAAAATCTTAATTGCAGTATAACGTTTTTAAAGGTTTATTTTATTTTTAAATTTTATTTTATTTCATTCTGTAAGATTGTGGCAACCCTATATATCGTCTAAAGTCGTCAATTCAACTTCTAAATAGCGATCGGTATCTCCAAGAAAATTCGCTCTGAAAAAAATCGTGCGGCTGAGTTGTACACTACCGAATGAACCATCGAGTTATTGTTGGATGCTCTAACTTTATTTTCCGCGTGTTTGAGAAAATCTGTCAGTTATCTGATACCGTTCATTCATTCATTGTCAACGGTGATACTAAGCCCCGTTTCATGACCGTGGTATGTTACAATATTTGAACAATAAGTACTAATATACATATGGATAAAACGTACCAGATGCGTCTGTATGTTCAATAAAGTATCAAAAGTACTTGCATAAAATGTTTAATTTACATGCTAATACTTTCATTGCACACCTTTTAACTTTTATTTCTGTAACAAATTTTAACATTTTAAAAACATTTTAAAAATGACATTGTTTCCTAAACAATGCAAATATTTTCTTCTGTTGGCCAGTCTTCCATTCCCCAATTTTAACTGATTTTACGATTGGAAAGTAAGAAATAAATTCACTAATATAATATTAAATTTATTTGATTTTATATCTCATTCACTCGATTATTTAATAAAAACATTTTTCTGATTGTTGATCCTATAATAAGATGCATTAACATGTTAAACAAAAAAAATAACAAGAAATAACTAAAAATGTCGTCAAGTCGATGAAAGCCGGGCCAAAGTAAATATGGCACTTAGTTGGAATGAATCGAAAGGTTATCAATGCGGCTCACGTTATTTGGTGGTGTCAGTGCTGCCATCTGTGGAGTCTCCTCGGAACTGCGTCGAGCTAGTTCGTACAGCGGCCGCGAGGGTGAGCGGGCGTCGAGGGAAAATTACATTTAAACTGCTTAATTTTTGGAAATTTTGAATGGATGTAATTGTATAAAGAATGATTTAATTAATACAAAATTTAGATGAAAGATAAAGCTCGTTCTTCAACAACATTTGAGGAAAGACAATGAATAAATTATAGAAAACCATTTACGTTCTCGCTTGAATTGTACACATTAGAACCATACATAAACTCTAAATTAATGCATTGAGGTTATTGAATTCCCCCTTTACGTTAGAAGCGCGACTTTGGTTCACCTCTGGAAGGTGGAGCAGCGCTCCTACGTATTACCATAATGTGATAGCTTTTTTTCTGTGCGATTGAGTCGCTTCATTTGATAGCATCAGGTGAAGCGACTCCCAAAAAAGTCAATTTACTCTCATAATTAGTGATAACATATAGCTGATGGATCTATAATAAAGCTATAGACTATCATACTGAAGTAATATAACAGTCTTATTAAAGTATACTCTCTAATTTATGTTTATGGTTTTCATTTTCCTTGCTTGAACTCATAAGGGATTATGTTATATTTCTACATAGTACCAGGTTAAACGAGACTTGTCCCTTGATTTTAATTCACTTTTTTATAGTGTCATGGTAATCAAGCTTTTAAATTTACAGCAGACTCTTCACAGTTAACAGCTGTTGAAAAACTGCTAAAATTAATTAATCTTAATTTTTTTAACTTTTCGTTGTTATTTCGTTAAAAAAGTAGCAGCACATAGGAACAATATTAAAAATTGGCTTTTTCCTGACGTTAAGTTTGTGTCTAAACTTATTTTTTGGGCAAAAACACACCTAAATGCAAAGTTTAAGCAAAATCTACCCGCTAGATTTTGTGATCATGAGACACATCCCTTCAGACACTCCCCGTATTATAGTATAGGATTTGGTTATCTATGTTGAAAGTCATGACAGCTGCTTTGATATAATATTTATTTTTGCTTGATAAATTTTAAATAACTAGAGATCACCTTCTGATCGAAATTTCTAATCAAAATCTGGACCCAAGAAGTTTAAAAATAATTTAGACTGAGACATATTCTTCCTGTTTTTCTTGCGGTTATTTTCACAACAGCTGTATATGAGTCAATCAATTCTCCTTCCTTCATAAGATTAACACTGGAACTTTGAAAGCCTGTGGGGCGTATAGCCCTAGAGTCCGATGTGAATTAGAACGGGATTCTGCTCATCTACAGGACTATACCTTTCTAACGGTATGAGCGGATTTCTCCTACAATGCACACGAGCTGAGAAAAAAGAAGGAAACGAAACATGCTTGCCTATTAATATATAGATTAACAATCAAAGATTATATATCGTAGAACATGACATGACCTGGTTTAATAAGAGCGGCGAGAGGTTCAAAGTAAACCTTTGCTAAATGAGACGCAGAAATCTGAAAACAAGTCGTCAGACCAATGCTAGGAGTACTCTTATTCTCCACTTGCAGGGAATACTCGCAACCATTTGGACCTAAACATAAAATAGCACTATATAATATAAATTTACAAAATTATCGAGGGTTTTTTTTAGTTTCGATTTGTTAATGAAAAGTTTAGAAATGTTGTTTAATTAATGAATCAAATCGAAGCGCAAGATTATTTCCGTTAGTTATACACCAATTTCTGAACTACAAAATAAAAGTTTAGCACATGAGCCCAGGTTAGTGAGACGCAGATAGAAACTCAATGAATCATTCAAATACCTCTAAAAGCTCGATAAACAGAGCGTTCCTTTTCATTGTCCTCGATTAAGTTAAACGGGTAACTTGTTAAGTTGCCAGAATCTCCGTTAGGAATTCATATGAATGAATTGACTTGTTATGAACAATATTGGATTTGTGCGAAACATACTCCCTTAAAACCTTTTGGTGAGCTTGGAGTTTTTTTTATTTTATTTTTTTAAGATCATTTGCAATTTACTATGAACTTAAATACTTCATCTTCAACCTGAAATTATACAAAGATAAGCAAGTGTAATGATTGTTTTTTTAGATTACGTTTTGTCTTTTGTATATCATAAACCTACTAACCGACATAAGCGAATCTCATTAACCTAGTTGGTAAATCAAACCAAAATCATGATTTATTTAATCCATAGTAGTGCTTTGTTCTAAAATCACTTGACATCCAAACCCATGATTATTTATTTTTCAATGATTTAATAACTAGGAAATTTTTCACTAATGAAAATGATTTTGGGTTAACGTAATATAGTCCTGAATTTATGAGTCATTGGGATCGTTCTGAGCATCCACCGCAAAGAGGTTTGTTTATGTTTTTGCCTATCACGTAACAAATTCCAGAAACTTCATTTGAGGGATTTGTCACGTGATAGGCAAAAGCGTAAACAAACCTCTTTGCGGCGGCGGCGGAGGCAGGTGAACGACCCAAATTAATTTTTTTAATCGAATTTAATGCTTTTTCTTGGGCCAGTTTCTGTACTCAGTTTATGTAATTGTAAGGTTTAATTACTGTAAATATTTTCCATCACTTTTGCAATATTTTTATTCATTTATGTTTTGGTTAGTCGTCTTTTTTTAGATTTTTTGAACAAAGAGTAAAAGAGGAAAGGGGAGCCGGGATTTCAGGTGCGGACTTTCATGAATCACCGTTTGATGTCATGGCAGCCGCTCCCAGCTCTGGTGCGAAATTTCAATGTTTTTATGGCGACTAAGAACTCGTGCTGAGTTCCGAGGTCCCTTTACCTACACCATGCATGTGTCCAATTTCATGGACTCTGCCAACGTATTACACCAAACAATCGTTTGAACTAATATAGTCCTAACTATGTTAGTACAGTAGAACTAACCATTTGTTGCTATCTACATACCTTACATATGTGTACTTCTGCGTGTCCTTATATAAAAACCAAGTATCAAAATTACATATGACTAACATAGGAAATGGCAGGCGATTCAGTTGTACCATCAAAACTTCCATGTATACAGAGCTCTATTGTGTACCATATACTGTACCTAGATTATTCGGGGGTGATGCACTATTATTTTAAACTCTCATAAAGCCAATGAAGATCACGGATTCGGTCCAATAAATTAACTACACTTAATTTTTTGTCAGAATACTGTATACTACATATATAAGTAGTACCCAAAATCTGTGTGCTAAGGGTGTAAGGTGCAATAGGTGCGGCGGATTGGCGGATTTGAATAAAAAAATTAATTAATTATGATTTTTAATAGGCAATGATTATTTTAATTGATAACATGTTAAAAAATATTGTAAATAGGGTGTATGTAATATGTGTAATAATGTATTAAGTGTGGGGTATGTTAAAATTATAAAATTAAATGTATAACATATATTGTGATGAGTGTTTTAATTGAGGTGGTAGAAACTGAATGGTAAATACATTGATGTTTATAATGTTTGGGTTCGGATTTTAATAGTACATTATAATAATTTATTTTTTTACCCCCTCCACTATTTTTTTATTATATTAACTGAATGAGCAAGAGTAATTGCCATAACTCTGATAGATCTTGGACTAAGCACATTATGGCGTTTTCCTCTAGCCAATTGTTTAATTCATCATGTGGAAAACTACAAACATTATTAGTGAGTAAACCCTATAAATTAGGCTTGGAATTTGTTGAAAAGATTATAGTTGGTCTGAATGGAAGTGATCAAAACTTTGCTGTAGAAATACAAATTGTTGAAGAAATAGGATCTGATTGTTTTGGGATATCTCTTAGCCCAGCTGAATGGTATGGATTGATGTTACATTTTGAAGAAATTACTGAATATTTTAAAAATGGGAGACAGCATGTTGATATTGATATTGGGGCAATTACAGTACTTTTTAAAATAATTAATGAAAATCCTACAATGGTGATTTGCAAACGCTTTTCTGGTGAGTATTTACCAGTAAAAATTGCAATTCAAGAGTCAAGTTGGAATAAAATTATGGAATTGAAGCAATACATTTCTGAAGATATCTTGAAGACTTTAACTTTAACAGAAGAAGTAAAGACCTATTTTGATATACTAAGCCGAATGTGTATTGATTATCTTAGAAATACAGAGCTGGACTATACTTCAGATGAATCAGAAATATCTAAACACATCATTGACTTTTTAGAGATTTTAGATCTTAAACGAGTGACTTTGATTGAACCAAAAATGTATATGTTATGTTATGATATTTGCAAACTGTGTATTCCTCTTTTTGTATCAAGATTTAAACTGAGTAGTATTTTTGCTTGTTTTGGAAATAATTAGTATTATATGAAAAAATTAAATAGCAAATGATGTTTTATATTATTGTGAGTTGATTTTTTAGAGATCTTAGATCTTAAACAAGTGACTTTGATTGAACAAAAAATATATTTGTTATGTTATGATATTTGCAAACTGTGTATTTTACTTTTTGTGTTAAGATTTAAACTGTGTAGTACTTTTGCTTGTTTTGGAAACAATTAGTAATATATTTATGTTTATGTACATACTATATATTTAATAAATGATTATTTATATTTTAATTGTGTGTATACTTTATTTCCTGAATATATGCAAGTTTTTTTAGAAACTTAATTTAAATATTATTTTGAGTTTTAAGTAGCTAGTTTTATTGATGTGTAAAGATAAATTTTGGAGGATTGTTAGAAATATTTTAAATGACTTAGATTTTATAAAGATAGGTATATTTGTTTTTGTGTAGACTTTTGATTTAAAAATTTTGTATCAAATCTTTAGCTTATTATTAGACAATTAGAAATAGACTTTTTTGTCTTGACTATATAATAATAAAATTATTCTAAATTTTTAGGATTTAGATATTTATACGAATAATTTTAGACTATACTGATCTATTGAGATATTTAGACTAATTATTTTAAAATTATGGTTATTAAACTTAGGCTTATAGATCTTAGATTTCTAATTTTTATTCTTGAATTAACTTTTAAAGATAGAACTAGACTGTTATTTAAATATTAAATAAACAAAAATTATAATTGCATATGATTAAACTAGTACTGTTGTATTTAAACTTGAAGTGGAAGATTATTTGAATTAAATTGGAATTTTAAGATTATTGTTCAGACTTTTAGACTGAAATTAGACAATCAGATTTAAAATTTTATAGTTTTAGGATTACCTTATTATACTTTTTATATTTAGAATTTTATATTTGAATTTTTAGACTTAGAACTGCTAAATGATAAAGTTTTATACCTATTTGAAATATTTTTAGTTGTTAAAATTCTATATTTATAGTTTTGTTTTTAGATTAAAAAAATATAAAGTATTAAAACTAAAACTTGACTTAACTTTTTATTATTTAGACTTAGTTTTTAAAACTTAGATCATTATATTTAGACTTGGACTTAGATTTTTTACTTATTTAGATTTTATATATTTAGTTGCTAAATTTTGATTAAAAAAATAAATAGAGTGATGATATTCAAATCTAGTTTTAGATTGTTATGATATATTTTTACACCTAAACTGAAACTTTTGCAATCTAAGATTTAGATTTGAAGGCTAAAACTTAGTCTTTGGACTTTGTTATGGATATTTAGCTTAGGCTTATAAATTTTAGGTTTTGATTTTTATGCTTGATTTTAGTATTAGAGTTATATCTATATTTTTAGTCTTGATATTTTGTTATTTAAAGTTGGTTGTAATAGTTTTTAATGTCGAATTTTTAATTTAGAATTTTTATTTTTGTAAAAATTTGATATTAATTTTAGATTATTAGGTTTTTTGGTTTAGATTTTTAGACAGCTTTTTATGTTTTGTTATATTTGTATTTGAACTGGTAGATTAATCCTTAAATTTAAAACTTTACTTAGATTTATATTTTTAAACAGATTTTTTGTGGGCTTGGATTCTTATATTATGATATTTTTTTAAAGATTGGCTCAATATTTCAACTGAAAGCTTTGGATTTTAAACTTTTAGATCCAGACTTATTTTTAAAACTTAGATTTTATACTATTTTTTAACTTAGATTTTATACTTATATTTGAGATAGTTTGGCCTGAATTTTAAGACCTAAAAATAATGTTCTACTTTTGTAAAAATTGGATATTAATTTCAGACTTTTAGGTTTTTTGGCTTAGATTCTCAGACAGCTTTTTTATGTTTTGTTATGTTTGTTTTTGAATTGGTAGATTTATCCTTAAATTCAGTACTTTACTTACACTTATATTTTTAAACAGATTATTTGTGGGCTTGGATTTTTATATATGATGTTTTATTTAAAGATCGACTCTATGTATTAATGGAAAGCTTTGGATTTTAAACTTTTAGATCCAGACTTGATTTTAAAACTTAGATTTTATACTTAAATTTGAGATAGTTGAGCCTAAATTCTAAGACCCAAACAATAATGTTTGTAAAAATGTGATATTAATTTTAGAATTTTAGGTTTTTTGCTTAGATTCTTAGATGGCTTTTTATGTTTTGTTATATTTGTATTTGAACTGGTAGATTATCCCTTATATTCAGTACTTAGACTTATATTTTTAAACAGATTTTTTGTGGGCTTGGAATCTTATATATGATATTTTATTTAAAGATCGACTCTATATTTTAACTGAAAGCTTTGGATTTTAAACTTTTAGATCCAGACTTGATTTTAAAACTTAGATTTTATACTTAAATTTGAGATAGTTGAGCCTAAATTCTAAGACCCAAACAATAATGTTTGTAAAAATGTGATATTAATTTTAGAATTTTAGGTTTTTTTGCTTAGATTCTTAGATGGCTTTTTATGTTTTGTTATATTTGTATTTGAACTGGTAGATTATTCCTTATATTCAGTACTTTACTTAGACTTATATTTTTAAATAGATTATTTGTGGGCTTGGAATCTTACATATGATATTTTATTTAAAGATCGACTCTATATTTTAACTGAAAGCTTTGGATTTTAAACTATTAGATCCAGACTTGATTTTAAAACTTAGATTTTATACTTAAATTTGAGATAGTTGAGCCTAAATTCTAAGACCCATATAATAATGTTTAAAATGTTAGATTTGAACTTTAGATTTGAACTTAAAATAGTTTGAAATTCTACAGTTTTTTATTTATATTAGACCTGTTTTTATGTTTAAAGTCTAACTTTAACATTTAGACTTGAATAAAGAATTTTATACTTATATTTATTACTATAAAACTAAACATATACATGGATTTAGACTTTAACACTTAGGTTTTTAGATTTAGACCTAAACTTATAGACCTGATTTTATATTTTTTAAACTTAGATATTTTTAAATGAAGACTTAGATTATTTATACTTATTTGGATAGTGTATACTTAATTTTTTTTTTTTTTTAACTTGGACTTTTACAATGGACTGATAAATTAAGATATTTAGATTTAGTTCCAGTTTTGTAAGGTAAATTCTACATCTAAACTTATATTTTGGCATTTTTGATTTGGACTTTAAGACATATACAGTATTAAGAAGATGTAGACATTTGGTATTCTTAAAATATAGAATATTTGGTATTAAATTAAACTTAGATTTATATTTTAGACTTAAACTGTGGATTGATAATTAAATATGTTTATTTTTAGGTTTATACTCAAAAACTGATAACAGTGTTTTGTGTTTTGGTTCAAATTTAGACCTTTAGTAATAAATGTTGAAACCTTTGTATGATAAAATTTTGAGTGTTAGGTCTAAACTTAAATTTTATATGTAAGACTTATAGACTTTTTTCTATAGACTTAGATATATAGATTTGTACTTACTGTTTAATTACTTATATGTATGTATGTTAAACTCTTAGTCTCTTTATGTCTAAGAATATTATTTCTAAGATTAGTAGTTTCAAGCATAAACTGGATTTGCAGCCTTGGACTTAAATAATTGTTAGACTTATAATATTGGTAAGTTCTTTTATACCTAAATTGATACTTTTAGCTATAGTCTTGTAGATTGAGAATTATATTTTAAACTAAATTTATTATACCCTTACATTTATATTAAACATATTTGTACTATTAAAAGCAAATTCTGCATTAAGACTTTTGTATTTGGATTGATATAGACATCTTGTATGAATTCTAAGACTAAAAATTTGGACTTATAATTTAAAATCATTGCATTTTGACTTATTTGTAGACTTGTAGCTTTCATTTATTAAAACTGGGAATCCTTAGGCTTATTATAGATTGTGATTTGATTTAGGCTTAAGCTTTTTGACATAGTTGAAGACTTAAGATTCTGAATACTTAAAAAATAATCTGTTTTTAGAAAATATAGTGACTTAAATGTAAAATCAGATCCAAATGATTGTCAGATCTTGTCTTTTGTAGGAGTGATGAACTAATTTACTGTTAAAGCTTTGATGTTTTTTTACAAGCTCTGATAATTTTTAAATTCTGTCTAAGTTATAATTTCCAATATTTTATATTTTTTACAATTTCTTACTTCCTTAACCATTAAATCGAATACTTTTTGCCATTTAACAATTTCCTACACCTTAAAACAACTTTATACAAATTGTAGTAATTTCTTACAACTTGCAGTTTCATTCACTTTTACAAATTCTTGCAATTGTATGCATTATTTTTAACTTATCACAATTCCTTCCAACTCAGATGTTTTGATCCACAATTCATTTAAAATTTCACAATTCACAATACACAGTGAGTAACCATTTTAAGTCGTATTCAACTGTGTCTTGAGATTTGGAAACTATAAGTTATGCTATTTTTAAGACTATGAGAAAATAGAATAGTTATTTTAGAACTTTTAAAAATTTATTTGTGCCTAAAATGTATATAACATAACTGGACTTGATGTTTATCCAGTGTCATATACAAATTACAAACTGATAAATGACCACTTTGTAATTTTGTGAAGAAGTATGTTAATTTGTTATATATTGTTTGTGAAATGTATATAAGCAATTGTAAATTTTAATTAAATAATTCAACTAAAAAGTTGAAAAAATTCAATTAAAAAATTGTAAAAATGTAAATGAAATCTGTAAATTGTGAGTTTTTAAATTATAGGTAACACCTAGAAGATAAATTAAATTCTTACAATTGGATATTAAATTTTACACCTAAACAACAACCAGTACACTTAACAGTTTACTTTTAACACAAAATGTTCAATGCTTACTTATTTGTTTCTAGAGAAATTAGAAAAAGTTACATTTCAATAGATATTAGTACAAAAAGCAACATAACATAATGAGTAGATTTTCAGTTCTATCAAAGTTAGTCATGTAATATCTACATTTTGTAAAACCATCAATTTATAATTATCAAAATATATTGATCTGAAGTATAATCCAGCGGTTCGTTCAGAGGAAAACGGATACAAAATTAAACTTATTATGTCTTTATTTTTTCAGTTAAAGTTAATGTATTCAGGATGTTTTGAGGATTTATTTCTTGGATTTGATGACTTCGTCCCAATTTGACTCTTGGATTAGACTACGATTGTACCTGGTGGATGCTCACCGGATAGTAGTTTACAAATCGCTAATGTGAGATTTTAAAGTATTTGGTGATTTTCAGAATTTAACATCAATGCACACCATTCTACTGGGCTGATAGATATTCCAAAATAAGTTAGATCCTGTTTTTTGGAACAATCATAAAATGAAAGGAACCTTAGGTGGTGATATTTTTGAAAATAAAATATACTAACATAAAATTATAATATAAAGTTTATTTTCAAAAATAACACCACCTAAGGTTCCTTTCATTTTATGATTGTTCCAAAAAACAGGATCTAACTTATTTTGGAATATCTATCAGCCCAGTAGAATGGTGTGCATTGATGTTAAATTCTGAAAATCACCAAATACTTTAAAATCTCACATTAGCGATTTGTAAACTACTATCCGGTGAGCATCCACCAGGTACAATCGTAATCCAAGAGTCAAATTGGGACGAAGTCATCAAATCCAAGAAATAAATCCTCAAAACATCCTGAATACATTAACTTTAACTGAAAAAATAAAGACATAATAAGTTTAATTTTGTATCCGTTTTCCTCTGAACGAACCGCTGGATTATACTTCAGATCAATATATTTTGATAATTATAAATTGATGGTTTTACAAAATGTAGATATTACATGACTAACTTTGATAGAACTGAAAATCTACTCATTATGTTATGTTACTTTTTGTACTAATATCTATTGAAATGTAACTTTTTCTAATTTCTCTAGAAACAAATAAGTAAGCATTGAACATTTTGTGTTAAAAGTAAACTGTTAAGTGTACTGGTTGTTGTTTAGGTGTAAAATTTAATATCCAATTGTAAGAATTTAATTTATCTTCTAGGTGTTACCTATAATTTAAAAACTCACAATTTACAGATTTCATTTACATTTTTACAATTTTTTAATTGAATTTTTTCAACTTTTTAGTTGAATTATTTAATTAAAATTTACAATTGCTTATATACATTTCACAAACAATATATAACAAATTAACATACTTCTTCACAAAATTACAAAGTGGTCATTTATCAGTTTGTAATTTGTATATGACACTGGATAAACATCAAGTCCAGTTATGTTATATACATTTTAGGCACAAATAAATTTTTAAAAGTTCTAAAATAACTATTCTATTTTCTCATAGTCTTAAAAATAGCATAACTTATAGTTTCCAAATCTCAAGACACAGTTGAATACGACTTAAAATGGTTACTCACTGTGTATTGTGAATTGTGAAATTTTAAATGAATTGTGGATCAAAACATCAGAGTTGGAAGGAATTGTGATAAGTTAAAAATAATGCATACAATTGCAAGAATTTGTAAAAGTGAATGAAACTGCAAGTTGTTAGAAATTACTACAATTTGTATAAAGTTGTTTTAAGGTGTAGGAAATTGTTAAATGGCAAAAAGTATTCGATTTAATGGTTAAGGAAGTAAGAAATTGTAAAAAATATAAAATATTGGAAATTATAACTTAGACAGAATTTAAAAATTATCAGAGCTTGTAAAAAAACATCAAAGCTTTAACAGTAAATTAGTTCATCACTCCTACAAAAGACAAGATCTGACAATCATTTGGATCTGATTTTACATTTAAGTCACTATATTTTCTAAAAACAGATTATTTTTTAAGTATTCAGAATCTTAAGTCTTCAACTATGTCAAAAAGCTTAAGCCTAAATCAAATCACAATCTATAATAAGCCTAAGGATTCCCAGTTTTAATAAATGAAAGCTACAAGTCTACAAATAAGTCAAAATGCAATGATTTTAAATTATAAGTCCAAATTTTTAGTCTTAGAATTCATACAAGATGTCTATATCAATCCAAATACAAAAGTCTTAATGCAGAATTTGCTTTTAATAGTACAAATATGTTTAATATAAATGTAAGGGTATAATAAATTTAGTTTAAAATATAATTCTCAATCTACAAGACTATAGCTAAAAGTATCAATTTAGGTATAAAAGAACTTACCAATATTATAAGTCTAACAATTATTTAAGTCCAAGTCTGCAAATTCAGTTTATGCTTGAAACTACTAATCTTAGAAATAATATTCTTAGACATAAAGAGACTAAGAGTTTAACATACATACATATAAGTAATTAAACAGTAAGTACAAATCTATATATCTAAGTCTATAGAAAAAAGTCTATAAGTCTTACATATAAAATTTAAGTTTAGACCTAACACTCAAAATTTTATCATACAAAGGTTTCAACATTTATTACTAAAGGTCTAAATTTGAACCAAAACACAAAACACTGTTATCAGTTTTTGAGTATAAACCTAAAAATAAACATATTTAATTATCAATCCACAGTTTAAGTCTAAAATATAAATCTAAGTTTAATTTAATACCAAATATTCTATATTTTAAGAATACCAAATGTCTACATCTTCTTAATACTGTATATGTCTTAAAGTCCAAATCAAAAATGCCAAAATATAAGTTTAGATGTAGAATTTACCTTACAAAACTGGAACTAAATCTAAATATCTTAATTTATCAGTCCATTGTAAAAGTCCAAGTTAAAAAAAAAAAATTAAGTATACACTATCCAAATAAGTATAAATAATCTAAGTCTTCATTTAAAAATATCTAAGTTTAAAAAATATAAAATCAGGTCTATAAGTTTAGGTCTAAATCTAAAAACCTAAGTGTTAAAGTCTAAATCCATGTATATGTTTAGTTTTATAGTAATAAATATAAGTATAAAATTCTTTATTCAAGTCTAAATGTTAAAGTTAGACTTTAAACATAAAAACAGGTCTAATATAAATAAAAAACTGTAGAATTTCAAACTATTTTAAGTTCAAATCTAAAGTTCAAATCTAACATTTTAAACATTATTGTATGGGTCTTAGAATTTAGGCTCAACTATCTCAAATTTAAGTATAAAATCTAAGTTTTAAAATCAAGTCTGGATCTAATAGTTTAAAATCCAAAGCTTTCAGTTAAAATATAGAGTCGATCTTTAAATAAAATATCATATGTAAGATTCCAAGCCCACAAATAATCTGTTTAAAAATATAAGTCTAAGTAAAGTACTGAATATAAGGAATAATCTACCAGTTCAAATACAAATATAACAAAACATAAAAAGCCATCTAAGAATCTAAGCAAAAAAACCTAAAATTCTAAAATTAATATCACATTTTTACAAACATTATTGTTTGGGTCTTAGAATTTAGGCTCAACTATCTCAAATTTAAGTATAAAATCTAAGTTTTAAAATCAAGTCTGGATCTAAAAGTTTAAAATCCAAAGCTTTCAGTTAAAATATAGAGTCGATCTTTAAATAAAATATCATATATAAGATTCCAAGCCCACAAAAAATCTGTTTAAAAATATAAGTCTAAGTACTGAATATAAGGAATAATCTACCAGTTCAAATACAAATATAACAAAACATAAAAAGCCATCTAAGAATCTAAGCAAAAAACCTAAAATTCTAAAATTAATATCACATTTTTACAAACATTATTGTTTGGGTCTTAGAATTTAGGCTCAACTATCTCAAATTTAAGTATAAAATCTAAGTTTTAAAATCAAGTCTGGATCTAAAAGTTTAAAATCCAAAGCTTTCCATTAATACATAGAGTCGATCTTTAAATAAAACATCATATATAAAAATCCAAGCCCACAAATAATCTGTTTAAAAATATAAGTGTAAGTAAAGTACTGAATTTAAGGATAAATCTACCAATTCAAAAACAAACATAACAAAACATAAAAAAAGCTGTCTGAGAATCTAAGCCAAAAAACCTAAAAGTCTAAAATTAATATCCAATTTTTACAAAAGTAGAACATTATTTTTAGGTCTTAAAATTCAGGCCAAACTATCTCAAATATAAGTATAAAATCTAAGTTAAAAAATAGTATAAAATCTAAGTTTTAAAAATAAGTCTGGATCTAAAAGTTTAAAATCCAAAGCTTTCAGTTGAAATATTGAGCCAATCTTTAAAAAAATATCATAATATAAGAATCCAAGCCCACAAAAAATCTGTTTAAAAATATAAATCTAAGTAAAGTTTTAAATTTAAGGATTAATCTACCAGTTCAAATACAAATATAACAAAACATAAAAAGCTGTCTAAAAATCTAAACCAAAAAACCTAATAATCTAAAATTAATATCAAATTTTTACAAAAATAAAAATTCTAAATTAAAAATTCGACATTAAAAACTATTACAACCAACTTTAAATAACAAAATATCAAGACTAAAAATATAGATATAACTCTAATACTAAAATCAAGCATAAAAATCAAAACCTAAAATTTATAAGCCTAAGCTAAATATCCAAAACAAAGTCCAAAGACTAAGTTTTAGCCTTCAAATCTAAATCTTAGATTGCAAAAGTTTCAGTTTAGGTGTAAAAATATATCATAACAATCTAAAACTAGATTTGAATATCATCACTCTATTTATTTTTTTAATCAAAATTTAGCAACTAAATATATAAAATCTAAATAAGTAAAAAATCTAAGTCCAAGTCTAAATATAATGATCTAAGTTTTAAAAACTAAGTCTAAATAATAAAAAGTTAAGTCAAGTTTTAGTTTTAATACTTTATATTTTTTTAATCTAAAAACAAAACTATAAATATAGAATTTTAACAACTAAAAATATTTCAAATAGGTATAAAACTTTATCATTTAGCAGTTCTAAGTCTAAAAATTCAAATATAAAATTCTAAATATAAAAAGTATAATAAGGTAATCCTAAAACTATAAAATTTTAAATCTGATTGTCTAATTTCAGTCTAAAAGTCTGAACAATAATCTTAAAATTCCAATTTAATTCAAATAATCTTCCACTTCAAGTTTAAATACAACAGTACTAGTTTAATCATATGCAATTATAATTTTTGTTTATTTAATATTTAAATAACAGTCTAGTTCTATCTTTAAAAGTTAATTCAAGAATAAAAATTAGAAATCTAAGATCTATAAGCCTAAGTTTAATAACCATAATTTTAAAATAATTAGTCTAAATATCTCAATAGATCAGTATAGTCTAAAATTATTCGTATAAATATCTAAATCCTAAAAATTTAGAATAATTTTATTATTATATAGTCAAGACATAAAAGTCCATTTCTAATTGTCTAATAATAAGCTAAAGATTTTATACAAAATTTTTAAATCAAAAGTCTACACAAAAACAAATATACCTATCTTTATAAAATCTAAGTCATTTAAAATATTTCTAACAATCCTCCAAAATTTATCTTTACACATCAATAAAACTAGCTACTTAAAACTCAAAATAATATTTAAATTAAGTTTCTAAAAAAACTTGCATATATTCAGGAAATAAAGTATACACACAATTAAAATATAAATAATCATTTATTAAATATATAGTATGTACATAAACATAAATATATTACTAATTGTTTCCAAAACAAGCAAAAGTACTACACAGTTTAAATCTTAACACAAAAAGTAAAATACACAGTTTGCAAATATCATAACATAACAAATATATTTTTTGTTCAATCAAAGTCACTTGTTTAAGATCTAAGATCTCTAAAAAATCAACTCACAATAATATAAAACATCATTTGCTATTTAATTTTTTCATATAATACTAATTATTTCCAAAACAAGCAAAAATACTACTCAGTTTAAATCTTGATACAAAAAGAGGAATACACAGTTTGCAAATATCATAACATAACATATACATTTTTGGTTCAATCAAAGTCACTCGTTTAAGATCTAAAATCTCTAAAAAGTCAATGATGTGTTTAGATATTTCTGATTCATCTGAAGTATAGTCCAGCTCTGTATTTCTAAGATAATCAATACACATTCG
Organism: Neoaliturus tenellus; assembly: GCA_030545055.2. Taxonomy (NCBI): domain Eukaryota; kingdom Metazoa; phylum Arthropoda; class Insecta; order Hemiptera; family Cicadellidae; genus Neoaliturus; species Neoaliturus tenellus. The sequence goes on along the minus strand of CM061534.1, from coordinate 26,946,893 downwards.
GCTTAGTATATCAAAATAGGTCTTTGCTTCTTCTGTTAAAGTTAAAGTCTTCAAGATATCTTCAGAAATGTATTGCTTCAATTCCATAATTTTATTCCAACTTGACTCTTGAATTGCAATTTTTACTGGTAAATACTCACCAGAAAAGCGTTTGCAAATCACCATTGTAGGATTTTCATTAATTATTTTAAAAAGTACTGTAATTGCCCCAATATCAATATCAACATGCTGTCTCCCATTTTTAAAATATTCAGTAATTTCTTCAAAATGTAACATCAATCCATACCATTCAGCTGGGCTAAGAGATATCCCAAAACAATCAGATCCTATTTCTTCAACAATTTGTATTTCTACAGCAAAGTTTTGATCACTTCCATTCAGACCAACTATAATCTTTTCAACAAATTCCAAGCCTAATTTATAGGGTTTACTCACTAATAATGTTTGTAGTTTTCCACATGATGAATTAAACAATTGGCTAGAGGAAAACGCCATAATGTGCTTAGTCCAAGATCTATCAGAGTTATGGCAATTACTCTTGCTCATTCAGTTAATATAATAAAAAAATAGTGGAGGGGGTAAAAAAATAAATTATTATAATGTACTATTAAAATCCGAACCCAAACATTATAAACATCAATGTATTTACCGGTTTCTACCACCTCAATTAAAACACTCATCACAATATATGTTATACATTTAATTTTATAATTTTAACATACCCCACACTTAATACATTATTACACATATTACATACACCCTATTTACAATATTTTTTAACATGTTATCAATTAAAATAATCATTGCCTATTAAAAATCATAATTAATTAATTTTTTTATTCAAATCCGCCAATCCGCCGCACCTATTGCACCTTACACCCTTAGCACACAGATTTTGGGTACTACTTATATAGCTTTTCCACTGACAACAGAATTATAGCATAGGTAAAAGAGAGTGTGATAAAGTGTGAGTTGAACAATGAGTAGAGATTTGAACGCTTGTAAGTGGCAAAAATATAATATTTTAAAATACAAGATTCACAACTGAATGTAATGAAGAACATCTACATAGGCACATATCTACTGTATCAAGAGCGATTACAAATGTGATAAAAACCTTGTCTAGAATATAAATATTTCCCAAAAGCTGCATACGAGACATATAGCAGTACCAGGTGTAATTGATTACCTTGAAAATCATCTGATCTGATAAGAACATTTACTCGATGACGTCATTGGCTTTGTTTGTCTGGTCGTCGTGAGATCGGTCTGCCGCCTTTAATCAGCTAGTAGTAATCAAGGAAGGGTCACTTTGTATTCAATTAGGTATTCTACGTGTGACGTCATTGGCTTTGATTCATTAAAGTTCATGTAAACAATTGAAGCAAAATGTTTCCATCCTAGTTCAAGGTACGAGCGAAATCTAAAGCTTCTAAGATTCCTAAGGTTAGCTTTCTAAGATTTTTTTTTTATAAAAGAATCGTTAGTTTTAACTGATTATCTTATCACATAGGTCTTGTGGTGAAATTCTAATTAGTATTCAATGCAAATCTCTATAGTGGCATGAGCATTTTTTGTTATGCTTTATTACAATTAAAAAAGCATCCTGATTGATTACCAATAGTTAGTTATGAATATGTTAGTAATTGTTAAACTGTAAATCTATGTATAATTGAAACAAATTATACATAATATAAAGCTGTGTTTAGCAACGCTTCAAATTTCAAGTTAATAATTCTCAATGTAAAAACTATTCACAGAAAATGTATATTCATGATATAAAGATCAGTTACCGAACACCAGCATGTTTTATGTGAAATGTTTCACGTGAGTAGTCAAATTGGTGCAGTCCACAAATTCATCTTATGGTTATCAACTTACCCCTCCCACAGTTGAACAGACATATAGAGGCTTCAAACATCAACTATGGTACTTCCTTTTTTAATTTTATATACAACTGCTCTAATTTGTTTGGTTATTGCTTTAGTGATATATCAAAAATCCCGTTAGATGCGTCATTCCACCAAAATAAAATCTATAAAGAAATTTATTTGTCTCATCAGTTTAGCCTTTCTTGTTTGTAGGTAGCAAAATTGTTTTTCATAGCCAGGGATTATAAAATCACAAAGTTTACCAATTCTCAAAATTTAATTTTATATTACTTTATTTTAGCAAATTTCCCATAGGGAATAAGCTATTATTGTTATTGAGAATCCCCCTAGAAACGTGATGTATTTTTATTTCAATACAATTTATTTACATTGTGAATGCAGAAACTTGTGATAACAATCCTATAAAAGGCTTTCATGAAATATTCAACACTTATGGAACTGTAATAAATACTTGTACTATCTTTTAGTGCAGTAAAAACCAATTTTCCGCACGAGTCTCGTACAGCAATAGGCATTTTCTGACAAATTGCAGGTTCGGAGGTTTTTGACGGTTGGAAAATGTCGGACCTTAATTAAATCCAACAACAAGACACGAAACAATTTGCGCCGTGTCTCCCAACCTTTGCTTTGTTGCTGGCAGATTGTTCATTCGGCAACAGAATCATTAACAATCCTTCAAAACAAGACTCTAACTTGTCAACCTGTTTACGATTACCTTACTTATATCATATTAAGTTGTGGTAGTAATTTTCTGGGCTATTTCTTTAGTTTATAGAAAAATGGCCTTTGAGTTGATTTCAGAAAATAATCATATCATTAAGAAACTAGAAAGTTTTTTTTAAAAGAAGCTTTGAACTAAGTAACTATATAAAGTAATAATAAAATATTTTGTGTAGTCAGTCTAGAGTTTTCAACGAATAAATAGCACGAATCCTAGACTCAACAACGAAAAGAATTCGAACAGCTAATTCGTTAAAATATAGTAACAAATATTCTAAATTGAAAAATTATTAATGCATTTTTACTTACTTTAAAACAATTCAAGGTTACATTTTGTGCGATTTGTTTACCGCTCAGCCTTAAAAATAGAGTTTTTGCACACGCGGTGAGGTACGCTAAACGCTAGTTAAATAATGGCGGATTTAGGTATTTTTACTGCTGCTTGAAGGTACAAAAATTCGTTGAAAAGTGATCAATAGTATTTACACTAAAGAGCCTTTTACTTGATTAGAGGCTTTTATAGAGCCTGATCACTTTTTAACTATCAATAGTGTAATTTTTTATGTATAGTGATGAATTGTATATTCATCATTCATACAATTGAACTATCCTGTGTAACGAAATCTATATACGCAAGCATGTTTCATTTCCTCCTTTTTTCAGCTCGTGTTCATCGTGGGCTAAATCCGCGCATACCGTTAGAAAGGTATAGTCCTGTAGATGAGCAGAATCACATTCTAATTCACATCGGACTCCAGAGTTGCGCCCCACAGGCTTTCAAAGTTCCAATGTTAATCTTATGGAGAAAGGAGAATTGAATGAATCATTACACAGCTGTTGTAAAAACAACTGATAGAAAATTAGGAAGAACAGATGTTTTAGTTCTAAAATGTTTTTAAGCTTCTTGGGTCCAGATCAACCAAAATTTTGATCGAATTTCTATCACGAGGCGATCTCTAGTATAAGTAAATTTGCCAATTTAAAAATAGCGTTTAGCGTTTACCGTAAGATTTACCGTTCCTTGCAAAACTCTCTAATGACAAGAATCTAAACAAGACAATGATAGTGAACAAACAGCACAAGCTGGTCAAACTGTTTGTACAACAAACAAATGTCGACCAAGACAAACACCACGTAAACGTCCTTCCTTCGTATTTTTTATATCAATAGTTCCATGTTTTTATGATAATTTCACAAACAGTAGTGCTTCTAACAGGATTTCTTATCAATAGCGACAGAAAAATTTAATATAGTAAGTTATAAGTAATTAAAATATAAGTCTTTAATAATTGGCGTCATCTTGGTTATCGTTTTTAAATCAGACTAAAACAGACGTGATATTAATGTGACGGTTTTTATTCTTTTATTGTGGCTTGAAGTATATCATGAAGCCAGACCAACAATGTTACAAAAAAGAAACTAAACTAAATTACAGAGATTCAAATATACATAAATTAATTGTAGAAACAAATTTTCGTTAGTTCTTTGGCACAATGCAGCATACAGAGTTCGAAATAATTTGAAATTATACTTTGAGAAAACTTCCGTTAAAAAGGCCACTAAATCATGCCACAAATGCATTTTTTCATATGACAAAGTCTCATAATGTGATTTTCTTTATCTCCATGCTTTTGTTCTGGAGGACGTATCATTCCCTCGTAGCTTTGTGGACATTCCGTTAATTTTCTCTAGTCCCTTTGGCCGAAACCTTTTATTTGAGACCACTCTGATAATTAATTCTACAATTTGTGGAACGCCCAAAACTTTGTTCTAAATATTTTCCGCATGCATGCATACTATATGCAATTCGATAACCAGGTACACGCCTTGATTTAACTTAACCCCTTTCGTGTGAAAAGGTAGATAGTACATTTTTACTGATGTCCTAATGTTTTTACTGTACATAGCTGTTAACTTGAAATAAGAAATTTCCTTACCAATGTTAATCAAAGGGAAAATAACGAACTTTAAGGACTTGTAGGGCCCTTCCTTATAAATGGAAATTTACCAATTTACTTTAAAAACAATTTCACGCCAAGCTCTATCCAATGAAACCAAAATCATTAATATTGGTTGAAAACTGTGAGAGGAGTTCCTTGTACAAAAACGTGTCGCGTATTAAATATGTATAGATACAGATAAATTCCCAGACATTAATAGCTGAAAATAATATAGTTATAGAAATTTTTTATCTTATTTTTCTTTCCTTGTTTTCCCCCTTAAAAATGGTACTAATCACCACTAATTCCTCAGCCACGTGCATATTATTTATCCGACTTTCCTCAAATACTGATCTCTTTTGACGGAGGTTATGATCAATTTATACAGAACCTAATAAGTAGGGACATCCTTATGGGGAAGTGAGAACGCAACCCCCGAAACACGGATAGCACCACCAAGATGGTAACGCCCCTTTCACACATCACGGTTTTGCCCGTACGATTAAAAATCGTACGGCGTACATTCCAATAGAATCTTATGAGACCTTTCACACATTCACGTTTACGGGTTTTAGGGTTATGCTGATTTTTTGAGTGGAAACAGACTAGAATAATTGTACAGCAGTTTGTTATTGTTTTGATTTTTTGTAAACAAATATGCTCATTTTGACGTTTGAGAGGTAGAAAGAGCGCTTCCCGTGACAGTAAGGAGAAGTAATCCTAGCATCAGCGCTTTATATTCCTCTGGATTTCGGGGGCAAAACTAAAAATTTTTTAACGTGGGATGTCCCCCTCTAAAAAGTGCGGTCCGCGCCGGACCGCCCGTCTGTGCCGTGAAGCCGTAGCTTATGAGAGAAAAACAGTGTATCGGGCATAAACATTTTCTTGTGTTCATTCAGTGGTTCATTGCTTAAGGGTGGAGTTTTTCTCCTAAACAAAATTTGAGGTCTTTTTCTGTTAAGTATAACAATGATGTAACAAGAAATAATTATTATCTCTAACATTGCAAAAAACAACAGCAAGGTTATTAATAGAAAATTGGCTATATAATATTTTTACCATAAGGCCAAAACAATATATTTTATTATTACTCATAAACGAAACAGTTTTTCAAAACTAATATTATATAAAACATGAGAAAAGGCCAATTCGACAATGTCCACTTACAGCCGTTTAAAAATTATTGTATAATATGGGCAGAATTATTTGGAAAATGAGAGCGCCTGCAATATTTGAATGACAACTACTTGGCATTCTCGTATTGTCTATTTCTATTCATATATTTCAGGCGCTGGATAATTCCCACAACTGCTCCGTACTACCAAAGAAATTATAGTAAAGTAAATCTGTTACAACATTTAAGAATCTGCAGTATCCTTGAACTAGGATTTTCATTCCAATAAGACTAAATGTTAAATTTGAAACACCCGCTATGCCTTTAATATTGGACGAAAATATAAATCTTTAGGTAATTTTAAAGAAAAATTTTAATATCTAGGGGTCTGAGGAATAAAAATCACGATTATAGAGTGATTTGTAAAATTAAAATACTGATAAAACACTATCATTTTCTAACAGACAATGTTGAAAATATTTTGTTGTTTATGAATCAAAATATCATAATAATATAAAACTTTTAATTTCGTAGTTCCCCTGGATAATAAAATTTCCTTTAAAATTACTTAACGATGAATCTTTACTGACAATATGAAGGGCGTAGTGTACGTTTGTAATTTTTTTAAATATTAACTTAAGGGAAAAAAGCTTGTTTTGAAAAAATCTCAAAAAACAAGCTATTTTTATTTATTATTTTTAAAGTTTCATAAGGTAAAATACAAATACATGAACTTTCCTCCATTCAATAACAAAGACTTATTAATCTTCGATAAGTTACATTTTGGAACGCTACACTGGCTTTGTATATGGGAGCAAAAGTGTTGAAAATTTAAGTTAATATGAACCATAATCCTTCATTATCTTTGTTTTTGTCTAAGGTTTAAGGAATTTAAAGTAATTTTGCATGAAATCTATAGATTGTTCGTATGTAAATTAATTTGGATATCCAGCTAAAGATTCTTTCTTTCTTTCTTTTTTTATTCTACTTGAGGAAAGAGAGGTAGTCGTTGAGGTTTAAAATATGTTGGTTGGGCCAAGGATCGAGAGCGGTAAGTTGTCACCAAACGCCGTGCTTGCCGCCACTACGCAGATAACCTGCTGGATAAAAGTTATATACGTCGCGATAGCAAGTTACTATCGGGGTTTAGGATAACTAAACACAATTTTAACGACTTTCTGCAAAATTAACATAATTTTAGTAAGATTTTAAAAAATGAGCGGTTTAATATAGTTGAAGCTGACATTTACTGTGTACTGAAAAATGGTTTGGTTTTATAAGATAACTTCAGAAGCTATTCACCTTTGGAAAAATAATTTAAAAGTATAAATTTTTTGTTTTGCTCGAAAAACACCGTTCATTCAAACTAATAATTTTGTCCGTGAAAACGATGGTTTTCTAAAAGATTCATTGTATTTTTATTACAATTATTGCAATTTTGATTGATGTGTTTTATAAGATTTATGTATTGGCTACTATTGAGCAAGGTCGGTAGGGGAAAGGCATAAATGCTTTCTGAAGGTCTGCTATATAACTATTTTTTGTGTTCCGGATATGAAGTGTGAAAACTAAAACGGAAAACAAGTCAGGTTAAACAGCTTATTGAGAAAGTCAATGAAGCAATGTTTCTACTGGCGACGATAGTCTATTTATCGTAACGACACCTTATTACTCTAATTTACATTTGAATTATTATTTAGTAACAAACTAGATAGTTCTTAAATTAAAAACTGTCAATCAAGGTACTTTGATTGACTGGCAATTTATGTTTAATACAACCATAAATTCTACCCTATAGTTTACCAAGATGTAATTTATATTTAAGGATTATGCTGATTGGTTGATGGAACAGAATGCTAGTATAATTTTGCAAAAGTTTGTTATTGTTTCGTTTTTTTTTTTGAACAAACATGCTCAATTTGTCATGTAAGACAATTACAATGACAAATGTTTTTATTTTTTTATGCAATGTTAGGACCGACCATAAGGTCCTCTCTACACTTAACATAAATCGAAATAGTAAATTTATATAGGCCTACTAATAATTTTATTTTTATATAAACTGGGTGGTTGCATTTAACAATAAATTTATATACTAATAACAATTTTTTAAATAAATTAGGTTATTTACATTTAACAAATGTTAAAAAAATTATACAAAAATTCTTATTAATACGATAGATTTTTTACTCTGTTGCTAATGATTGGACTTACAAACAGTGCTATAATTAATAATTTCTTTTATTGAAACAGTTTTATAATGCAGGTGGAATACCCCACGATACTTCGGATAGCTATGTTTTTATTGCTTCGCCGTATTTAAGGTATTTAATTTTTAAAAGTATCTAAGTATATTTAAGAAGTAGAGAGAGCGCTTCCCGTGACAGTTAGAGCAAGTAATCCAAGCATCAGAGCCGCTTTATTTTCCTCTGTTTTTCGAGGGCAAAATTAAAATTTTTAACATGGGATGTCCATTTGGTTCCGTATGTATTGAAACCAACGTCTTCATTTCCAATTATGGTTCATGTAATTTAGAACGCGGGTGTAGCACTCTTTGGCCTTTCGATTGAGCGGAACGAACGAGCAAGTACCGAGCAAAATGCTCGGTCCTCCCGGTGTTGGGTGTTTTACAGTTTAATATAAAGAATTAGACAATTTGAAACAGTTTTATAGTAACAATTTTATATTCTGTTAAATCATAAGTTTATCAGACTTAGAGAATAACATTGTACATTTGATGTTCAATTTATATACACGAACGAGGGTCGAGAGGCACATAAATACGGGAAATTTGCCTCGTAGCCGAAACGGGCAGGGAAGGGATATTTCGTTCTGCTACTTGATCAGGTACGGGTGCAGCCTGCTTCAGTCTTGGTCGCGACAACGCGCGGGCGGGCAGTACAATCAGTGCGCTCTGTCGGGCGTTCTGTGAACTACGAAGTGAGTGTCGCAGTTGTAACATAACCTACAAATCTTGTGATCGTTAATTAGTAGTTGTTTAATTTGCTTGTGCTTTATTTACGTTTTGCCCACGGCTTTCCCGAGGTACCGACTAGAGTTGTAAGTATTACAGTTTTCTAATTCTATTTTTCAGTTGGAATTTAAGTTTAATCCTCCTCCATCACATAACCAAGTTGGAAGGTCGAATTGTGTAAACAATCCTAACCTAATTTCCGTTCTGACCGTTGTCGCTGGTTTAATGGCTTTGTTTTTAGATAACGCCGATCCTATACAATTTAAATGCAAGTTGTAGAGTGAGTCACGGCTTAGATAGATCGTTCGGGATGCTTTGAAAGTTATTTTGGTTTGAAAAGAGGCGTAAACAAATCGTTGGCGCAGCAATTTGCCCATTGTAATTGTTGTCATTCCCATTGTTGGCATCAATTGCCAAATATCATGCCAGCTGAAATGATATTAGGTGGTGTTGAACTTACTGATCGATATTTTGGATTGAACATCTTAAGTAATAGAAGACTTAGTAGAGAAACATCTGGGAAATTGATCTGCCAAGTAAAACTGCAAGTTCAAAATTAGTGTACAAATTTCACTGCTTTACAGTTTACAGTTAACACAGAGGGTCCATTAAGAAAAGCACGAATTGTTAACAAAGTCTTGATGTCAATCAGAGAATTTATTCATTACGTTTGATTTTTTAATCTTCAAAAGCATGAATAAGTTGTTAAGTTTTTCTACCTAAATCCAAACCTTGCATTTCGTTTTTTCACTCACTATCGCACTCAATTTACAAACTGTAGGCTACTTTAAAAAGTTAGGCTAAGTTCAATTGTAAAATTGTCATCTGTAGTCAATTATTGTCATTTTGATTCTTTAGTGACATTATCCAGTTGTTAGGGGGCACCGTATTTTCCCGATAGGCCCAACCTGTTGATGTTAAAATACCGGTTTTATCCATGTAAATAAGCATTGACCCTGTCGCTGTGTGGGATGGTACAGGGACAGGACTGTGCTGAAAGGATGTGCGGGCGGCCGGCCGGTACGACCTTGACCACTTAAAAGGAATGGAGCAGGAAACCGATTAAGGATAACAGGACCAGCTATTCTGCTGCAAGTTTGGCCTCTTTTTTTCAGCAGTACAGTAAATTTTTTATCCAAATTGGGGGGTCAAACTTTGCATGAAGTAGGGTTATCAGTTGTGGTATTCTAACTTCTTCTTTTTACATTGTTTTTAGTACCAATATGCCAAGTCCTAATTTTAGACTTCGTAGACCTTTAAATACGGATCGCCGCTATAAAGCTTAAAAACGACTGTAGTTTTGCATTTTTTGTACTTTATGCTAATTTTAATCCTTAAGGAATATCTGTTTACGAAAATCATCCATTATCATTTTAAAACCACTGTGCATTTAATTTCCTACATAAAAAAATATTTTAGTAAAATATTATTATGTAATTTTAAAATGATCGCAATTTTCGAAACGGAAGTTACCTATATGTTAAAAAAAAATAAAAAATACGGTATTTAATTTACTAATTTACCCACTTCATGCAAAATTTCAAATTGATATCTTTATTCACGTTGGACATAAACAATGCGTATTAAAATCACATGCAGACCGACATAGCTAGGCCTACGGAAAACGAAGCAAGATTAGGACTATGCATTATGTGATAAAATGTGTTCGTTTTGACCTAAGGAAATATAGGCCTACGAAATAATAATTAAAAGCGTTCTTTTTTTTTTTTTTTTGCTTGGCTTTCTTTATTGAATGTAAGGGTATGTAGCCTAATTAATGAAAAGTAATTTATTTAGAATTTAGTAGAATCACTCGTTATTAAGCTTCTCGAGGTGGAACTTAATTAAAATATTTTCATTGACCTAAAAAAATTTCAGAATACAAAAAATCTTAGCATGCGTTTGTGTTAGTTTTGTTTCCCTCTGGTGAAGTTTGGGTTGATAATTTTGCGATCCCCTGTTTAGGTTAACACATGAAAATTAGGGTCAATGGAAAATGAATAATGAGCAACTTTGAAGAGCCATATTGCAGAAACTGCTGGTCTTGAATTGGAAGAAATTTAATGCACTTTTAAAATACAAAAAGAGCAAAATTACGGTAGTTTTTAAACCTTTCCACGGTGATCACAAAAACCTAAAATTAATATTCTATCTTGTTACATACCTATTCAAATTAATGATTCACGAATAATTTTAATGGCAATATGGTTTGTAAATAATAATATTATTACAGCCCAATTATATTCCAAAATTAACTCACGCAAAATGGCGAATGAACGGTCATTTTACACCCAACAATCCCTCTGCGTTCCATGATTTATATGATTAATTAATCCACCCATATTGAACGCTACATTCATGTAAATTGAATTGAGAGTATCTCTTTGAAGTTCTTTCATGTGGCTGAAATATTAACTATACTACAATGTTGTTATGTTCATATATAAACTGCCATGAACCCTGGCCTCATTTTAGCATCACTACGAAAGAGAGCTTTTAAAGCTTTATAATGCGAAGAAAAAAATGTTTCTAGTAAATTTTGTGAAATGGCCGGTTTAATAAAATTAGTGTGTTTCCTCGGATAAAAATCATGATTCTTATGTAGGCTTTAAAGGTTACTGCAAGATGAATATAAATTTAAAAAAATAATAGACTATAATAAACACCCACAATTAGGGTATTTTATTGTTAATATTCATGTTGTTAATTTTATATGGTAACATTTAATAGCATGTATTACCGAAGACCAATAAGAGCGATTAAAGTCTTAACTTGGACCTCTTTGTGCTGCGAAGTTTGTACGAAAATGCCCTTGAGCGTGGATTTAGCCTTTATCGTACAGCGCTCTATTTACCCAGCACAGTCCCTTTGTCCACAAGTTGATAAAATCATTCATACATTCTATACAGAGTGCACCATATAAATCCAGAATCACACAATTAAGTTAAAATTAGGGTGGTGGAAGACTTTTTCATATAAATGCACTATCTTCACACTGGTGCATTTGCACTATAGATAAAATGTTCATGTATAGGCACAAGAAATTGTCTTAGAAGAATCTAATTCTATTTCATTGCTTTATGAATGTAAGAATTTTAAAAAATATTTCTCATTTTGTAGGCCTACTCCATTTTTAATTTTTTTATGTAAGCCTAATAATAGGCCAAAGAATTTGTGATTACCCAATAATTCTATATTGATCTATATTGATAATTAATAACCTTATATCGTAACTGTCAACTTGACACTATGTTTGTGCTAATGGATATTTTTTATGTTTTAGTTAGTCTTTTATTTAATTTTCAAATATGAAGACTAATGATATTGTGAATACCGTATATAAATAGGTGAAAATAGTGAATTAGTTTACTAATACCACCAAACGTCCAACTAGTGGTGGCCGAATGAGGAAGTACCTATTTAGCCCAGATTACGTTGTATAGCGCTCCCTGGTTGGTAATTGCATCTATTGTTTTCATCATCAGCTGTGTTTGTGTTGCGAACAGCTGATTAACCGACAGTGTTGCCAATATGCCCAAATAAAATTCCCTTCTAAAAAGATTCATCATTATTACATAAAATAATACAACTTTATCGTACAGAGATTTTTTATATGAAAGGTGGTAAAATTAGGGAAATATAGTAAACCACAAAAAAAGGTTTTTGTTAAAAATGTTCGAGTGATTCAGTGGCGGGCAGGCGGTTGTTGTAACCAGTGTAAAGCAAAGATAGCGTTATCAGTTGGGTGATAAGAAAGATAAAATGCATTAGTGCGAAATGTAATGATAAGGAAGGGAGGTGAAGGTAGAATATTTTACCGGGTTTCACAAAAAATGTTCGTTGTATCTTTTAATATTTAATTATTTATTTTGTGTGTATGTAATGGTTTTTACTTTGTGTGTTCACCAACAATTACTTAAAATGCGTGTTATTGGTTGTTATTTAATGAAAGTGTTGCCTATCTTATATAGGCTAATAATTAAAATATTAAAAAACCGAATATGATATTTCTTACACAGGGTGTCTTTAAAAAGTCCATCAACAAACCTCATAAAATGGCTAATTAGGTTAAATTATGCAATAAAAGTTCATATGAAAGTATATATGCATATTTTACCCATAGATATCCGCCATTTTGATTTTTCCACTTAATAATTTTTATTGCGGCGACGGATTTTTGTAGAAACTTAATATTTGGCATGGGCCGTTGGACCTTTATATTACCAAAGTCCATGTCCACATAAAAAAAATATTTATTTTTCGATGTATAATTATAACGGCCATTTTTAATTCTTAAATTGTAATATCTTAAGAGTCTTTACCTTTGGGCTAGTAGCCCATTGTTGCGCAGTCGGCAATGTTAACCATACGGCTTCTATGCAAAACATGGTATTTTATTCCCCTGTTTCGGACGCCGTTTTTCAACAGATTTTCTTTAAAATTGGTAAGTGTTTAGTTGCATTAGGTCCTTCATACCTCAAAATTTTGAAAATTTACCAATTAAATTTGTCAACTTTTCGGTCTCTTTTTCCGGCTTTAAGAAATTTGAGTTAAAAAATTAAAAATAGTGACCATTTTGAAAATACACGACGGACAATAACTTTTTTGTTTTTGTTAAAATGTATGTTGGTATAGTAAAGTTTTATGCCCGATATGAAGTTCCTACATCAATTCCTAAATCAATTACTGTGTTCCGTTTTCACTTAAATGTTTGTAAATAGCCTATAACTTAATATTTAGGTCCATGCACTTTTTTAGTAAAAAATCCTATGTAATATTGTTGTTGTTTCGTCTTGTTGGACTTTCATTGTAAACTGAATTCTTTCTTTAGTATTTTAATTTATATCTTACCCTCTACATGCTTCCACTGCCTTAAAAAGTTTAAAATATCCAACTAGCAACTATCGCAGGTTCTAACTAATAGAGATTTGTAGAGTAAACACTCTATTAGTGTCGACAGAAATGCACCTGCTATAGTTTGGTAATTATTAGTTGCGATAAATATCGTGATGATGATTATCTGTTTGCTTCCATTAATTAAACCTTATAAGAGTCAGCTCGGTGCAGACAAATGATAGACATCTGATAAAAGCACGATATACTTCTTTCAAGTACAATGAATTATGAATAGCCTATGAGCTACCAAACATCCTGAAGATCGAAATGAGATAAGGCCTATTAATTAATTATATAGTTGTGAAATGAATAAATGATGTCACGATTCATTTATTTGATACACAGGTAGGCCCTATTTAATAAACGCGTGTTTAGGTTGAAAAATATAGGTATATTATATTTTTTGACAACAATTTCGCATTTCCTTTAACATTAAATAAACTTTAGGCCTAATTTAGGAGTAGGGGTGGATCGTTTTTTTAAATATGTTAGGTTGAGATCAAACCTAGTAGGTTACTATTACACAATAGTCATACTGGGGTTGAACTACAGTGAAACTAACAATTATAGTTTATCACACAAATTGAATGAATATAATCTGTGAAAAGCAGAGGAATAATTGGTTCAGCTTGATCCTAGGATAATCCTAAAGCCCAAAGGTTTAAAGCGGCAGCCGCCATTTATTTGTCCTCCTACGTAAATATTAAAATGTCATCTGTATTTTCTGTTATAAATTTTTTCGAATTTTTAAGGGAATTAATTTTATTTTACTTAAAATTTAAGCATTTAAATTAATAATTAAAGATACATATAACTGTACACTTATATATTTATATATATAAATTTTTTTTAATTATATATATATCCAACGATATTAATTTGTGAACTAAGAGGAGAAACATTATTGTTATACAGTTGATTTACAAAAGGATTAGCTACAAAAATAATTATTTCACCATGCCAAAGGCTAATTCAATTAGTTCATTATTGAATAGTCCTAAAATATTGCTACAGCATTGAAGAGGAGAAATAATACACTTACTTGTATGTGGCTAATGTTGTTTCGACTGTTAATGTTGTTGGGTTGGCAGCAGCGATGTAGCGTGATTGATGTTGGCAACAATGATGTATCTCCTTCTCTTTCTCTCATTGTAAATTGTAACACAATCCCCAATCCCATTCCTCTTGAGTGCCATAGTGTAGCCCAGGTTGATCTTTATTGGGAATTGAGATAAACTGGGACACGCTTTGCTCTAGATTTTAGTCACAAGTGAATGAAGCCTTACGACTTCCACTATGGACGTCCGTAAAGGAAGTCTTGGAGAAAACTTCATTGGCCTGCTTCATATACTTCATTTTAAAGGGCTTTGCATTTTAAGTAATTTGCCACAAACCTGATCTCAAAAGGTCGAGTGTATCGGGAGTTATTTAATTTTTGTTTTCAGCAATATGATTTTTATGCAATGTTTGATAGCTTGTCATTTTGTCTCCGTCATCCTTTTGAGGTCGGGTTTGTGGCATTGTTCTCTAGTCTTAGAGACGTTTAATTTGATGTACATATCAACCAATGCTAGAGGATCTCGGAATATATAAGAATCTCGGCCTACTCTTCGTGGACCGACCCCATTGGAGGTGGACAGTCAATGAACCCACGAAAAACAAGATATTTAGGCCTTACATCGATGTGCGGGGTTTACCTTCTAATTTATACAGTATGGAAAATAAATAAGGGAGAAGAAATTTAAAACTCATCCTATTTAAATAATGCAAGCGAACTTGAAACAATAATATCAAACACACGAATCAACAGTCCTCACCACGTTTTCCGGGTTTCCCCACATAGTGGAAGTAAAGCCTCGAGACGGGCCGGCTGACATCAATATGGCGGCGTTGAACTTCCGGTTGGCGGCACGTGTCTGCCACGTGACCGCGTCCACCTGACTGAGCAACTTTACGCGGGAAATCCCTTCTTGTGCCCGCTAATTAACCGCGTTCTTCCAGTCTTTTGTTTACTTTTTGCTCAGTCTCTGTTGATGTAAATTTTGTTTTTAGGCTACTATAGTCACTGTGTAGTTATTCAATTTTTTATGGATTAATATTTTTAATGAAATTGTTTTAGAATGTTGCAGTTTTACATTGAAAGAAAGTAGTGTCAAACGAGATTACATCCTCGTAAGTAATGTGAGAACAGGAGTGTTTAGTTAAGTTTTTTACTACAGTGGTTTCAAGAAGAGTAGACCCTACTGTATGTAGTCGCAGTGTAATTTGTGGAAAGCTTTTTAAATGAAAATACGGTATTTTACTCTAGTTTCATCTGGACATTCTAATGAGAGTTATGTTTTTCTAATCCATTTATTTAAACTACCAAAAAATACCCAAATGAGAGGCAGTTTTGTTGGTAACTTTTTATTTTCGATACCTTTCTCCACGCAACTATGAAATTATAATATTGAAGGTTATGATTGTTTAGATGATCGTTCAGTTATTGTCATAACGTTCAGTTATGACGGATTTTAAATTCCTCTCCCATGTTACTCACCGGCGAAAACCCGTAGTAAGGATTTCAGTAAGGATCCCATCCAGACAATGTGGAACTTTCCCTCAGGTAAAGTTACTGGCCAGCAATCTTCTTACCTGCCAGAAGAAATTGTGTCGATGGTTCCCTCAATTTTGCCTTATGGGCTCCACTAACGATTTATTTTTTGGAGTGTTGTGTTCTCAAGAAGGATTCAATATGAGAGATCGCGAAACGGTCGTACATCAACTGCGCGAAAGATTCCATCGATTTGCGCGAAAACATTAATTATGCGAAACCCACGGGTTCTATCTACAAAGGGACCCCCCAAAACCCCAAGGGGATCAAGAAAGGGGATAAAGAAACTACCCCAGGGTTCCTCTTTAAACTCCTTCAGGGAGGTGTCAAAATTTATACCAAAGGGTCCTAAAACTCTTGTGTCAACGTCAACTGCGTGATGGTGGCGGAAGTAATTTCATAGTTGACATGTAATCACAACCTCCCGTATCATAAAATCTGGTCAAACTCAATATTCGTACGTAATAAAGGTATTTTTTCAACCCCACCCCCACAATGTTATTTTCGGTCAGTCGCTGTGTACATTTCAAAGTGACAACATCACCCGCGTTATACCTTTGTGAACCAAATCACAAATGTATGTTTTTATACAGATTACCATCAATTAATCTAGCCATAATGCCAAGAGGGGCAGTTGACAATATTTATGAGCGGACTGTTAAGCTTTTTTACAGTCAATTAAGTCAAAAAAAAATTAAAGAAACATATTTTTCATTTAATTTTAGTGTAATCCTAATAATACCGGTATTATAAATGTGAATGTCCTGGTGTTTGTTAGACTTTCACACGAAAACTACTCAATCGATCATCATGAAACTTTGTACACACATTCTTGGAGGTATCAGAAGTAACATAGGATACTTTTTATTTAAAAATAATAATTTTTACGCAAGATATAAACAAATTTGTCTTGCAAATCTGAAAACCAATTTTATCTCAGTCGTTGTCTGTCAGCCGACCAGGACGGACCTCTTATCAGTAGCGCGAGTTATCTGAGCCAGGTCAATTCCTGCTCGGTCACGGATATATTTAGTTGCTTAGTTACATTTCGTCTCGTTTATTGTGTACCGATTAATTATTAGATCTTTGCATCAACATGGCAGACAAGTGTGAAAAATGCAGTTTAGACATTCCGAGTGGAGAGTTACCCGCGAAGTGTATGATCTGTTCCAGTTTGTTTCATCCTGCGTGTACTCGTTTAGGAAGCGCCCAATTGACCAAAGCCAAAATAAAATCCTGGAAATGCGACGGGTGTGAGGGAGACGTCGGTGCAGCTAGCGAAAGTGCGATACCTATTACAAATAAGGTATTTTTCGAGGCAATTTCTTCACTTAAACAAGACATAAACTCTAATACACAGAAAACTATATCACCAGTATTGGACTCCCTAGCCGTGATCCAAGAAGAACTTCAAAAGTACGAGCAAAGGCTTTCTACGCTTGAAACGAAATATGAAGACCTCGATAAACGATGCAGCGCACAGGAAAGAGAGCAACAGAGTTCGAGCGAGCAGGTTCGTGCAATGCAGCAGCAGGTTCGCGACGTTGAACAGCATTCTCGGAGCGCGAACATAGAAATAACTGGCGTTCCTACTACAAGGAATGAAAATGTTTACATAGTGATTGCCAAAATTGCTGGTATTTTAGGTGTAAACTACAAGAGAGAGGACATCTCGATCGCGCATCGTTTGAGGGTGTACTCCAATAAACACGCACATGCACCTATTGTTGTACAATTTGTTTCACGGACCATCAGGGAGATATGGGTCACTGCAGCGAGAACAAAAAGAGGGTTCAAGTCAACGGAACTCGACGCGTCGCTGACGGCCTCCAACATTTACATCAATGAACAGCTGACGCCACACAACAAGATGCTGCTAGGTCGTGCTCGTAGACTCCAACGAGAAAAGAAGCTGCATTTCGCTGGATTCTTCAACGGTAAGGTGTTAGTGAAGCCCAAAGACGGAGATGCCCCCATTCGTATACAAGAGCTTGAGGACTTGGATAAATATGATTAGAACAGATGTTAGGTAACTGCTGTCCACCTAATTTATATATCACAGGTACACTAATTAATTTATTTGGATTACTTCATTGATACCGTGATAATAATAGTTTGTTTATAGTTTTTTTTTCTCTAAGTATACCATTTATTTATAGAATCAATGCAGTTAATCACGCAGTCGTATTGCTGTTCCATGTTTAATTTAGCTTAAATCTTTCAAGTTCACTTAAATAATGTTTTATGTTGAGTAATTTTTAAATACAATACATCGAGTTACGAGGTAACTTCCATTTAATGTATGTATTACAAAGGTTACGACTTGCCCAGTGTTGGTTATAACAGTTACTTTACTAGAATACTGTAGGTAATTTTTATTTTACAATGTAATTTTTTAATTAGTTTTTTTTCTTTTTTTTCTAAAATAATTTGTACTAGGCCTAACCAAATTTTGCTTAAAATAACCTATACAAACCAGATTAAAAATTAAATGGGTAATGATGTTGTGTACTACTGTAATACTGTTCAAAGTTGTTTTTTTCTCTCTTCGAAGCAATAGTTATATTTTTCCTAGACTGTTTATTTTAATATTCAGATCAGTTGTTTTGTTTTCTACAAAGAATTGGATATTCTTGAATTTGTGAATAGAACAAATAAATTCTTTGATAATCATTTAGGTATTTTAACTTTTCTAATAGTTTATTTTTGCTGTGTTATAATAAACCTAAGAACCGGTATTTGTTTGTTTTTATTCTCAATTGTGTAACGATATCACGATCCACATAGTTAAGCTGTTTATGATTATATTAGTATTCGTTTGTAATAAGGCTCATTTTGATATTTAACATACTACTATTACATATTTTGACAATTAGATATTAGTAGAGTTTTGTCCTTGACCGAGCAGGAGATCTGAGTAAAGGTTGTGCTGGATTCGGACGAAGATAATGACATCCTAAACTTTCAATCTTGTGTGGAATTAGATACGGGAATAGATTATTTAAATTTTTTTAATGATAATGGAAGAAATATTTTTACCATTAATATATTTCATATAAATATTCGTAGTATTCAGAAAAACATAGATGAATTATTGACCTTTTTAAGTCCTTTCTTATCAAAACTAGATTTCATTGTACTCTCGGAATGTTGGCTGCGGGGGAGTGGTGGTGGGGTTGAGTCAATTGAAGGTTACGACATTGTTACTACGGACGAGCAACGCAATCAGAACGACGGGGTAGTGATCTATGTAAACAAACGTGTGACTTTCACTTGTAGACAAATCATGATAGGAGACGTATACGGACTTAGCTTGGATTTTACTTTTTTTCATGAAACCTATAACTTGACTGCACTATACCGAACTCATGACAGTAACTTGGATACATTTCTTACGGGACTTGAAGATTACTATGCGCACTCCATACCTACCAGAAAAAGATGTATATTTTTAGGAGATATAAATATTGATTTGCTTAAAAACGATCAATACACTGAGAGGTATTTGAACTGTCTGATAGGAAATGGTCTATTCCAGTGTATTGACAAACCCACTCGTGTTACCTACAATTCAAAGACTCTACTGGACCATATCTTTGTTCGACATCCGGTTTTGGACAATATAAACTCAGCTGTTTTTCAGACGAATATAACCGACCACTACGGAACGGCGTTGACGTTCTATGATAATACTGATACAAATAATACTAAAAAGAAGGACGATTCACTTAACTACTACATTGACCTTACACTACTGGCCAACAATCTTGCTCGGGCGAACTGGGGGACCGTTTTAAATAGTTACGAGACTAATGAATGTGCGGAAAATTTTAATTTAATAATCAAGAACTCGTCAGATAATGCAAAGAAACTAGTTAAGGTGAATGCTAAGTTTAGAAAAATTAAACCGTGGATTTCACTTGACTTAGTTCGCCGTATTCGCGAGAGAGACAAAATTAGAAAGAAGCTTTTAAAGCAGCCGTTTAATGAAGAGTTGAGGGTCCAGTATATAAGCGTTCGACAAAATTTAAGTAGATCATTAAAAGATGCCAAACGGAATTATTTTAGAAACAAAATAAATAATGGAGGATCAGATCCTAAAGTTTTGTGGGGGGTTATTAATGAGTTATCTGGTAAAGTTAATAAATCAGAAGGGTTTTCTGTCAGTAAGTTTTTACCCGATACTCCTTTGATAGATTTTGAAATACAAAAACGTATAGCCAATGATTTTAATAATTTCTTTGCGGAGGTTGGAGAAAGGTTAGCTGGCAGCATTGACTCCGGTGGAACCCCTGTCCTGAACGACTCAGACTACAGACATTTCTCTGAGTTTACACTTCGTACTGTCACCGCACAGGTCGTTGTCCGGCACGTGACTGGACTCAGGGGAGGGTCCGCCCCCGGCTATGACGGTATATCGGCTGACTTCCTCAAACACCATCTTCATATTTTCTTACATCCTCTACACCATTTAATTAATCTAAGTTTATCTACTGGCATTTTCCCTAAAATCTTTAAATTAGCTAAAGTATATCCTCTTTATAAATCTGATGATTTTAAAAACGTTAATAATTTCCGCCCCATATCGATGTTAAGTGTTTTCTCTAAGATTCTTGAGCGCATTGTGAAAGATCAATTGGTATCATATCTCCAACAAAATTCCGTTTTAAGCGAAAGCCAGTTTGGGTTTGTTAAAGATAAAAATATTTCAGATGCTTTATTTAATATTGGTAGGGATATCAATGATGGTATTTCTCACAATAAGCGTTGCATGTTAATTTTTTTGGATCTAAAAAAGGCATTCGACTCCGTTGATAGAGGTAAATTGTTGATTAAACTTGAAAATATCGGAATTCATGGTAGCGCTTTAGCTTGGTTTCGTGATTATTTATCTGAAAGAGTACAAAATGTTGTGATAAATGGAATTTCAAGTGATACTAGACCAATTAATTTCGGAGTTATTCAAGGAAGCACTCTTGGACCGATCTTGTTTCTCATATATATTAATATCATTTCTCGGCTGACACTTAAAGGCAAAATATTTTTATTTGCCGATGACACTTTAATTTTTGAGAATGGAGAAAATTGGGAGACAGTTCGTTCTTCCGCAACTAACGATCTATTTTTAATAAAAAAGTGGTTAGATCAAAACATTTTATCCTTAAATATTTCTAAAACTAAATTTATGCCGATTGCTCTGAGAGAAAGTACAGATTACAACTTACCAAATCTAATAATTCATACGTGTGGTAATTACCTTAATACTGATTAGTAGTGTCAAATTGTTGGTGCTGGCCCAGTTCAAGGTCACCTGAGGGATGACGTCATCGAGGTCAATGACCTCACCGATGACGTCATCGATGACGTCATCGATTGCGTCATCGATGACGTCATCACTAATGACGTCATTTCTATGACGTCACACCCATGACGTCACAGAAATGACGTGCTGATGACGTCATCACCCCTTACGTCATCAAAATGACGTCACCGACGCCACTGAGGTCAAGGTCACGCCGAAACTTAAAATTTTTTGGCACTTTTGCCGTTTCTCGCACTACGCTCCGAGTTTCAGTCAGAGTCCCCGTGACCTTGACCACTTGGAGCGAATTTTCGACGAGAAACGGCAAAAGTGCCAAGTTAAACTCGAGTTTCTGACATGACCCTGCCTAAATGGGCAATCGGTTATCCCTCAGGTGACCTTGAACCAGTACAACACCAACAATTTGATATTACTGTGACCTTGAAAAACCTAACAACGGAGCGCCGACACCGATGCGCACCCCACGACAGCCACCGAGTGACTGACTATCAGGCTCTGTGTACTCTAGGTATATGGGGAAGTGGAGGGGGAAATCCCAAGGTCATCCAAATGGAGTTTTAAAAAAGTTGAAGAGTAGAAAGACTACTCTTGTGCTTCCTGGGCGACCTCATCAATTTCCAACGGATCTGTAAACCAATCCGATCTGTAGCGGCAGGAGTCCAGAAAACAGGTGCACCACCCATCAGGTTGTCCGTAGCACTTCCGACAATTGGTAAGATTGGAGAAATGAAATTTAATACACCGCTGCGGACAACAAGTGTAAAAGTAGTTGGATTTGTAGATTTTGAAAGTTTGTAGTACCGGTGGTGGCAGCTGTTGGTTCTTGCATCTACACCTGCAACATCCGAAGCATTCACATTGCCGGCAGGCCAGCCCGTCCACTTGCCATCTTGGTAGTAGGAAACACTTGCCCTCGCAGCAATAGGTTGTCCCTGTCTCTTCCTCCCAAAGCTTCTTTGCACAATGGACGACGCCTTGTATCTCTAAACACTTATGCTCGCAACATGAGACACGCTTAGTTTCCATACTTGATGTTGCTTTGGTGAGGGAGCAAGATGAAGTGATGCCGTGGCCAGCAGGAATGGAGCTTATATAAACTAAGGTGAGTGGAGGGGGAAAGGTCAAGGTCATCCAAATGGAGTTTTAAAAAAAGAAAAGAGTAGAAAGACTACTCTTGTGTATCTATAGCGATTTCATTGATAGTGAGTGCTTCTGTATGCCAAGTTGATCTGTACTGACAGGCTCCTAAATAATGTTTGCAAAAACCTGCAAAATGATTGTTGCACAATTTGCAGCCAGTTAGCTGTTTTAATGTGAATTCAATGCAACGTTCAGGGCAACAAGTGTACTTATGCCCTCTCATCTGGTACACATGGAATGTCTTCAACTCCGGTTTCGGCTTCTTCCAAGACTTGCACTTACACATGCATTGACCAAAAGCTTCACATTTTCTACACGCCAGGCCATCCGCAACATCAATGTCATTCGGCCATGAAAAACATTTCCGTTCGCAACAGTAGTTGAGTTGACTCTCCATGTTGCCGTGGTGAAGGTGCGCGATGAAATGATGTTGCAGTCATTGAGAGTGCACGTTAAATAAACTCAGTGGAGGGGGAAAGGTCAAGGCCATCCAAACGGAGTTTTAAAAAAGATAACTAGTCGTCCTCCTCCTCCTCCTCATCCGTTGTACTTAGAGAGCTGTCAGACGAAGAGCCCCGTGCAGGTGCTCCCCAGATGAAAAACAAATCAATTTTAAAACGAAGACCAGGATCTTGCATCATCAATTCCTTTAATTTGTCACATACTAAGTCGACCTTGTGTAAGGTGTCAACAACAAGCTTCCAATTCGTTGGTTCAATATAACTTGTAGTAGAGTCTGCCTCGCTGATAACCACATCCTCCGGCCGTATTGGAGTGTAAAGATGTGTAAAGTTCTTCGGCTGTAGCTGAGGTTCAGGCTGGCTGGAAGTAGAAGGTTGAGTGTGGACCCCTGTCGCATCGAAATCCATAGTCATTCTACATTCAATGTTGGGGTTTTCGTTTAATACATACACCAATTTCTCATGCAACATATCCACTTCTGCCGAGTCTTGCAGATGAACATTCCAGGAAAATGGCCATTCTTCATCCGTAGTGGAGTCAACTCGAGAAAGAGTGCTGTCCGCCATGATAGCTAAGCAAGGAATGATGTGAGCTACAGACTGTGGTAACAGTATTGAAAAGTAGAGGGGGTAAACCAAAAGTATGTGGAGGGGGTATTTTGCAAGGTCATTTAATTTGGGTTTTAAAAAAGGAAATAGTGGAGGGGGAATTCTCAAGGTCATCCAATTTGGGTTTTAAAAAAAAGGAATGAAGGTTACTCCTCTTCAGCCTCGTTGTCCCCCACATCCTCATTAGCCTCATCTTCATCGACGTCAGACTCGCCGTAAGGGTAGATCGGGGACATGGGCGAATATTGTGGTGATTGTTGACCGTTGTTATCGTCCCCTTGCATTCTGACTTGGGACCAATCATAATTTAAATTCATTTGTATTATGATTCCAGGGTTGTCCCGCAGTATTTCCTTCATCCGTTCGCAAATTGTTTCCAAATAGTGTACACTATCGATCGACAGTGTCCAACCCGTACTTGTACCGACATCAGTAGTGGAGTCAGCTTGGCTGATGGTGTTGTTGTCTGCCATGGTTGCTTGTCGGACAAGGAATGACGGTTGATGTGATGCTCATGCAGGAACATGGTGAAGTGGTGGGGGGTGTGGTGGAGTAGTGGGGGAATTTTCAAGGTCATCCAAACGGAGTTTTAAAAAAAAAGGAAAACTTACAAAGTAACATTGAAACTTTCCAATTGATGGTGGCGAGCGTTTTCTTCTGCAACCTTGCCGACACATGTGACTATGCCGTACAGTATGAAAAGTACAACCATAATAAGGCCGAACAATAAAAGATAGCCGTTGACTATCATGATATTTTCTGAGTGGATCTGTTTTCTTCTTATCGCCCTCTCCTGCATCCTCTTCTCCAACTCGTGGACGAAGTCACAACATGCGTGAGGACACCTTTCATCTGTTGGTAGGTTTGCCATTGTTGATGTTGTCGGTGTGGCTGTTGAAGATGGAATGAGGTTTCCAATTGCGATGTGCCATGTACACCAATAGTCAAGTGGTGGGGGTAACAAAGCAGTGGAGGGGGAAGTTTCAAGGTCATCCAAATTGTGTTTTAAAAAAACCTATCTTGTTACTGAGCTTATATGTCAGTAACAAGATAGGTGTTTTTGCTCTTTTACTTCTTTAATATAATGAAAAAATATACATATTCTACAATGGTTAGGATAAGAAATACAACTGCTAGTCAGCTGAAGTAGTCCAAGTTGTCTGGCTCGGTCTTCATGAACGCTGGTGAGGAAGCCGTCGAGGAGTGTCCAGGCTCTTCCTTTGACTGCCGGGTGTTCCGTATATTGCAAGCGTAAACTTGCACATTTATACGGTAGCCTCGTGCCACCATCAGCTGCAACTCCTTGTATAAGTCGTTTAGCTCCTGCTGAGTCTTGATGCTCACCTCCTCGTAACTTGCGCAACTAACGTTGAGGGACATCCTGATGTTGCTAGGTTGGCTGCTGGAGTAGAAATGAAGCCGAGGCACAGCGTTTGGAGGTACATGGAAAAGTGGTGGGGGTGATGGTGGTGGGGGTATGGAAGATGCAATTAAACACTTCTAAACTTTTTCCATTGATACAAAGGGATGGAACAAATAGCACAGGTGTCCTTGTAGTTTTCAAATCTAAACATTGGTGCTAGAAATCCAAACTGTTTTCTACCACCTTCCTGTACGAACCGTCGAAGGTCTCTGACGGCAGCATTGCCACAAGGCCTACAAAACTTTTCCCCGTCTTGGAACCTATACCAGGAGTATCCCGAATACCCTCTATTATCTTTCTTGTACTCCTCGATATCCTGCTTTACTGTTATAGGGATATTATCTCGTAAAGCCGTCTGGAATAAAGATGCGTCAGTTATAACTCGTTGTAAGCAAAGCTCGTACAAGGTGCTCATCGTTTGCTAGTTGGCAACAGACTGACCGTTCTTTGCATCCAAGCAGGTTTGAATCCTAGTGCGGTAGTGGGGGTAATTACGGTAGTGGGGGTAGTTGTGAAATGCAAAGGTCAAAGGTCAAGGTCACCCGCGAAGTTTAAAAAAAAATGCAACATATCAATACGTGAAGTCTGTCACATATTGATATGTTGCATTTTTTGTTTTTTTTTATTTTTTTGTCTTTTATGATTCGTTTATTTATAAAACATTACAACAACAACATATGTACAACATTAAAACTTAAATCTAACACTGCTGCTTGTCAGCGATGTGGATGGTCAACTCTGTAGAATTGCTACCCGTGCAGCCGTGGGACACCAGGTATAGACACCCGGGTTGAATAGAGCGAAGATCCTCGTTTTGTAGAAGATGGACGAATCTCTTGGGCAGGTACACCTGGAACTTTGGTTCATCCCCCGGAGTAAACGGTGCCTCGCTGAGACTGCAGCAGATGGCCTCCCCAACTGTAGTCTCCATCTTCTTCATAGCATGGATTATGTAGTGCTTCTCGTCTTTTAGTTCCGAGCACTTCTTTACAGGTAATATTGTTGACTTGGAGTGAGCATTGAACTGCTCGACCAAAGTCTGAAGGAACTGGTGAGATGCCATGGTCAGGTTACAGATCGTCTTCTTGCTCGGAGATGTTGTCGTCTCGGAATCTCGAGTAATACTCATGCCAGGTCCCTGTCTGCTCCCCACTTATATACTCTCCGTTACCCCCACCACTCCCCAATTCCCCACTTTGAAGGTAAGAGGCGAGTTTATAGGCATTTTTTAAAGCGCAATGTCTATCTTTATCATGTTCTGGGCTTTTTGTACAAATACATATGGTTTCCAGCATGTATTGATAATTCTTATCCAATTCCACATCATTAACCGGAACATGAGTAAATCCTTCGATCCATCTTTTCTTTTCCAGCCCCTTTGTGTAAATATTGGTAAACTTGTCTGAAAAGTGATGCATAATGTGATACAAGTCCGTGTAACTTGTAAAACCATCATACCAATCGATATGATGGAAGTGTTTTGAAATCCATCTGTTGGTAGTAGCGGCTTTACTAGTTAAAGACGAATAAGAACATGGTGGTTTAAATAAAAACGAATAAGGAACACTTGTATTCATGTCCAAAAACACAAGTTCTTTTATAATGAATCTATCATCATTACCACGAAACGCTTGAAACTCAATAATACCAGGCTTGGACTTTACTTGTTGTTCTTCTCCCTTGTCCATTTTGAAGGTCACACGTCTGCTCATTACGAAGTCAGGAGGTCAACTGATTTCCACACCACGGTAGGTACTACTTTTATACCAGGCCGTACAGTTGTTGGCGCGTTGGTGTATATTTAACGTGGGCACCGTCCCCAATAGGCCTAACCCCACAAAATGTTGGTTATTGTTTTAAAAACTAACCATTGTCATTTAAGTTTCCATCTTTATATTTTCCTTATTTTCATTTTCATCACTAACACTTGATTCTTCTCCTCCATCTTCCTCTTCTTCCTGTTTTACTGATTTCTTATGTAGTTGAGCGTACTTTTCCAATTGTCTCCACATTTGTACTTCATGAGGAACTCTATTAAATATAGAAGTATCCACAGGTCCGTATAATATAGGTGCGTCCGGTTGTTTGTCCAAAGTGTCTTCCAGATAATCTTTAATAATCGAACTTGAAAACACCAGTTGTCTCAAGTATCTTGTTATAGGTTCAGTAGCACAAGTTAAAATGAAAAACTCCTCTCGATTAAGTTGAATTTTGTTATCATGTCTTGTTGTGTCTCTAAACCGTAGCTGATGATCACCACGTTGTTTAATGATATCAATTTCCACATTTGAATCCAAAAGTCCTACTCTTGTCTTTCTTCCAAACATGTTACTACTTAAATAGCATTCTAGTAGATGCAAATGTTTCATAAACGATTCCCAAGCACTGTCCGTAAACAAAATCATTTTGGCTCCATGAGTTAAAATTACAGTAGGGGAATAATCTGTAGATTTCATAACACCGATTAAAACACTTTTATCCAAACTGGAAGAGATTGGGTAAAATATTCGCAAAAATACCTCACTCAATATGTTTGGAGAAATATTATCTTCAATATCCCTTTTTCTCTTTTGTATAGTCTTTCTTCTTTTACCTTTTTCTTCAACATTATTACTGGCGTGAAGTTGTCCGCAAACGTTTTGTTCACCTCCTTCCTGGTGACCTTGAGGATCTAAAAACTCAGATATCTCCTTCTCAATATCTACCACATTTTCAGGTGTACCACTAGGAGAAGCCATATTGAATACGATGCTACCCATACAACAGTAGGCAACAAACTGATGAGGAGCGGTCTGTACGCTCTGCTTTTATACTCGCGGAATGAAACAAAACCGGTTCTTACAATACATTTTTAACAATTCCAGTTAAAGGTGTGTATGTTACGATTTTATCATGTAGAATTAAACAGTATGCAGTTGTATTAGCCGGTATAGCATCGTTGAATTCCATTTCTATTTTTATATCCACACTTGAAGACTTTACTGATTCATTTTGTTTAGAACAATCGATTACAACTATTGGGTAGGCATCGAAATATTTGTCAGGTGGTAATAAAGGTGTATTTGTTTTACCGTAATATGAACTTTGGAATCTCGCGTACATATCGTACAATATACTGTATTTCTTCTTAGTGAATGACACATTTAAATTGTCGTATGGAAAGAATTGTGAATTTAAATAAACTTTAATATTTTTCAAGTCACAATGATCAAATTGTCCTGCATGTTTAGTAATGGAGTCTCTTCTACCTGTTTGTAAACCAAATATAATATACCTGGCTCGTTCTACATAATTCGATGTTTTAACAGTCCAAGTGTGTCGATCCGTAGTAGGTAAACTGGGATGCTCATGAAATTCCCAACTTCTAAATGGAATAACAATATCACGATCGGCTTTTAATTTTCTTAAAAGTAGCATTCTATGCTCGTCAGCCAATTTAACATGTGGAACTCTCCATACAATTTTGTCTAATTTTAATTTCCATTCTAAAGTCGCATCTGTAGTAGCATCTGCAGCTTTAATAATGTCTTTATCGTTAGAAGATCTCAACAAAACTAATTCTTGTTTAACGTTTAATATTATTTTCCTATAATCTTCAGCAAAACCAAGCAGCAAACGTAATGGAATATGAAAATCAAAATATCCATTTGGATTTGGAGTGATTGTGTCAATCGTAGGTAATACCCATCCGGCAGGTTTAAGTAAATTGGTTTCATTGGGTGTTATAGATGTTAATCCTTTTAAAGTTGTCGTAATACCTACTTTTTTAGTGGAATCAACTGTTACACCTGATATTTCATATCTAATTTCATCAAATAGGAAAGCCATAGGATTATTTATAAATGGAACTGTTGTACCAACAGTAGTACCGTCCTTTTTAGTAACTTGTCCTTCAATATACAAGTAACTTTCACATGGTAGTGTGTAAATGTCTTGATTTTGTATGGGAATACGAATTTCATCGTTATTGTTTAATTTCGATGAAGTGTAAGGGTTGTGGGTGTGATATTCTTTTTCCCATAGGGTTTCGTCGAATGTTGGACCCTGCGCTATATCCAGTATATCCATACTCGGTTAATTTTAATCCAATTCTCTCTAAGAAACGAATGTTCTCGCGTGTTAACTCCTCCACAGCTGAAGAGCTACTAATGCGGTTTCCCGTAGGTTGTTCGCTTTTAAATGTTAAACCCATGGTTTTGTATTAAAGTGTCGATTTTAAATGTAATCTAATCGTAATAGGCTCTTCTCTGAAGTCTACCAAGTTACCGTCTTGATCCAATACGCTCAACACGATGTCTGAAATGAAAGTGGTGTTCAACGGTAGATATACCAGGTTTTGTGGCTTTTCAACAATTTTAAATCCAGGTGGTACACTTGGGTAAAAAGTATGTATGATGTGGGTGTTAGCCCCGTCCCTGTAAGCACCTTGTATAATGTTACAAGTTATGTCTATACTATTGACTTTTAATATTGTTACTGTTTTCTTACCGGAATGTGTTACATCTGGTTCTAAAACAGGCTCATCGTTGGAAAATCCTAATAAATCACCAATTGAGTTTGGTTGAGTGAAATCTATATAATATTTGGAAGTAATTTCAGCTTTCATCGTATTGTTATTACCTTTTAATGTTATATTGTCTTTTCCCATTTTAGTTTGCAAAAATTCATTTATATGATCAATTTCATAAGAACCTGTGGGTAACCTGCACTCTTGTAAGTCTGTAAATTTTCCACTGGCATCCTTTCCCTTATAATAATGCAATACGTTATTTTTACCTTCCGTAACATTGGGGATAGAGTTGTAAGTTGTAAAATCCAATAGTGCCGCCTCCCAAAACCTTCCTTTTTGTAAGCGTAACGCTGGAAAAAGGATACTTCGTAAAGTGGACGATTTTCCTGTTAATGATACCGTATAGGAAGACATCTCAATAGTGACTGATACTTTTAGCTAGAAATTCCAAACATAAATGGCCGCATATTGAAGTATTATCAGGTTGTTCTCTTTTATAGTTATAATATATGTTTTTAGCAGATTTAAAGTAATTTTGAAGTTCTTTTGGTGGTGGCAAATTACCGAAACTATCAAAATAATATACATTGTTATTTAGTTTCTTATAACAAACCCAATGGGTGCCAGGCCCTTCAGTATTATCCAAATTTACAATTCCAGTCTCATTTTGCCACATTTTCTTTGGTAAACTGTCTTTCATAAACACACCGCGGAAAAATGGTATTTTTAAACAGGAAATATATTTAAATAATTCAATATTGGTTAATGCTTTATGTGGTATGACCAATTGATTTTTTTCATTTAATATGCACGATAAGGTCTTAGGTAAAGACCTGCCCCGTTTTTTACCATTGACCACACGGTGGGCTTCTTCCTGCCTTTTCTTGTAGATCGTCGTCTTCTTTTTATATTTCCTCCATGTTTTCTTGTGGTTGACCTCCTTTTTACTCTCCTTCTCCTCCTTCTTCCACCTCCTACTGCTGTTTTAGCCTTCATACCTGCTGTTACTGCTAAAGCTGCTGCTTTTTCTGCTATGCTAGCGTCACTTGATTTTACTCGTTGGCAAGCTATGTCCGCAAGCTTTTTGTCAGCTATTGATCTATTTTTTGAATCGGCAAACGTGGAATATGCGATATCGTGTTCTTTACAAGCCTGATCTAACTTATTTATGCCAGGATCGCCTCTTTCCAGTCGTTTTTTCAATTTAGTTCCTGGTCCGCAATACTGATAACCTCCCGGTATATGAAATTCGTATGGTAATGCGTCTATTGCTCTATTTACTATGGATCCTACTGGAATTCGTTTTAAAGCTTTACTTAACAGAGAAACCGCTGTGGACGTGATCCCACCTCCTCTCCTTACAGTGTCTCTATATGGACTGATGTACTGGAACGTCATTATTGTCCTTTTATAATCGCAATGTACAACTTATGTGTTACCTCTATGACAAGTTGGACATAAATGAAGTCGTTTATTGTGTTCTTTTATTAAATATCAAAATCACCCCAATCCGATGATCTAAACTTTTTTGTACGAGGGTTGATAAAATAGTTTTGAACAATTTCCCGTTTAATCCAAGTACCTCTCTCAGATTCCAACAAAGGAGTACGACCTGAACCAATACCAATATGGTTGTATACATCAAATAATGCATTTCCTAAAACTTTTACAAGAAAATTAACAGTGACAGCATTATCCACATGTTCAGGGTCTTTAAGGTCTGTTATACGTTTATTATTACAAGTATACACTTTGCTATCCATTTGTGATAATGTGATAGTCTGTCCTACAGTTGCAGCATCATTTGCTTCTCTTCCTTGCGCCATGTTTTTTAATTTTTTATTACTACATATAAAAAACGCATAGTAATTATTTGGATCTAGATGTACTGTTTGTCCTAAGGCAGCCGCGTCTCTATCAGCATGACCCCATGACACATTTGATAACCTTCCATGCCTGCAATCCCAATAAGCGTTTTTGTATGTCAATAAACGAAATTTTTCATTACCTTGAATAAAGTCATCCCCTTGCTTTGATAATACTTCATCTCGTTTTGCAAATCCAGTTGTTTCTTGTTTTAAAGTCTCTTTCATTTGACCCACTGTTGCACCATCAGATGGTGCTGAACCATCTTTTACATTCGCCAAACAATTGCCAAGACAATCGATAACTCCCACATCACGTATGACACAATGATCTTTTATATATTTGAGATTTACAGCATCATTTTCATTTTTTGGATAACCTATATCGTTAATAACAAATTTATAAAAAGAAAATCCATCTTTTGTCTTTTCAGGTATCAAAGAATGTAAATAGCGTCTATTTACGCTGTCTTTTGCATCTTTAGGGTCATCTACGTTGGATATACGTTTATTGTTGGCACTATACGTTTTCCCATTGAATTTTAACGTATTTTTTAATTCAGATGACAAATAACCTTTGTTTATCGCATCACCATTTTCATTTGGTTTACCAACGTTGATAATTCTATGATTTTCCGCGTCATATGTGTTATTTTGTAGTTTTAATGTTGGCGATATCTTTTCCTTTAATATTTTTAGATTTATTGCATCGTTTTCATCCGAAGGATCTTTTATGTTTTTTAACCTTTTATTACTCATATCATAATCTCCATCAGGTGTTTGTGGTAAACCAGCACTTCTTTTTAAACTATTGGCATAATATAACCCATCCGAGGAGTAACGTCCGAACTTGTCGACACTCATAGTGCAACTGAATAGTATTCTAGGGAGTAACGCATTTTTATGAGATTACCCCACGGTTTCGGAGTTCATCCACTAAAGCCACCCATTCGTTTTCCAATCCAGTATGACCCGCTTCTTTAGCTTCATGTATTAGTTTCATTCTATCAACCAATTTATTGATATTATTGTAATAAATCACATTTGTGTTATACAGTTTCTTCATTAAACCTGTACCTGTAACAGACTTGTTTCTTTTTCTTGGTTCTGTAGCACTTATATCCAAAGTGGATGACACAAACCTTCGTTTTACAGGTTTTCTTGGTATTATTGGCATTGGTTGTCTTCTCGTTGTTGGTATTAACTTGGATACAAATTCTCTATATTTTAAAGACTTTGATCTAAAAACAGGTTGGTCAGCTGAATACTTCCTCCTGTATGCATTAGTTTGTTCCAAAATCTTCTTATATGCTTCCATGTCTTTTTCTTTAACTAACAATTCTAAAGGCTTATTTTCAAATAATAATTCAAATAATCCTCTTGTGCCCTTATATCTTTGATCACCAACAATAATATTATCATGTTCATCAATGTTTACCGGGCTATTACCAACCATTAAACCCTCTTCTGTTAATCTTACTCCATAACTATGGTAGTTTTTATTAGGGTTTGTTCCAGCTAACATTTTTATCATGTATTTCCTTCCTAAAGGTCCTTTGTTATGAATGTTTTCACCCAACAAGCTTATGTTTGACGGACCTTCCCTTGCTTCTTCTTTTTCCTCTTCACTAGCAGTTGATACAACTTCATGTCCTCTTTTGGCTTTTACTTCATATAATTCTCTTATTCCACTATAGTCTGGTGATTCTAGCTCTCTTTCGGGTTCTCCACCGGTAAAACCACTATATGTAGAGGATTCCGGGTCTTCATCGCTAAAATCTTCTGATTTTACATTTTCTCTTTCAAACTTTGTAATAGGTGCAATCGCATCTCCTTCCAATACAGGTTTAGCAAATTTTTTGTTTAATTGTTTCAAGGGTTCAGTAATAGGTTTAAAAGTAGATTCAAGGAATTTCTCCCTCTCGCTAATACCTAGTTTCAATGCTCTGTTTTTAGCCCGAATAGAATCACTAAGTGATTTTATTTCTTTTACTAATTTTTCTTGGTTAACCATGTTTGTAGCAAGACGTGTTGTACAACAATGAATGTGTTATACCACGTTTAATGTATTAATATAAATTTATCAAATCCTATCCTGTATCGACCATTGTTTAGCGGTTGTTCCTTCATAATTGTTAGGAACCCATACTTTTCAGCCCAAGCCTTTCCACACAACTCTTTAAATTGTTCAAATGTCATATCCGCATTTACATGATCAAAATATATATGTTTTAGGTTGGTTTCGTCCTGTTTAAATACAATTAACATGTTTGCATTGTCTCTAATGAGTTGTTTAGGTATTTTGCTGTAAGTTTGGCCAATATAAATGCTATCTATGTTGTTATGTCGACCCATAGCGAAGTAATTCCTTATTGTGTTTTGGTTTTCACAAGATACATCGTCGAATATAAACACGGAGAATGGTTTAGCTTCTTGTGGCTGCATGACACTCTCGCTTGCATTAAACTTTAAATATTTAACTTCAGGCACATTAGTCAGTATTTTTTCCAATAATTGATACTTTGGTTGTTGTAGTGATTTTGAAAATACATATAGATTGTTAAATCGTAATCCTTTAGGGTTTGTAATCAAATTGAATACTACATTAGTTTTTCCACAGTTGGAAGGTCCGGTAACCAGACAACGAACGGTGTTTGGTAACAAATTGCCATGCTTCCCACTATTGAATTCTGAATTATCCACTGTGAGTTCATCTATATTATTAATAGTAAAACTCTCTTTTTGTGGTACTATCTCCATCCTTTGTAATGGTTCAACCTAAAATGATTCTCTATCGTTATATCAAATCCTTTTTAGGTATCCAAGAATCTTCCGTCTTATTAAATCCTAACCATCGTACTTTGACCTTATCTTTTTTCCGTTGCAACACCTTTTCAACTAAATATACATCGCCTACTGTTGATTTTAACATTTCATGTCCATAAAACCCTCCTTCAAGCAATTGTCCTTTATTATCTTTTAAAATATATGTCTCAGGTACTGTAGGTTGTACTTTGAATACAGTAAAAACCTCATTGGTCCAATTTGGCAGGTACCTTTTACTGAATACACCTTTATATTTACTTATTCGCACTTTATCACCCACATTAAATTTTTTAGGCTTTAGTTTTTCAACTTTTGGTTTAGTATTCGTTTTTATACGTTTTAATACAAGGTTTTCATTTTTACTAGTTACTTGGTTTGGTTTCATCCCGATAGTCCTATGAAATTTGTTATTGTAATCGTTTATAAGTTTTGGTAACATATCAATCCATATGTGCGATCCTCTGTTGGAAAACATTTTATACATTGCACTTTTTAAAGTTCTATTGAATCTTTCTATTATTGAGGCTTTTACTTCTGAATTGGTTGAATAATGGTTTATATTGTGTTTTTTCATTAAATTTGCAAATTCCTTATTAAAATATTCTTTTCCATCATCTGTTTGTAAATGTTTAATAGTATGTTTGTCTCTTTGTATAGCTGTTTCCATTGCTTTTGTAACACTTTTGCCACTTTTATCTTTTAGTGGTAAAGCATCTGCCATTTTTGAAAAACAGTTATATGTATTTATATCCTTTATTTTGTTTGCTATAAGGAATCATTTCGATTAAATCCGCTTGATATAAATCATTAATTCCTTTTATCACCGTATTTCTTCGTGGAAACTTTCTTCTTGCAGGTTTATGAAGTTCGTTGACAATTTGTTGCTTCAAGTCCTTCATATTGCAGGTTTCAATGTTTGTTGTATCACATGTATAATCACAATGAATGTTGTTTTAAATATTCACATAATTTATATGGGTCAAGGTCATCCAAACTTGTGTAAAAAAATGGGGAACACGGCGTTGGACTTGCCGTGTTCCCCATTTTTTTACGGAAGGAGAAAAAAATAAGGTCGTAGTTGTAGAAGGACGAAGAATAGGTTACTAGTTGATAGGGTTTAGAGAGTAGTGGCCAAAAGGAAGAGTGTGGATTTTGTCGGGCATAATGTATCTTTTATCATCCCGAGCTGACAGTGCTTTTTTAATTTCGGTGACACTGTAGACTTGATGCTTGAAGCTTCGGATATTGTTGAATGTTGCTGATATCGTAGTATCTTCAAACAAACAAGTCTTGTAGTGGTCAAATGTCACGTGTTTTTTCAAATAAGATGTCTTCACTCCTTTTGCTTTCTTCACTGTCGGTGTGTTGTTCTCGTGGTACATCTTAAATGAATACAATTTCGCCATCAGCGCCACTATTTCTTCTAAAGGCATTCCATTTGCTTCATCTTTGAATTTTCCAATTACTTTTTTATATTTTTCATTAAAATTTGGATGGTTTTTCGGATAGTCAGAAAAATCGAAATCTTCTTTGTATGGAAATGTCCTTAGGTCTTCATACATGTCCAAAGTCTTTATCCAGTAGATAAACGCGTCCGTATCCATGTATGCGACTCCAATGTTTTCCCTTCCGTAATGTTTAACCATTTTGTTATAATGGAAATCATACATCAGGGTTTTACTTATATCCAAAATCGACATACCTATGTATAACGGACGGTCCATGACTATTGTTGTTTTCTTCATACTGACAGCGACTAGATTTTCGTTTATAATCATGGATGTTCCGAAATTTGGTTTTTGAACTAATTTTTCCAATTTCCTAGGATCACTCACTAATTTTACATTTTTGTGTTTCCTTTTGTTCTCCAAGGTCTTCCCAAAGATGGCATTGTTCATTAATTTATAGAAGTCCTTTTCAAATGCTGTTGTCGCTGCAGCTCTTCTTGCAGTGTTGGAATCAATATATGGTTTCAACCAACAAGACTGGGTGAATTCAATTGCTCTATGAATTCTCACTATACGTAGACCCAATTCAAGAGCCTGTTGAACTACCCAGTAGTGAGCCACATAGCGATCCTTATTCTCCAAGGTCATCATCAATTTTGGCCATCTTCCTGTCGGTGAAACTTCAGTCTTGGCTAGGAGAGGCAAGTCGTAGTGATGGTCATGAAGGTGCTCCGGGTATTCAAAATCACAGTCCAAAATATAGCCTTTTGGACCATCCTTTGGAATCTGTGAGATGTCTCCGATGGTGGCCGGGTCGATCCACTTGAAGTCAGCGTAGGGAAGCGGATTTGACATTGCCCAACCATAAAGGTTGTTTGCATCAAAATAGCCTAGGTA
The DNA here is from genome assembly GCA_030545055.2 of Neoaliturus tenellus. Classification (NCBI taxonomy): domain Eukaryota; kingdom Metazoa; phylum Arthropoda; class Insecta; order Hemiptera; family Cicadellidae; genus Neoaliturus; species Neoaliturus tenellus. The sequence goes on along the minus strand of CM061534.1, from coordinate 26,910,262 downwards.
GACCGATGGTTGTTGCTCGTCGAAGCCGGGGATGTACTTGTTGTTGGCTTTGACATGACGTGTTACAGCTTGTGTCAAACCGCCCCGTACACCAGATTCCATCATGAGCACCATATCAATATCCGTTAGAAGTTCCAGTCGACAGTTGGTTGACTTTAGCATAGCTTGCCATGCTAATCCTGGAGATGTGTACGAGTGTAGAGGGTCCAGTCCATAGGCGGAGAAGCAGGTGTTTCTGAATTCTTCCATCACATCGCACAGCAGAGTTACGTCCAATTTTATATAAAAGTCAGAATATTCCCCTAAGGTTTGAATGTTCAGTTGGTTCCAAACATTACATGCATGATTGTAGTCTTCAACGGAGATTTCACTTTCGTTTAATTTGCTGTTGAAGGCTTTAATCGGCGGTAGACTGGTTTCTTCAAATTTTTCTGTAGAAGTTATGTAATCGTAGGGGAACACTCCTTTCCGTAATACTAGGTCTAATTTATCTTCAGGTACAATTTTTCTGGTTTCTTTTAGGTCTTCTCTTCTTAGGTTTTCTGACAATTTGGCTAAACTAGATGCCATAAATCTGTAAGAGTCTACGAAGCGAAGTTTAATTTTACCTACTGTTTTTGAAAAGCTGATGTACTTTTCCAATGTTGTAGCAAGAACATCAATTTTACCATCATCTCTTCCTAACTCCGGGATAATAAAGTGGGAGTCGTAGCCGCTAAGATTGTGTAAAACGACAGGAATAAAGTTTGGCAGTTTGTAATTTATATTGCATGAATTACAAGCAGCTCCTCTGTATAACCCTGTCAGGTGATCGTGATCTCTTACTTTTGGGTTTTCTTCACTGAACATCTTCTTGCATAAATAGCATCTTGTCGCTAAGTTGTATTCTTCTTGTTGATTTTGGTTTAAAGGTTCCATAGGTACAATATTACCGAACAAGCGTTGAACCTTTCCAGCAATATCGTACAGTTGGTCTACAAAATACTTAGCGGCTTCTTCACCACGGTAGAGTATTGGAGTGGATGTTAAACCATAGTCTTGCAATTGGTTTTCAGACAAGGTTGATTTAACTAGTAAACAAAAACTGTTGGGCTGATGCAACTGATATTTTGTTCTTCTAGTCACTTCGCCGTCCGGCAGCTCCTGTGGTACTAACGTTGATTCAAAATCTGCATAGACCACTATTGGAATTCGGTATTGGTGAACTGTCTTGTTAAATTGTATTGAAGCTCGGGTAGGCGGTGGAAGACTTATCTTTACTTCATAGTTCTCGTTGCAAAGTCTTTTATGTTCCAATAACCAGTCCAATCCTCCACGTCTTGAATCTTTCCAAGAAAAGCAGAAACATCTCTTGCAAACTGTAATCCTATTTACTCTTTTGGTCAATTGTTTTACAACTAACGCTTCAAAGTCTTTTATCCATACATAATGGGAAATTTCACCCTTGGTTATCAATAGCAAATCCGTATGGTTTCTTTGCTCAACCTTTACTACCCGCAAAGGATAAACGTTGTTGGAATCATCCAGACCAAAAACATTGACTGAAACGCCAGGATTTTTCTTTTCAAATTTGTCAATATCTTTTAAAGTAACTGGGTAAGTAAGACCTTGAAAGTTGTAGCGGTGTTCATTTTCGTAATATTCTCTACCAACTCTTTCAGGATGATCTTTAACATACTTGGTTAACATTGCATACTTGAAACATTCATTACCCTCATTTTGAACATTTCTACACGAGTTAGTGTTTTGGATTTTCTTTGGTAGAGGGATAAAACTACTACCTCTTAAACCATATCCATGTTTATGAACCCTAACATCCATACCTTCGATTGATGACAAAGTCCATCCAGATCCTCTTCCTTCATGTTCTTGGAGTTTGGTTATAAGTTCCTCCAAGCATTCTTCAATAATATCATCAATGTCGGAGGTGAAGGTAAGGGTTCGGTTTTTGGTAATGAATGCTCTCAATGCTGTTTCACCATCAGTATTGTTAAACATAGCCTCTAACACCATTCCAAATTTAATAAAATTTAGCCTTTGTAATTCTTCCCTCAACGTTTGACCAACAAGTTCCTTAGCCTGGGTTATGAATGTTTCCAATTCCAATTGAACGTTATTAATTTTGAAATGTGTTACAACTCGTCCTGGCAAAGCTGTGGTGCGCAGTTGTCTTACATCTTCCAGTTCTTCTTCTTCCATATCCTCTTCTTCGGTGTCCTCTTCTTCGGTGTCCTCTTCTTCAATAGGTCTTGTAGCAGTAGATGGTCCAGCACCAGCAAATTGGATCACACTAGGTCTTCTTCTTTGCATTTGCTGTAGATAGCTGTCGTAGTAGTCCATCTGCTTCTGATGCTCTTCCAAAAACAGGTCAATTGAGTCTAAGTCTATTTCATCCATGGTAATATCTTCTTTTCTATCTTCGTCTTCATGTAATTCTCTGTGTATGATGAAAAGATCTTCGTCTTGAAAGATTTCCCCACAAATGTCGCAAAGAGCCATTTCAAACAGTTTGGCTTTGAATGCACACTCTGTGAATGTCCACGCAATAATGAGCAGCGCACTCCACCGGACCTTCAGGTTGAAGGTGAACTCAAGGTTGAAGCTGGCGGGTAGTTTTTGAGTTTAAGGCCCATTTTACCCATTGTAATAAATGGACTTAATGAAAAGAATAGATGGAATAAGAAAAGTGAAGTTGTTATAAATGATCTCAAGAACAAGAGAGAACCTGTCCGTACGGGAGCTTGGACGGGAATGAGAAGTGCATGCAGCCGGGCCGCCTTATATCCCCACCGGGGCTGCCACGCCCAGGCTATCAGGGGTGGGGGAGGGGGTGGGGGTGGGGGTGGGGGTGGGGGTGGGGGTGGGGGTGGGGGTGGGGGTGGGGGTGGGGGTGGGGGTGTTCGCACTATTTGTCGGGGGGGGGGGGGGGGGGGGGGGGGGGGGGGTCGCACTTTTTGTCGGGGGGAGGGGGTGGGGGTGGGGGTGGGGGTGTTCGCACTTTTTGTCGGGGGGGGGGGGGGGGGGGGGGGGGGGGGGGGTTACACACTTTTTCAAAAAGAAGCCCCACTTGAGGCATTTATGTTGCCATCGCTGAAGCCTCCCAAGAGACCCAACTATAAACAATTCCAAACTTGTGTGTTACTAATACTTAACTGTTAACTTTTAAAAGACCTCTATATATATATATAAACTGTGTTAATAAGACCTGACTGTTAAAGATTTTGAAAACTTTTATATTTAGGTCAAGGTCACGAAAAAACTTTAAAAAATTAAGCCCCACACCCCCCTATGGGGGTGTGGGGCACTTGGGTTGTCATCGCTGTAGCCTCCGAAGAGACCCAACTATGACAACAAGGCAACATCCAATGTCGTGTACCCTTCGCCACGCGAGACTTGTAAATGTTTACTGCATTTTCAACTAATAAATTTTCCAATAGCTAACGAAATGTCATTTACATAATTTTGAAAGAAACTGAGGACGCCCTAATGGCATACGTCCTCGGTCCGAGTGCAGAGGCCATCGGCTCATTACCCCCGTATAAGCGTACAAACGGACCACCTCCTATTTCTCAGCCGCATTGAAGCATGCATGAGAGGAGCCTAACAATTATAAAAATAAGTGGCTTTACACGGGGGGCCTACTCCCGTAACCCTATCTTTAATATTTTTAATTTAGCAATGCAGTAACTTTTTACAAGTCCTATGTGGGTCAAGGCCACACGGACATTAAAAAATTTCGGCCCCCGTACATCCATGGCGAACCACGAATGTTCGGGGGCCTTGGGGACAGAAAAAAACACAAATAGCTAACAAAGTTTCATTTACATAATTTTGAGTTTCCAGAAGGGAAACTAACTGAGGACACCCTAGTGGCTTACGTCCTCGGTCCGAGTGCAGAGGCCATCGGCTTATTACCCCCATATAGGCGTACAAACGGACGCTCCTATTTCTCAGCCGCATTAAAGCATGCATGAGAGGAGCCTAACAATTATACAAAAGTAACTTTACACGGGGGCCTACTCCCGTTCCCTGTCTTTACGATTTACTTTGAGCATTGCAAAAGCTCAAGGGGGGATTGCTAAAACAAGCGTATACACTTTAGAAAAATATAACACACTTACAACACACAATTGAGCTCAACGTAGTCAATGCTGGAACAAGCACATACATGTTAAACACATATAACAAACAAGACACAAAGGATAAAAGACACACAGGAGACATAAGGTACAAGTAAAACACTCTCATATAAAACAATTCGCAATACCCAAACGCAAGCGCAATATCTTACAACTAATACAAGTCTTAAAGTTAGAGTAGACTTCGCTAAACACTGAAGGCGCCATTCAATGTTTAGTGATGCCTATGGCGGTCCGTCCCGGTCGTTCACGTTCAACGCGCGGGAGCGGACTGCGAGCCGGCTCTGGCCGGACCCCCTTATATCCCCACCGGGGCTGCCACGCCCAGGATATCAGGGGTGGGGGTGGGGGTGGGGGTGGGGGTGGGGGTGGGTGGGGGTGGGGGGTGGGGGTGGGGGGGGGGGGGGGGGGGGCACTTTTTGTCGGGGGGGGGGGGGGGGTGGGGGGGGGGGGGGGGGGCACTTTTTGTCGGGGGGGGGGGGGGGGCACTTTTTGTCGGGGGGGGGGGGGGGGGGGGGGGCACTTTTTGTCGGGGGGGGGGGGGGAAGGGGGGGGGGGGGCACTTTTTGTCGGGGGGGGGGGGGGGGGGCACTTTTTGTCCGGGGGGGGGGGGGGGGGGGGGTAGGGGGGGGGGGGGGGGGTCAGGTACGTTAGGTGGGTCAAGGTCACCCACAACACTTGTACTCTAAGTGTTGGCTATACCCCCCACCACAACTGGGTCCCTAGGCTGCACAACACCGCTTCGCCAGTATGTCTCTGGCTTCCATGCGGTGCGTCTCGCTGTTCTCTAGCTCTCTATATGTAAGTAATTTTACAAGTTCTGAATGTAGGTCACTACGCTTTAACTTTGGGACGATATCGACTTGTAGTGTTTCAGTGTTTTGACTCAAGGTCATCACACTTTAACTCTAGCACATCGGTTATCGTACCAGAGGTGCTCAATAACCTAACTTGTAATGTTTAGGGTGGCGTTTGCACGCCACTTGGTATCGCCATGAGTGTCCAGTCCAGGTTTTAAGTTAAATTAATTTTACTGTAATCTTTTCCATTTCCGCTTCGTTTTGCCAAAGTATAAGGTGTCGCTTAATAAAGTGGTATTTCTCTAAAGTTATAGGAGATTGCAATGATACAATTAGTTTATTTAGGAGACTCTTCATCTTGGAGTTTAACACAATTTCCACTTTGACTTTGCTTCCTCGGCTCTCACAGCCTAAGCTGTACAGAAATGTTTCTTCTAGTGCCAACTCGGGCCAAGAGAACAGTGTGTTGACTGTAGGACAGCTCATGGTGAAGTGATGCGATACTCCAGCGTACCACCTCACCTTCCCCCGCCACTGTGACCTTCCCCCACTCCTGCTGTTTCCCCCACCTCTTTTCCCTTGACTCATGCGCTACAAGCAGTCTCTCAGTATTGTGCGGACTTTTGTGAGGTGAAGCCATGTCGCAGGACACTTTAGGTAAGAAACTTAGCCGTGTTAAGACTTTATTAGTTGCTCACTGTCCACCACCCAAAGTTAAGAGAGTTTCAACTTTAGCTAAGTGGCGCAAACTGTTGCGCGGACACCCTAAGTTTTATACAAAACATACTAATGTCAGTTTTACTGATGAGGATTTGTTTAAAATATTGGATGAAATGACTTTTCCTTGCAAAATTCAGTTAGTTACTCCCATTCCTGACAGTTTAGAGTCTTAGTCTCTCAAGCCGATATACCTAGCATACACAGAGCCTGACAGTCAGTCACTCAATGGCTGTCGTGGGGTGCGCATCGGTGTCGGCGCTCCGTTGTTAGGTTTTCAAGGTCGCAGTAATATCAAATTGTTGGTGTTGTGCTGGTTCAAGGTCACCTGAGGGATAACCGATTGCCCATTTAGGCAGGGTCATGTCAGAAACTCGAGTTTAACTTGGCACTTTTGCCGTTTCTCGTCGAAAATTCGCTCCAAGTGGTCAAGGTCACGGGGACTCTGACTGAAACTCGGAGCGTAGTGCGAGAAACGGCAAAAGTGCCAAAAAATTTTAAGTTTCGGCGTGACCTTGACCTCAGTGGCGTCGGTGACGTCATTTTGATGACGTAAGGGGTGATGACGTCATCAGCACGTCATTTCTGTGACGTCATGGGTGTGACGTCATGGAAATGACGTCATTAGTGATGACGTCATCGATGACGCAATCGATGACGTCATCGATGACGTCATCGGTGAGGTCATTGACCTCGATGACGTCATCCCTCAGGTGACCTTGAACTGGGCCAGCACCAACAATTTGACACTACTCTGATTGTTCATGCAACAGCATTGAAAAAGTTTCTTCTTATAAATACTTGGGAGTTATTTTTGATTATCGCATGAAGTGGGTATGCCATATTAAATTTTTAATTACTAAACTACGCAAATATGTTTACGTTTTTAAACAGTTAAGAGATATCCTTAGTAATGATGAAATTAAATTGGCATACTACGCTTATGTACAGTCATTACTTTCATTTGGCATTATTGCATGGGGTGGATCATTTTCAACCGTGTTAGAACCACTCTTTACAATACAAAAATTAATATTAAAAATTGGCTTTAGAAAACCCCCTCGTTACCCCACGGATTCCTTGTTTCGCGAGTTATCTATACTTAGTATAAGACAAATTTATGTTAAGACTCTATCTATTCACATATTCAAGAATTTTTACGATATATTTCCTAACGTTACTCACTCACATAATACTCGGTATTCGAAAAACATCGGAATAATAACTTCGCAATTACTAAAATCCTACTCTGAAACCAATGCTACTTATATTGCGACTGTCTTGTATCGTAACATTATGTCCATAACAAACAAGAACAACATTTTTGATTCTCCATCAGTAGCAATACTTAAAAAACGTGTAACTGAATGGTTAATACAACTAGGTATTGCTGAATCTGAACTCCTTATCCGAGCCGAGTACAGGCGGACCTGACCCAACACTCGACATGTGACTCAAGACTCAAAACACAGACGAGTTTTCCTTCTCACTCACCCCACCCCCTCTATCGTTCCACGTTCTGATTAATTATGTAACAACTTTTTTCTTTAAAACTTATTATCTATATTTTCCCACTTTTTAAAGTTTTCAGTAATTACTTTTTGCTAAATTTATGTTCCACACCATTAAATAGTTCAATTAAATTATCTATAATTTTAACTGACATAATTTTATTTATAGCCCTATTTATAGGTTGACAATAGCGGCTGAGCCTACACACAGGCATTTTGCCCATGTAGGCTCGTTTCCTGGGTTTTACATTCTTTCATTATCTAGAAAAAAACAGTTTGAATTATATTTCTATGTAAAATATTTAGATTATATTTTAGATTAAGTTACTTATTCTGTTTTAATTTATGTGTATTATCATTTTTATGTTTTATTTTTATGTTTAATTTTTATTAACACTGTACACATAATGAAAGACATTGTACTGATTGTTTTATTGGAAATAAATAATATTTGAATTTGAATTTGAATTTGAATCTTTTTTTATTGTTGCTAAGAAACAAATTCAATGAAAATTTCCAATGTTAGTGGATTTTGCTACAATGCGAGCGAAGCCATGAGTCCCATGATAAGATAGTGAAAGAGAGACATGACTTTTCGCAGATAAAGGCATCCTACCACCTACCTACCTGACTCAGGTAGATTCGCGCAGTTGATGCCCGCTCCGCGAAACCTACCAAAACAAGTCGCGGTTTCAATTTTAAAATCTTATTGAATCATTGCTCACTTTATGGTTTCCTCGTTATCAGTTTGTAACGTAAGTTTGTAAGGCCGGGTCTACACTATGCGTATTCGGCAGATGCGTAATTCAGCTGCGTATTTTCGGCAAGACTAGTGTTGCGTTCACACCAGGCAGATTTTCAGCATGTGCCTTTTATTTGTTGCGGTCAGTTTGTGGGAAACAGTTGATGTAGGCCTAGTAAGATGCTATCTAAAGTAAAATTGTTTGCGCTTTGGAAGCGGGGGGTTACTTCGACTACCCACCAGGAGAGAAGTCTATGTCATGCCAGTCTGTGAACATATCTTTAGCAACGGCTAACCAACCCTTGTCCCGCTCCACTCTATTAGAATGATCTTCACTCGCTTACTCCCATAATGGTGTTTAACCGTCTACTAGTTCGATAAACTTGTCCGTATCGAACATGGTAAAAAACAGGCCTTAAATTCACTAAAAAACTATACTGAAACACCACGCAACTACCGGTGATCCGCACAGTGTGAACACTTGCTCAGTAATGAACGTGTTTCCTATTAACTTCCCGGTAGATAGACCTCGGCACCCGCATGCGTACGTACGTATTTCCGGCAGCATGCTGCGGGGATGCGTATTCTACGTAACGCGTATTCTATATGTGAACGCTAACATTTAAAACAATGTGTTGTCGTCTTGCCGAAAATACGCAGCTGAATTACGCATCTGCCGAATACGCATAGTGTAGACCCGGCCTAAAGGCTCGCCCACACCGGAGCGGGACAGCTGCGGGAACGGGACGGTAGCGGGAACGGTGTCAATGACCTGCGGGAACCAGCGGTAGCGGGACGTTGCGGGAAAGAGGGGGCCCACACCGAAGCGGGACATCTGCGGGACGCGAAACGACTCATCAGTTCATTTTCAGCACTGCTACAGCGTAGATGTGATGAATTGTATGTGTTTATGTGCTGTATGTGGGTGTTACTTTGCTATGAGCCTAACCACAAGAGAAAGAAGCTCTCCTATTGCTAGCAATAGCTGAGGATGAAGATAATGCTGAGAGAGTGAAGTCCAAGTGGGTTCACTAATCTATCAAGAAACTCACTTGGAGAATACCACACTCTGATGCCAGAGCTAAGAAAATTTCATATTCTTGAAATCCTTATGATTCAAGTCATAAAGTACTGGGCATAAATAAACGTACTCGACCAACTGCTCAGTGAACAACTCACTACACTCATCCTCAGCCATCTTCGCTGATGTCTGGAGACCGAATGAGCCCAGCGTCCCGCGCGGTACCTGCGGGACAATCCAACATGTTCCAAACTTGCGGGACGCTTGCGGGACGATCGGGTACCGCAGCGGGACGGCGGCAGCGGTACCGCTCCGGTGTGGGCGCTCACATTTAATAACGTGTGTTGGAAAATCCCGTGCGGGACATCGTCCCGCAACCGTCCCGTTCCCGCAGGTGTCCCGCTCCGGTGTGGGCGGGCCTTAAGGGGGCGGTCTACCCCTGGCGCGCACCCAAATGCAAGGGTTTTTTAGAATCGTGTTATCTTCTGCCAAATGAAGCCTAGAGCTATAAATAAGGTGTCATATTAAAGAAGAATAATGGTACTAATTTTCCTCTGTTGCACTTTTGTAATTAGTTCATTAAAACCAATAGAAAACTTCAGTTAAAATCGATAAAAACAGATGATTTTAGACAGTTATAGCTGAAATTTGAAATTTTATTTTAAAATTCTAAAAAGATAGCCGACTAGATCCTTTTTTCTACTTTAAAAAAAAGTTAACAGGCAATCTCTATCTTAAGCGGTTAGTTTTAAAACACGATCCCCGTAAACCTCTGCATTTACAAAACTAAAAACAGATGATTTTAGACAGTTATTACTGAAATTAGAAATTTTATTTAAAAATTCTAAAAAGATAGCCGACTAGATCCTTTTTTCTACTTTTTGAAAAAGTTAACAGCTAATCTCTATCTTAATCGGTTAATTCTGAAACACGATCCCCGTAAACCTCTGCAGCCATCAAACTCGCCTAGCGCTACGGCCGCGAGGCGGCATGCGGCATTGTTGTTGTTTTGGCTGGGGTAGACCGCACCCTTAAGTTCAGCGTATGACAGGGCAGGTATAGCGGTGGCGGCGGCGCCAGCGGCAGCGCAGTTCTCCCGTTTCCCGCTAGGAGGCGGTGGCGTCGCATAATCATCCCATTACCCTACCTTGTTATCTGCAGGTCATGTTTCATGCGGCGGGGAAGATGTTATCTCGGAGAAATTAATTACCTTACAGAGAGCGGTTAATATCACAGGAAATTCGTCGTAAAGCCTTGCGTATATTCCACGATTGTATATGGTGTAGATTTATTAGAAATTTGTGATCGCAAGAAAGTGGACATTAAATAACAATCCGAATCCACTGAGACAGCAATGGATTTTCAGAGGAGTGATTTTTTTTTAAACATAATTAAGATTAAATGATTTAACATTGATAATCAATTGATCGGGACAAGGCCTACGTTCAGTTATTTTTCTGTTCTTTTTTGCCGACATACGTTGACACTATCAGATACATGATATTATACACTTGAAAGTAATCATTTGTAAGGAATTCTCCTAGGAAAACTAAAAGGGAATACTAAAACTCTTGGAAAACTAAAAGGGTTTCGCCTTTATTCTTCATTGCTGTCAATTTCTGTCTTCGTTGTGTTAAGAAAGTGGTACTGTTCAAACCTGGTCATCTAAGAATATGGTCTTAAAATATGTAAACTGTTGTTTGTAGGTACAGTATTATATGTTTCCTTGATAAATAGTTTTAATTTTTATTAAAACAATATTAGGTATATCCGAAAATAAATTTATTAAACTGAACGCATGTTTGAGTGGAGATACATCAATTTATTTCCTACTCCCTATTTAAAATTTTTAGACTTATTTTCCTGTAGGCTTACGTGTTTTGCACTTTAAATTATTTGCATCCCTAATAGAAGATTTTTCCATTTTTAAGCCATTCGTCCATTAGAAAAACAAATCAACCAAAAGAGTATTTCGGTGTGGGAGGGCAAGAAACAATCTTTAAAATCCTTTCTCAGCTCCCCCTTCCTCCTCCCCTCAACCGGAAGTACATAAAGCTCGTCTGCCGTATCTCAATCGTATGCCTTTGTCTTGGCTTCCCTCCACTCGAAGGTCTTTGAAATTCATTCTCCACTCTTCTGTCCCGAAAGTCACTTCAGCTCTTCGGTTCGGTTGAACTTTAGTCCGCCTGTGTGCAAATTCGAGCTAGTTTGTGGATCCATTGGAGGTTCATCCATGTGAATACTTTAGAAAAGTTAAAACTTAACTTAACTTTGCACTCATGTATTATTTTATGTCGTTGTTTGTCGTAGATACAAGAAATCAATCCATCAATACGTCTATATCCCGTTTACAATTTCACATTGAAAGTAATCTCTTAGGCTATAGGCGCACACGGGTGATATTTTAATTGACCGATTAAAAAATCGGCCTATTAAAAATCGCCATCGATCTATGTGAAGGCACACACGTAGCGATTGTTTTTTATATAACTTTGGTCCAAGATTTTGTGGGAGTGAATCTGAAATTGCCAATCTGTGGGGAGTCTGTCTATGTTGTAATCGGTGTTTGGTATTATATGAATGAACGTCGGCACCAATTTCAAATTATGCATATTTATATATGTAAAAAATTAACATTTCGTAAATGTAATGGGAAGCCAGTGTTAAAATTTTAAAAGATATAAAAAATTGTCTGCATGAAGTGCGTCTATTTACACCCGCCACTATCTTCCAATGATGCACAGACTGAGCGATGAAATAATTGCCTTAAAATAATCGCCCTTGTGCGCCTGCCCTTCTATTTACACCCGCCACTATCTTCCAATGATGCACAGACTGAGCGATTAAATAATCGCCTTAAAATAATCGCCCTTGTGCGCCTGGCCTTCTATTTACACCCGCCACTATCTTCCAATGATGCACAGACTGAGCGATTAAATAATCGCCTTAAAATAATCGCCCTTGAGCGCCTGGCCTTCTATTTACACCCGCCACTATCTTCCAATGATGCACAGACTGAGCGATTAAATAATCGCCTTAAAATAATCGCCCTTGTGCGCCTGGCCTTCTATTTACACCCGCCACTATCTTCCAATGATGCACAGACTGAGCGATTAAATAATCGCCTTAAAATAATCGCCCTTGTGCGCCTGGCCTTCTATTTACACCCGCCACTATCTTCCAATGATGCACAGACTGAGCGATTAAATAATCGCCTTAAAATAATCGCCCTTGTGCGCCTGGCCTTCTATTTACACCCGCCACTATCTTCCAATGATGCACAGACTGAGCGATGAAATAATTGCCTTAAAATAATCGCCCTTGTGCGCCTGGCCTTCTATTTACACCCGCCACTATCTTCCAATGATGCACAGACTGAGCGATGAAATAATTGCCTTAAAATAATCGCCCTTGTGCGCCTGACCTTCTATTTACACCCGCCACTATCTTCCAATGATGCACAGACTGAGCGATGAAATAATTGCCTTAAAATAATCGCCCTTGTGCGCCTGACCTTCTATTTACACCCGCCACTATCTTCCAATGATGCACAGACTGAGCGATGAAATAATTGCCTTAAAATAATCGCCCTTCTGCGCCTGGCCTTCTATTTACACCCGCCACTATCTTCCAATGATGCACAGATTGAGCGATTAAATAATCGCCTTAAAATAATCGCCCTTGTGCGCCTGGCCTTCTATTTACACCCGCCACTATCTTCCAATGATGCACAGACTGAGCGATTAAATAATCGCCTTAAAATAATCGCCCTTGTGCGCCTGGCCTTCTATTTACACCCGCCACTATCTTCCAATGATGCACAGACTGAGCGATGAAATAATCGCCTTAAAATAATCGCCCTTGTGCGCCTGGCCTTCTATTTACACCCGCCCTTATCTTCCAATGATGCACAGACTGAGCGATGAAATAATTGCCTTAAAATAATCGCCCTTGTGCGCCTGACCTTCTATTTACACCCGCCACTATCTTCCAATGATGCACAGACTGAGCGATGAAATAATTGCCTTAAAATAATCGCCCTTGTGCGCCTGGCCTTCTATTTACACCCGCCACTATCTTCCAATGATGCACAGACTGAGCGATTAAATAATCGCCTTAAAATAATCGCCCTTGTGCGCCTGACCTTCTATTTACACCCGCCACTATCTTCCAATGATGCACAGACTGAGCGATTAAATAATCGCCTTAAAATAATCGCCCTTGTGCGCCTGGCCTTCTATTTACACCCGCCACTATCTTCCAATGATGCACAGACTGAGCGATTAAATAATCGCCTTAAAATAATCGCCCTTGTGCGCCTGACCTTCTATTTACACCCGCCACTATCTTCGAATGATGCACAGACTGAGCGATTAAATAATCGCCTTAAAATAATCGCCGTTGTGCGCCTGGCCTTCTATTTACACCCGCCCCTATCTTCCAATGATGCACAGACTGAGCGATTAAATAATCGCCTTAAAATAATCGCCCTTGTGCGCCTGGCCTTCTATTTACACCCGCCACTATCTTCCAATGATGCACAGACTGAGCGATTAAATAATCGCCTTAAAATAATCGCCCTTGTGCGCCTGGCCTTCTATTTACACCCGCCACTATCTTCCAATGATGCACAGACTGAACGATTAAATAATCGCCTTAAAATAATCGCCCTTGTGCGCCTGGCCTTCTATTTACACCCGCCACTATCTTCCAATGATGCACAGACTGAGCGATGAAATAATTGCCTTAAAATAATCGCCCTTGTGCGCCTGGCCTTACATAAATATGAGCACGTGTCATTATTATGTTAAAAGGCCATAAACTTATAATAAATACTCGTATCATGTTGTGTCCAAGCTTCTATTTAATGCTTGAATATTAATTCAGCACGGCTAAAAATACGTTTAAATAGTTATTAGTGGATCGGTAAATTTATGTTAATTTGTGCACTACTTAAACTTTAATGTGTCTCACACTAAAAACTAATTAAGTTGATAGCTTTATTCAGAAGATACGAATAAAATGTCCCTCTTCTGGTGGTGGTTTTGCATTTACGTTGCGAGGTTAACGTTTCCTATACTTCGGAACCACCCCATATAACTTCATTTGCCCCATTCAACATCCCTGCAAATTTATCTATCACTGCTATGACTCAAATGACATCTCCAAACCCGAACCATCATTGAGCACTTTCACAGAACTGCGAGCCAGGTGTTGAAAACAGATATCAGTTACTTCACGTCGGAAAGTTAACAGCCCTTGACGGGTGTTATTACACGTATTGTGCTTTTGTCTACACAAATTAATGCCATTGTTGAGCAGTGATTCGACATGCGATCTGGTGCGTTTTGCTAATTAACACCCAATTTGATACTTGAGATGGTTTTACTTTCATTTATGGAAACTCTTTGTTTTTCCTTGTTTCAGTGGAAGGTGTTGGCATAGTATCAGAACCATAAGTATACAAAATGCAAGTAATAAAGCTGCCATCTGATGACATTTACGGACCAGAATCTTATTGACCACATAAGAGACAAAGATAAAAACGTATCGAAAGTTATCATGAATGTAAGCAACAAACCCATCTTCACGAAAAGAAATTTATAAAATTATGGAAGCCAACTTCTTGTAACAGTATTTGAAGTCGAAGTTGCAGTGTCAACACAAACCAACGGATAAAATTTGCCATCGTCCAGATTTTCAATTAATACTCAATGATGTGAAAATCGAAAAAGAATCCCAACACTGTGTAAAATGGAAAGGAGATATTTTCACTCTTGTTGAGTCATTTCACCACTTTTCTAAAGAGTTGAAATTGAGCCACTCTTTCAGAGTGAAAATTCACTACCTCAAAAGAGAAACTTTGATCACCCACCAAAAGAGTGAATGTTTTCGTCCAAATTTGAGTGAAAATCAATCCTAAAAGGAATGATTTTAATTTTTAAAGGAGTGAAATTAACTACTCAAAAGAGTGACTTTTCACTAAATGAAGAACTAATCGAATTTGGTCTAAAATTAAGTTTTAAAATTGTAATTTTTAACATTAGTCTTATGGGTTGCTATTTTGGTAACGAAATAACAACGAAATGTAAACAAAAAGAAAGAAAAATTAATGTTAAGCAGACTTTTTGAAACAGCTGTTAACTATAAAGAGGTATAGTTGGTTGTTGGTGGAAATTTAATTGCTTTTTTACCATGACACTATAACAAAAGTGAATAAAAACCAACGAGCAAGGCTCGGTTAACCTGGTATCCTATACTATAATACGAGGAATATCTGAAGGGATGTGTGTTCCACGATCTCGAAATCTAGCTGTTAGATTTTGCTTAAAGTTTGCATTAAAGAGTGTTTTGGCCCAAAAATAAGTTTAGAAACAGCCTCAACCCCAGGAAAAATCGAATTTGGTCTAAAATTAAGTTTTAAAATTGTAATTTTTAACATTAGTCTTATGGGTTGCTATTTTGGTAACGAAATAACAACGAAATGTAAACAAATACCCCCGTCGCAGCAGACCTGCGTACTCAGCGAATTTCCAATGGAATTTTAGATTATTTACTTTCCCCATAAAAACACCATAGGATCGAGTATGTAGGTTTGCTACCATGGGGTTTTGTTAGAAAATCTAAGTTAATCAATAATTAGTGAATGTAAACACAAAATTGTATCAAGCTATGGCAATTTTTTATTTTCCCCATAAACCCCATGGGGGTGAGTATGTAGGTTTGCCGCCATATGGGTTTTCAAAGCAAGTATAAGTTAAACCCTATCTAGATAATGTACATACCAAATTTGATTAAGTTATGTCAATAAATAAGCAAGGTATAGGGTTTTCTTGATTTCCCATAAGGATAACATGGAAAACATATTTTTGGATTTTCCCCGTAACCAGTTATGCTAAGATAAAAATTCAAAATACCTAATTGTTTGTTTTTTTGAGCTCTTTTAAATGGTTTTAGTTAAAATTGATAAATTTTGAAAAATGAGGTCCAAAAATGCCAAAAACCCATTTTTGACCCCTTTGAAACCCCATAAAACCCCGTTCCCATAACCCGATCACGCTGGTTCGCGAACTCATGAAAATAGACCTGGTCTTACACCTTCATACCAAATTTCATCAAAATCGGAGGTCGCTGTCAAAAGTTATCAGTACCACGGACACATAGATATATATATATATATAGATATATATATATATATAGATATATATATACATATATATGAAAATGAACTAATGGTGTTTTTGGCTTCTGGGGACCTTAAAACGAAAAAGTATCATGGTCCCGGGCTTAGGTCTTACCATGGCTACTACCGTAATAGCGTATTCCCTATAGGGAAATTCGCTAAAAGAAAGAAACATTAATGTTAAGCAGACTTTTTGAAACAGCTGTTAACTGTGAAGAGGTATAGTTGGTTGTTGGTGGAAATTTAATTGCCTTTTTACCTTGACACTATAACAAAAGTGAATAAAAACCAACGAGCAAGGCTCAGTTAACCTGGTACTATTCTTTCATAAAAAGACTTTTTTCGTTAAACCTAACCTAACGAATCTTTCCAAATTAGGTGGTTTACAGACCCTTGTATAATTCTTGGCTTGGCTCATCAAGCTAGTTATTTTCAATTGATAGTAAGATTATAAACATGGGTTATAATTTATGTAAGTTAATTAGACAGACATTGGCATAGGCCAACTCATGAGAGTAGTTTATCAGTGAACACCATAAGGCCCTAGGCTACACGTGTGAACTGTACTGGTGCTTATTAAAAGCAAAGTGAAGGTATAGGCTCTAGTGTTCGCGTTTATTGGATATAATCTTCAATCTTCCTTTTTACCACTTGAACCACTAACCAACCACTATAATCATAACGAAGATGGCGAAGGGAAAATCTTACTCGTGTGCTGTGAGAGGCTAGTCACTCATGCACGTCACGTGACTCCAGGATTCATCCGAAATAGAACGAAACCCGTTCTTTTAGGAAGTAAAATTCAGACACTCTGAACTATATCGAATTTTTATTCTTTTAATAAAAGTATATTTCATCCTTTTCAAAATACATTTTTCCTACGCTCATTTTGAGTGAAATTTCCACTCTTTAAGATTTTTTTTTAATTCTTCCACCTAAAGAACGACCTATTTCACTCTTTGGATTTTAGCGTGAAGATTCTACTAAAAATAAAACTTAAGATAGACCTATTTATGTATAAATCCCACCCAGCAAAAAATATCTAGACGTCTTCTCGATTTATCATGTTGATTCAAAGGATTCAGTTTGATTGGTTTTTCTAATTTTGTCCCCAAAAGTTAATGACTCTTATCCTTCAAACAAAGCAAGACATATCTTTTGTGGAATTTTTCTCAGCCAACTGACAGCGACATAACGCCACTTCACTTTTATTCTTCTTAAACGTCAACTAGCAGTTAAATTCGGAAACGATAGCTGGTGTGGCAATTTATTATGGTTGCTATGTACCTAATTTTTCTTTGTACTTTTGTTTACTGTTACTTCATAACGAAGCGCAATATTACCCATCTCTGGAAGTTTTGTGTATCGTACAATTTAAGCATTTGATACAATTTGTCGAAAAATGCATTATTACATGTAGGTACTGTTGTTTTTATTTATTATTGTAGCTAAAATATGACACGATCATTTAGATATGTTAATTCGTGTAATCTAATAAGAAACAATATCAAATCCATTCATGGAACAATGTACTCACCATTGTTGGGATATGGCAGTACGAAAGGTACATAGTTGGATGAACGGATCGAAGAGGAGTGAATCCTCATACATGACTGTTAACAACCTCACTGTAGTGACAAACCCCTATTTTTTGTAACGCGATTACGTTCGCAAAAAGCCTCGGATCGACTTCAAACTTTCACAGTAGATTTTAGGCGTAATTTTACAGGTCGAGTTCGTTTGTGAAGTTATTCTGTTAAGTAATAAAGTAATGAGACGTAATTTAATTTCCCATAAGAAATGCATTGTAGGCTGTAAATAACGGTGCACACAAAAACAGGCTATGTTAAACAGTGTATAAGTTGTTTTTCTAGCTGTTGTACTATAACTACGCTAAATATAATACAATTAATTAGTTATTTATGAAATGTTTATAATAGGGTTTGAATACTAGAAAGATAATATTTTATATTAACAAACAATAATAAAGAGAAAATATTTACAAAAATAATAAAATTTGTAACAATTAATTAATTCTAACTGACACATGACATAAAAAAAAAAAACAAACACTAAATATGATTAGCGTCAAATGTAAGATGTAGATGGCGGCGGCACTAACGTCATAGCATAGAAGTACCGTGTATCATAGAGGTTATGTTAAGTGTTACTTCAATAATAGCCCTACTCACGAAATTAAAGATATTACAATAAAACAATTTTTTGTGCAGTGAGTGGTTTGTTTTGATATTTATTTTCTTATAAAGGTCAAGTGTTGAGTTCAGTGCAAATTTAACCCATGGTAGGCTAGATGTTTTTTATGAAATTTGGTATGGAGGTTTAAGATCAGGTCTATTCTATTTTCATGAGTTCGTGAACCAGCATGATCGGGTTAAATTCGAACGGGGCTTTATGAAGTTTCAAAGGGGTCAAAAATGGGGTTTTGCTCATTTTTGGACCTCAATTTTCGAAATTCTACAATTTTAACTAAAACCAATAAAAAAAAGCTTAAAAAACAAACAATTTAGTATTTTGCATTTTTTTTTTCACTTGGCTCAATAGGTTACAGAGAAAATCCAAAAAAGTTTTTCCATGTAATTCTTATGGGAAATTAACAAAACCCTCTGTCTCACATATTTATTGACATAACAATTCTTTATATTTTTTATTAAAATTTTACATTCTTTAATTTTGCCCTGGTAAAATTTGATATGTACATTCACAAGGTAGGGTTTAACTGATATTTGGTTACAAAACCCATATGGCAATGAACCTACATACTCACCCCCATAGGGTTTATGGGGAAAATTAAAAAGTGCCGAATATTGATACAATTTGATATTTACCTTACCGTACCTTACCATTACATTTCCTAACAACTAACATAAAAGAAATCCCATGGTAGCAAACCTACAAACTCATTTCTATAGTGTTTATGGAGAAAATACAAAATATCAAATCCCTTTGGAAATTTTCTGAGTACGCAGGTCTGCTGCGATGGGGTATTTTCACTATACAGCTCTAAGAGTAAATTTACTACAGTAGAAATTTTTACTATAGTAGGATTCACGAAAATAGTCCGATGAGAGTCTACACATTGTTGCCAAATTCATTCAGAAACACATTTTTATACTGCACTACATATGGTAAACATCACCAGAAATGACAACATTGCAGGGTGAGAGGGGGTGAAGGGGGACGCAGCTGTTAAAATTTCCATCGGACTATTTTCGTGCATCTTACAGCGTAATCAATCCAATAAAGTTTTTGGGTAAGTAATTAATTTAATTTAGGAGACTTAAATGTGTAAGAAAACTAGAAATCGTATAGGTATAGCACTGTAAAAGTTTTTACTTTTTAACGTACAAGATCGTTTGTAACTTGTTTTAAAGACATTTAATGATATATTTTATTATGGGAGCAATAAAAGTACTAGTAATCATATTTCTTTAATACCACAAAAAAATTAAAACTTCTTTCTATGTAGTTAATATGTAATTTGATAGATTTGTTATTTTTTATTTGTTTTTTTAAATAGCTTGTAACTAGGATTATCAGTCTTATGTTGCCGTTCATCCCCATACGCGCGGAACAAGCGTACTCCTAGTACTCAATGTAACACAAGCAGCACCGGTAACCGTCATAGAGTAAACAGTAAACAATCAACATTGCTGTATACATGGCAGTGTGGATCGCCTACTCTAATTACTCTATGTAACACAATACGCCACAGTAACAGCAATAGACCAAGTAGTTAACAACCAACAAGCCCAATTATGCACACAATGATAGATTCTCCAAGTATTGCTCTAATATGATAGTTCGTCTATTACTCTATGTATAACGCAATCGTAACCTGTAACCCTAATAGAGTAAACTTCGTAAAAATACAACGCAAATAATTATCTATCTATATATTAATACGCAAGCATGTTTCGTTTCCTCCTTTTTTCTCAGCTCGTGTACATCGTAGGAGAAATCCGAGCATACCGTTGGAAAGGTATGGTCCTGTAGATGAGCAGAATCACATTCTAATCCACATAGGACTCCAGGGCAACGCCCCACAGGCTTTCAAAGTTCCAATGTTAATCTTATGGAGAAAGGAGAATGGAATGAATCATTAGACAGCTGCTTTAAAAACAACTGCTAGAAAATTAGGAAGAACAGATGTTTTAGTTCTAAAATGTTTTTAAGCTTCTTGGGTCCCGATCAACTGAAATTTTGATCGAATTTCGATCAGGAGGCGATCTCTAGTATATATTAATACGCAAGCATTCATTCATTTCCTCCATTTTTCTCAGCTCGTGTACATCGTAGGATAAATCCGGGCGCACCATTAGAAAGGTATAGTCCTGTAGATGAGCAGAATCACATTCTAATTCACATCTGACTCCAGGGCTACGCACCCCAGGCTTTCAAAGTTCCAATGTTAATCTTATGGAGAAAAGAGAATTGAATGAATTATTAGACAGCTGTTGTATAAACAACTGCTAGAAAATTAGGAAAAACAGATGTTTTTGTTCTAAAGTGCTTTTAAGCTTCTTGGGTCAGATCAACTGAAATTTTGATCGAATTTCGATCAGGGGGCGATCTCTAGTACACATAATTACTGCTCCTCTAGCACAGCTCTAAAAATCACATAAAGAATCGTGGCTTAGGCTACTCTCTAATAGGGGATATCGGGGTAACTACCACAGCCTCTTAAACAAGCACAACTCCCAATCATGCTCACAATTAAATATAATTTTACCATTGTTTTCTAATGACAAATCCAGTCGAAGGAACTCTATTTTATTCTATGTAATACAATTATGTACCGCCATAACCGCCAAAGAGTAAGCAGTAAACAAGGAACACGCTATTTGACTATATGCGCATAACTTTGTAGCATATATTGCTTACATTGCTATACATACGAAAGTATGAATCGTCCTTAATACTCTGTGTAACACAATACATGACGGTAACAGCCATAGAGCAAGCAGTAAACAAGCAACGCACCCAATTATGCACATAATTACAGCTCCATAGCATCGCTTTATTATGGATCGTGATTTATACTCTATGTAATACATTCGAAACCGATAACCGCCATAGAGTAAACATCAGAAAACACGTTCAAATTTATAAATAATTACCGGTACATCCCCTCCTAGCATTGATCTACAAATGACAGAACGAAGAGTCTATTACTCTATGTAACACGATCAGTGCCGATACCGACACAGAGTAAGCAGCGAACAAGCAACACGCTCGCAGTATGCGCATAATTACAGCTCCTGCTCGCATTGCTCTGTGCCCCTGGGACTGAGATACTCTATACCTCTTCCCGATCGAATTAACCCTCTGTGACTTCTCATTTCCATATTGCCTATTCCACAATGTGACTGATTCATGATATGTCATTGAAAGGCAAATGCAGTTCGCATCTGCTTCGTTTATGATAACTTTAGTATTACTCAAACTGATTTTCTGAAAAAACTCGTTTTAGTTTAGGTCAGGATTTCTTTTTTAATTTATTTATTAGCATCAAAATGTTTACTATAAATTTTTAATCCTCAGAATCTAAAAGACATGAACAATTATATAGTTATGAATAAATGGTTATGAAAACTATTTTGTTTACCACACCCGTTTGCCTATCGTGGCTGTATTTTGTAAATAAGCCTCTGTAAAGAATTATATTTACTATATAATTAACTTCGTCCGGTTATGGTTAAAATAGGTCTATTGATGAAACTGCACATAACTAAAAACGTGATTATTCACATTGTTTTAGTCATAGAAACAGCATGAACTTATTTTCTAAAAGAAATTTAAGCTTTTGAATGGATCTTCTGTAATGACAACTTTACAACAATACAGTTGTTTAAATTAGCTTGCTTCTACATTTTATTTTAATCCAATATTACTTAAAAGGATTGCGTTAGGGAAAGGATAAGTAGCCTAATGGAATAAGAGTGTTAAACTTAGTGATTTCACTCAAGGATTAATTCAAATTTTATGGTAATAAAACCTTTTACAGTTCCTTCATTTTTTTTATTTTTTATAAAATTGGATGTCAAGCATTGCCGCTTAAATTCCAGCAAAAAAATAAAATTATATGAAAATTGTCAATTTATTTAAATACGTACGTTTGACTTAAAAAGAAATGTTTTAATTAGGCTACACTTTAAATTTGGCTATATTGTTGAAACAATCTGATCATCGTGGGGATGAGTGAAATGGGGAGATATTGTATTACAATAAGAGTAAGTGAGAGGAAGCTAATCCAGTGTTGCCAACATCAATCACGCCGACACAGTGCTGCCAACCTTTCAACAACATTAGTTGTATAGAAAAGGTTTGGTGGCAAGTCTGGGATTGCGATTGCCATTACACAACTTTGGTTTAGGTTTGATAGTTCGCTTTGGTTGTTGAGTTAATATTAAACCATTATAGTTTCTGCAGACGAGTTAGAATTTTTTAAAGAGTATGACTATTGAAAAAAGTGTGTTAATTTTGATTACCATATTGATTGGTTTAATTTTCATTGACAAGTTTAATTTGGTATTACAAAAACCGTAAAATCAAAATCCATTATTGACTGACATTAATTGTTATAATAATCGACCGTACAAATAACGGCGGGGTGTAAGTTACTTAAAGAAATTTAGCTTTTCAATGTTGACAAAACTACTAATTCCATTCTGTATGTATTTTCAGTTTTTTACATTCTTGTTACAAGTCCTTAAAATAAATTATTACAAAACTGTTCTAGTTTTAGTTTGATTTGCAATCAATAACCTATCCGGTTTTAAAATAGTTTGTGCACAAAAATGGATAGGCCAACTCTGGTTGTTTGACTATCATGTCGACAATTTTGTCGGTGATACATCAACTGGATCAGTATTAGGCAACAGATATTGGATCCGCTGCAACATTTGTCACTTCATTGTCTTTCTTGATACAGAATATCGACCGGATGCCCGACAGTGTTCTGTATTCGATTGTCGCCGCCGGTGATCAGTATCAGGTGACAGATATTGGATCCGCTGCAACATTTGTCACTTCATTGTCTTTCTTGATACAGAATATCGACCGGATGCCCGGCAGTGTTCTGTATTCGATTGTCGCCACCGGTGATCAGTATCAGGTGACAGATATTGGATCCGCTGCAACATTTGTCACTTCATTGTCTTTCTTGATACAGAATATCGACCGGATGCCCGACAGTGTTCTGTATTCTATTGTCGCCGCCGGTGATCAGTATCAGGTGACAGATATTGGATCCGCTGCAACATTTGTCACTTCATTGTCTTTCTTGATACAGAATATCGACCGGATGCCCGGCAGTGTTCTGTATTCGATTGTCGCCACCGGTGATCAGTATCAGGTGACAGATATTGGATCCGCTGCAACATTTGTCACTTCATTGTCTTTCTTGATACAGAATATCGACCGGATGCCCGACAGTGTTCTGTATTCGATTGTCGCCGCCGGTGATCAGTATCAGGTGACAGATATTGGATCCGCTGCAACATTTGTCACTTCATTGTCTTTCTTGATACAGAATATCGACCGGATGCCCGACAGTGTTCTGTATTCGATTGTCGCCGCCGGTGATCAGTATCAGGTGACAGATATTGGATCCGCTGCAACATTTGTCAGTTGATGGTCTTTCTTGATACAGAATATCGACCGGATGCCCGACAGTGTTCAGTATTCGATTGTCGCCACCGGTGATCAGTATCAGGTGACAGATATTGGATCCGCCGCAACATTTGTCACTTCATTGTCTTTCTTGATACAGAATATCGACCGGATGCCCGACAGTGTTCTGTATTCGATTGTCGCCGCCGGTGATCAGTATCAGGTGACAGATATTGGATCCGCTGCAACATTTGTCACTTCATTGTCTTTCTTGATACAGAATATCGACCGGATGCCCGACAGTGTTCTGTATTCGATTGTCGCCGCCGGTGATCAGTATCAGGTGACAGATATTGGATCCGCTGCAACATTTGTCACTTCATTGTCTTTCTTGATACAGAATATCGACCGGATGTCCGACAGTGTTCTGTATTCGATTGTCGCCGCCGGTGATCAGTATCAGGTGACAGATATTGGATCCGCTGCAACATTTGTCAGTTGATGGTCTTTCTTGATACAGAATATCGACCGGATGCCCGACAGTGTTCAGTATTCGATTGTCGCCACCGGTGATCAGTATCAGGTGACAGATATTGGATCCGCTGCAACATTTGTCACTTGATGGTCTTTCTTGATACAGAATATCGACCGGATGCCCGACAGTGTTCAGTATTCGATTGTCGCCACCGGTGATCAGTATCAGGTGACAGATATTGGATCCGCTGCAACATTTGTCACTTCATTGTCTTTCTTGATACAGAATATCGACCGGATGCCCGACAGTGTTCTGTATTCGATTGTCGCCGCCGGTGATCAGTATCAGGTGACAGATATTGGATCCGCTGCAACATTTGTCACTTCATTGTCTTTCTTGATACAGAATATCGACCGGATGCCCGACAGTGTTCTGTATTCGATTGTCGCCGCCGGTGATCAGTATCAGGTGACAGATATTGGATCCGCTGCAACATTTGTCAGTTGATGGTCTTTCTTGATACAGAATATCGACCGGATGCCCGACAGTGTTCAGTATTCGATTGTCGCCGCCGGTGATCAGTATCAGGTGACAGATATTGGATCCGCTGCAACATTTGTCACTTGGGGCTCGTTCTCCTCTTCATTGGATTCCTCTTGTTTTCTATCTCACCACACTGTCCTCGCTATGTTATTGAAATTTCCCAGGAGAACAATAAAAAATATATTATCTATCTATAATTTTTTCCTGTAGTATCAATTTTGAACGAGCATGTATTTTTTATATAGTTTTATACACGATGTTTTTTTACAATGCCTTGTATTCGTTTACTAAGATAAAATTAAGTCTAGTTAGTTTTTGATTACATAAATAAGTTCTTAATAACATATTTGTAATTCTATATATTTCATATGAATTGTGAATTTCTTATTATTGGATTATTTAACAGTTAAGTAACTTTTGTAGTGATGGCTTAATTATGTCTGCATACAATCGTAATAATTACATTAGTATCCAAAGATTTTTCAAATTCAATTTAGAGCAATGCAATGCTACTGCTGTAGCACTTTTATCGACCAACTGCTGTAAATTTATTTTACAACGTATTTAATAGCTGTATATATCGATAATCTATAAAATATCTTCCTATAAATTACTTTCTACTTCATTTAATGTTATAAGCCTTTTCTGTATTACTGACTCGTAATAGACAAAGGACGTATCGTTATTTATTTAGAAAAAAAATGTTAGCATAATGAATGCAAAGTAACATGTTTCAAATAAAATATTAAATTTACTGATATTCCTGCTGCAGCACCTTACATAATAATTCTCAGTCGATTTGTGCTGTGTTCTTAAATAGAAAATGAAGCAATAACAAAACTTTATTGGAATTGGGCCGAGTAACGTAGTTCTGCTGTGGTGGGGGTATTTAACATTGTAATATTTTACATTATTTAAAATCCTCTAAATAAAAAAAATCATTCAACTATAATTTAATTATTTCGTCATTACGTTCTTAAATATAGACCGCCATTATAGCTGGCCGAAATTAAACGTTGTAAAGGTTGACCACAAGATTTGAAAATAAAAAGTCGAGTCAAGTGACCAGTAGAAAAGAAAGAGACCGTAGCGTTAGTTAGTGGTGACGTCATTAACCACAATCCAGCAAACTACATATCCTAACAGTAATATATATAGACCTGGTGCAGACGATATCCATAGGAAACCCAACATTATTGAAAACCATAAACGTTAAATGTACAAAAATAATCCTAAAAATATTTTAATGTCTTAAAAGCTTGATAACGTATAATACTATATCGAGCTTTTCTCAATGCTCACACATTTATATTCCCCATTTTTATACCAATTGATGAAGTCCCTATAAACCAAATCGCTTTTTCCTAACTTAATGGATCAGTGCAACAGTCCTCCCTTCACTACATCTCTCTTTTAATTTACGAAATTCCTGATCTTGTTAAAATGTCCTCTAGCCTTTTGACGAGAAGGCAAATAAGTTATTTATTGTTGCTAATATTTGAAACTCCTTTTCAAAAAGCTAATATGATCAGATTTTTGGTATCACGGTGCGTACTATACTGTGTATCTCCTGAGTTCAAATTAATAAAGAGTTTACTTTTGTAGGCAATAAGAGATCAAATTGGAAGTTCTAAAATAATAATTCGCAATTACTACTGTACATCTTTTAACAAATCGTCTCCAACATTCGTAATCCCTTTGGAATTAGGAAAACCTAATTATAAATGGATCTTGTGTTTTTTCCCTGCATATTGAATATTATGACAGCTGCTGTCAAAGTGGGTATCTGGGTATGGGTATCCCTCTACCAGCCGTCAAGTCATCGAGCAATACAGAACACAGAACACAGCTCTATAGACACCACAGACAGAGTTTGGATCCTTTCTTCACCGTCGGGATCGAATAACTCTTCTTCAAGCAGTCTTGTAGTGTAGTAAACAATACTCATTGTTGAGGTTATCCGTTGACAACTTGTCACATTTGTCTGTCTGACAGTCACTAGACTGATACTCAAGAATATGAATAATGGAAGAGATACAGTACGGGCTTGTGCTTGATTTACTGTCACTTTCTTGATGTAGTAATACGAAGAATTCATTGTACTGTAATGTTAAAGTATCCTCCTAAATACTATTAGTCCATGTGTTATTACCATCTTCGTTGTGTTTTTGTTCAACAACTAAACTCTTGGTGTTCCATAGTTGAATTGGACCCGACCAATTTCAGAGCGAGTTCACAACAGCGGCGGATGGTTGGTGGGAAAGACCGGTTCAGGTTGTTGGATCGGTTCGCTATGCTAAGTAGTTTATTTTAAACTGTTCTATCATAGTAGTCTCCTATACAACATAGTAGAAAATACATTGTGTCAGGTTGAGAAATATCATGTGTACAAACTCTGAAACAATTATTTGAACATGTTCTGAATTGAGAGCATGAAAAATATTCTTCCATACTCTTAGATTGCTGGTAGACTTGCAGATAAAAAGTTTTTCCCTTTAATTAGTTTGCTAGATAGTTCGTTTGACTATTTTCTAATTCTTGGGCAACCCTCACCATTGAAGAATGTGATGACTCAATGGTAAGTGTTGCCCGAGAATAAAAAACAGTCAAATATATACTCCTTGCTAACAATACATTGTCATTTAGAAATAGATAGTTCGTCTTGCAACCTCTCAACCTAATTGATTAATGATTACTCCGCATTCATTTATTTTGCCCAATGTCCGGCGGGTCATTTCAAGTCAGGACACTTGCATCACAAAAGGGGAAAGATGCTGTCCTAACCCAAGTGTTTTAAATGTTCTAATATCTATTTAGGGCAAACTTCTTTGACACGGCTTTATAGTACTGTATTTTCGCTTTGTGTTTTTGTACAGTAATGGAAGAAATACGAGAATGACTAAAAAACTATAGCAAGCCGCAAAAACACAACCGCAAAATTAAATCGTTTACTTAACCATATTTCAATTTAGCCAATGGGTTTACATTAAAAATCGTTAGTTTACAGTACGATACACTTTACTTATATCCCCTTCTAGTTATTAGTCTTTAGCAAACTGTTAACTTGTTGTTTATCTTATCTCTTACGGTATAATTGTTTCTTGCAAAAGTCCGCACTGTTTCCCAACAAACAAAGAACACGTAGTTATCATTTAAAACAAATTAAGCCAGCATTTTCAATTTCACTGCAAACCATACGACATTATTATGACAACAGGATGTAATAGGTGCAATTTAAAATACCCTAAGTTGCACGGTACACAGTGTAGGCGAACCTCGAAGCACGCTCGTGAAGGTCCATGCATGCAGCAGGTCCTCTGGATGGGAAAGTTGCTTCACGCCTCCCGCCCGCGTCAGCGCCGTACATGGTAATTACTTACCATCCCGTGAGAACTGCCGCCAGCTACGTGGTACATGCAACATGTTGCGCTACAACCGGGGTTGGTGTGGCCACCCAGTATGTTAACACTTTACCCACATCCTCAGGGGTGGTCGTGATGGTAAATGGTGTTCTAAAGTAATTTTGCCATCAAGATGAGAGAGGATATATTGAGTATCGCGATGTATTGGAAGTTTATGTATGAAGGATAGCCCAAAGTATTGGATAAAGTTAAGGTATAGGTATGTATCATTGTCATACATATTCATATAACATGTAATAAAATTGACATACACAGAAGAGGTTGCAAATTTGTCAATAGAATAAAAGATCGTTCCAGTTTTTCTGTCATGAATGTCGACCTTTCCTCTGGAGAGGCTGGCAATCACTTCCAATGAGATACCATTTTAACGCCCTTTGCCACAAAAATAGTTATTGTGAAACTGACGAATCGTTTCATTAGCTGTGTTGACATCTGAGAGCGTAAAAACATGAGCGCTCATTCGAACGTTTGTCTATTTGTAAAGGTATGATTAAATTAGAACAGTCCTAGGTAGCACGGGAGGGGCGCTACCTAGGACTGTTCTAATTTAAATCACACTATTTAAGTAGGTATTTATTTAGGTGTATTGAGCGTGACAATCCATCAATCATAATCAATACACACAGTATTTAAATGCCAGAATGAAAATTAATAGTCTATATACTGCACTAAGAAAATGTTACAATTTAGTTAGTTAAAAAGGCATAAGGGTAAAGGGAGGAAAATTATAAGAACTTGAAGTAATAGAACTATAGTCGACATCTGCATTGATCCGTTTGATATATCTCATCCAGGTGTTGTTAAAGGTCCTTCTAGGTTTTCACTCGCTCGTAGCTTGCGCTTTTCTTTTACACATTATTTGACATTTAGGGTTTTAATGCTTTGAAGTGCGCCACCAGTTGTTGGTCTATATATGTATCTTATGGTTGTGGATACTAGTTGATTTATTAGTTAATGTAACCTTTTTTTATTATTTTACAGGTGACCCCAACGGTCCGTAATTTGTCGGTGAGTACAAACTTAAGATACATTTTTATTACAGTGATATTAGAGCCTTTCAGATTTTTATTGCATAAATAATGAAAATCACGTTTGCCTCATTATTTTCTGTCGAAAATAGTTTAACACGATTAGATTGGATATATTGACAGTATATAATGACATCCATTTATTTAGTATTGTCCTGAAAAAAATAATAGTATGTTCCATCAGTAACGTATGTGAAAGACACCATCTTGACACGGTGTTATAGTGTATTAGGTTCATTTTCTATTGTAAATCCAACAAACTGTGTATCACAATTCAATAAGGATCTGAAGAACTGTACAAGAGGGGAGAAGGCAGTGGCAGTGAAATGGCGGGAGATCCACCTGGATTCCCGCCAGTTCGTGAGGTTATGTCCGCCTTGTCCGCCCGGCGACTGAGATCAGCTGATGAGCAACAGCTGATAGTGAACCGAGAGGAGTGTTTGACCAGCAGTCCGATGACGTCATCTTCAGCCTTATCGCTATAATCTGGAGTCTGAGTCGTCTTGACCAATGTTGAGTACAATATAAAGCAAACTGTTTACTAGCTATAAGTGTCTTTAATGAACATTGTGAAAAGTCAAGTTGTTTATACTACAATACAGTATTTGAGGCTGCGATGACCTGACATCGTGACTTGAACAATTTTCGTACTTCAACATAGCCGTTGAAAATTAGGAAAAAGTGTAGGTATATTTTTAGTTTCTCAGATAACTGTAGTCCGCCCTTCTGATGTTCAATTATATTTTTAAAATAAGTTTGATAAATAAACAAGGAAATTATCTATAAGAAATAAATATACATCAGTCACTACTACACATATATTATGATAGAGATCACAAGCAGAATACTTCTCTGTGGTTTTAATGAGAAAAGTGTAAGTTATGACCCACTAGCCTATATCAGGATACCTGCAAAATTTAACTCTCTAGGGTCGATTATGTTTGAATTTTGTAACTAGGTGTGTTATAGTTTTCTAGATTTCGATATAGCTTAAAACAACAGTCGTAACGCCAAGAAGAATTGGAGTTTGTTTAAAATTAATTTGAAAGTTGCATACCACGAACGCGGCAAAATTAGGTACACACAACATAAGTGACAGTAAATCAAAATTATTTCTACCTACACTGAGGTGCGATAGAAAATAATAGTAATTCCAAAACTCTCTAAAAATACTTACAGAGCAAAACTTGGTCTTCGCCGGCTTAAAGAATTGTGTAGGCCTACCACAAAAATAATAACAAAACATCCCTATAGAACACATTCCCTAAAACCGTGTTGCCATTTCCCTAATTATTATTTGCCACTTAAATGGATGCTCATTACAAAACCACACTGCTGTACGGCAGCGAGCGCCGAGCGGCGGGCGGCAGACGGCGGGAAGTCACGTGACCGGCGGAGGGCGGTGGTTTCGGCGGGAACAGCAGACCGCAGCGCCCTGGCGGCCTCTTATCCAACTACGTGTAATTGCCTCTTTGCATTATTTAGTGCAGCTCTCCAGTGGTAATTAATGCACGGTGTTGAAGTATTTATCCGCTACTGTAAATGTGACGTGTGGTTTAATTACTTAATTGAATTAGCACTGAATTTCGTCCATCCTCTAATGAATTTTTCATATTAAATTTGTTTACAATTTGGACAAATTGTACAGCTCTATATAAGTTTATGATTGTTTAAGCTTTTTACATAATTAAATAAATAAACTTCTTAGAATATAATATAGGCTATGTATGTTCCAATTTTATGAGAGAGTTATCAAACGCTTCATGATACCAAACTTGACTTAAAAAATTATATCATATAGAATAATAATTTTTTTAATAACGCCTTCACACGTTGTATTGATTTAGATCATATTTCTATTACATCTGCAGTTTTTTATATGTTTTAGATTGAAAAAGTTGTCAACTTATTGCCGTTTTTTGTTGTAATTTCTTACTTTAAGCGCTGATCTGTAATGGTTGATTTTTTTTTTAATAAACGCAGTATATGGTGACACTAGTGCTATTGCTGGTGACACTAGTGACCAAAACAAACGCTATTAAAAATCCAAATTAGGACTTTTTTACGAAAACTAGTCTGCTTTCTCTATTGGCAGAGGAAATATAAGTGAAGCTAGGGGAGAGGATGTACACGTTTCTTAATGGCAGTTATGAATTTAACCCTTTCATTTCCAATAATTACCAAACTCTCAAACAAAATAAAAGAAGAATAAAGAAAACCCAAAATTAATAACAAAATTACTGTACCTCCTACTTACTACGTTGGCTACTAAAGTTCCAATTCATCTCAATCCTTGATCCACTTCTATCAGGAAAGGCAATGTTCTGCGGCGCTAACGCTGAGATACTGGTAACCGTTTCCTGTTCCGGTGGTTGTGCCAACCCTCCATGTGGTCGCATCATCACAGCTGGGCGCCGGTTGATGTCAGCTGTTTGTCGTATACGGCCGGTTGTTATTGCGCATTGTTGTACTAACGCTGAGATACTGGTGGCCGTTTCCTGTTCCGGTGGTTGTGTTTCCCTCCATGTGGCCGCATCATCACAGCTGGGCGCCGGTTGATGTCAGCTGTTTGTCGAATACGGCCGGTTGATATTGCGCATTGTTG
This sequence comes from Neoaliturus tenellus, assembly GCA_030545055.2. NCBI lineage: Eukaryota > Metazoa > Arthropoda > Insecta > Hemiptera > Cicadellidae > Neoaliturus > Neoaliturus tenellus. The sequence goes on along the minus strand of CM061534.1, from coordinate 26,878,444 downwards.
TACTAACGCTGAGATACTGGTGGCCGTTTCCTGTTCCGGTGGTTGTGTTTCCCTCCATGTGGCCGCATCATCACAGCTGGGCGCCGGTTGATGTCAGCTGTTTGTCGAATACGGCCGGTTGTTATTGCGCATTGTTGTACTAACGCTGAGATACTGGTAACCGTTTCCTGTTCCGGTGGTTGTGCCAACCATCCATGTGGTCGCATCATCACAGCTGGGCGCCGGTTGATGTCAGCTGTTTGTCGTATACGGCCGGTTGTTATTGCGCATTGTTGTACTAACGCTGAGATACTGGAGGCCGTTTCCTGTTCCGGTGGTTGTGCCAACCCTCCATGTGGTCGCATCATCACAGCTGGGCGCCGGTTGATGTCAGCTGTTTGTCGTATACGGCCGGTTGTTATTGCGCATTGTTGTACTAATGCTGATATACTGGTGGCCGTTTCCTGTTCCGGTGGTTGTGCCAACCCTCCATGTGGTCGCATCATCACAGCTGGGCGCCGGTTGATGTCAGCTGTTTGTCGTATACGGCCGGTTGTTATTGCGCCATGTACTAATGCTGAGATACTGGTGGCCGTTTCCTGTTCCGGTGGTTGTGCCAACCCTCCATGTGGTCGCATCATCACAGCTGGGCGCCGGTTGATTTTAGCTGTTTGTCGTATACGGCCGGTTGTTATTGCGCATTGTTGTACTAATGCTGAGATACTGGAGGCCGTTTCCTGTTCCGGTGGTTGTGTTTCCCTCCATGTGGTCGCATCATCACAGCTGGGCGCCGGTTGATGTCAGCTGTTTGTCGTATATGGCCGGTTGTTATTGCGCATTGTTGTACTTGTGTTGAGCACCGCCCAACAATAGTATTCTCTGCCGTATTGTTATTTGTTGATGGGTGTATCGTACAGCAATTGCATCTAATAGCAAATAGCGTACACATAAATGACCATTTTGGAATGATCGTGTACTACAATAGTGTTACCTAATGTAATTTACAGTATTATTACTACGTCGGAAAATTAAATAGGTAATGCATGTTAATTAATAGTTGATAATTGTACATAATTTTAAATCACATACAAGTTATAATTGCATACTGTTTTAGTCGTGTTGTAATTACATTATCGGCAATTCTATGATTGTTATGAATTAGGTTTGTTTATCTTTTGTTCTATTCTGTACATGTTTTCTACTGACAAACGAATCTCGGAATATAAAGATGGGCGTAAATTTCTATAATGCTTTATTCGTAAATAACTTTAAGATCCCATATTTTTATCGTAGATACGACGAATCGAACCTAAATTTCGCAAGTCTTTAATTTCGCATTTTTACCTGTAGGCCCTACTTAGGTGAATCAGATAGTCATCTCATCAATATCAAGAAATGTATTACCGTTCCTAAAAAAAATTGGCGTGACTTGCTCATTTTTACAGCAATAAAATAAAAATATATACTTAATACATAAGATTAATGTTATAAGAACTGCAAACGTGCATGCTTGCGAGGACTTTCGTTTCATAAAGAAAATTTGAAAGTGCCCCTTGGGTTATCACATCCCACATGGGCTCCCAATGCTATTTCTATGATTTTAGTAGTCAATTCACGATAAAGTCAACCGCGAATTCTTTTACTCAGCGAATTTCTCCCAAATGCAGTACAACGCACAACCAATAATCAATTCACAAACTTTGAGTACTCTAAGAATTTAAGACCCGTCCCGAAATACCCTGACAATCGTGTCAAACCGACCATTCGGCCGAACCGGGTCACCCTAATAGATCTACCACATAGTTAGCATCTCTTCACGCGTCAGTGTTTTGACACTTATGTGCCACCGGTGGGGGGGGGGGGGGGCGTGGGTCCAAAAATACCCCACAGCGTCTTTAGTGCGTGTCGTGTCAAGTTACACAACTTTTATATAGCTTGTGTGCTTATGCGCTTGGCTTCGTCTCTGTTTTCGAAATGAAAGAGGTGCTTTATTTATTTTGGATCCGGCTTTGAAGTGGAGTGCGGTTTTGTTGTTCGGCTCTGCTCTTGGTGTTGAGATGTGGAATTTGTTATTGGGATGTGATTGGTTTATGTGTTATACTTGCGAGTTGAACCGGTTAAACTGAGTCAATGGGATTTACTGTGATTTACTTATGAAATGATGTAAGTACTTAGATTTACATACTGTTTATTAGGTATTTATTTATCTTATTTTTTGTCAATCACATTTTTGTTTAACCAAATTGATTACTTTTAATTTTCCAATCTTATCAAGATTGATTGACTGCCTTATTGCTAGCTTATTAAATCCTTTACATTTGTATTTTGGGTTTCACAAAACAGTGTTGTTTCACAAGTACAAAGCCCTATTCTATTTCAGAAATATTTTATTGTAATTAAAGAAGTTTTCTCTCAAAAACTTAATTTTTTTACTCCTAGTATATTCAGAAGAGAGCTAAATCATGTAACTTTGCTACGCTCAGAATAGTCTCACTGTTGGCACATTTGGCTCATGCAGTAATGGCACCCGTTGACACTCACTAAGTACCATAGAACTAATTGTGCTCGTTGATGAATACCACCACTTATTTCTCTTTTGTTTCATTGTATCTTTGCAATTTTTAAAGTTTTTTTTTTCCGGCTCTAAACAGAATTCCTGCAAATTTGTGTGTTCAAAAACAGTTAGCCCTTATTATGTACTTTGAATTTCTTTTTAATTGTTATTATTGTTAAATGGTCTCCCTAGACATGATTTATCTTCAACCTAAAGATTGGCCATTTTTAATATCTGAAATAACCATCCTCTTTCATCACTATATTTCAAGTTTTTTTCTTTTTAACATTTTCTGTACGGTTATCATAGTATCCTTTTAACCAGGTAGTCCTTTACATGTTGTGCGTTACCAATGTGCAATTAATCAAAGTATTCCAAAATTAACCCCATTACCCCTCCAACGACGCTCCACATGTCAACTCGTGCCGATCAGCTGTTGTGTTTGCTCGCCCAGCTGTTTGTCTCAGTCACCTGACTCATTGTTGTCTCGCCATTGTTGATCAGCTGTTTTCCGTTTTCTCTCTCGGTTTCACTACCCGTGATGCTCTGTTGACTCCGCTTCGGTAATTTGCGATTGGTCTCTGCCATTACGCCATTGAGGAAGATTCACCTTTGAGGAGGGGTTTTCCACCGTTCCCTTTGAGAAGACGGAAAATTGAAAATTACCCTTAATCTTTCAATTACTTCGTATGTACAGGTTGAGGATGGATGTTTCGGGTTGGTTTAGTTTATTCGTGACTATCCATGTTTATCCACTCTCTGTTAACGATAAATAAATTTACTTGTCAGATTGAGCCTGTCGTTTTAGTCGTTCAAATCTAGAAATGTTCTTTTTAATTCTTCTTTTATTTTCCTTTTACTGTACTCTTGCCCCTGCTGATAGTGTGAATAAAGATTAAGACTTTCATCATTAAATCTCAAAAATTTTACTGCCTTATTTAAAATAGCATTACGTGCTTTACCAAGACTTTTTCGACATTGTGGAATACTTATGATTAGACAATTTTTATGTTCAAACTTTGATTTTGTCATGGAATTAAAAATACTAGAAATCGCCCACTGGTCAAAATTTGACCAAAAATTCAGTTGATCTTTATCCAATTAGTTTTAAAATTTGTCTATCTGAAACATATGTTCTTACTGATTTGCTAGCATTTGTTATTACAACAGCTGTCTTATAATTCAATCAACTACCCTTCACCCATAAGATTAACATTGAAACTTTGAAAGCCTGTAGGGTGTAGCCCTGGAGGCCGAGGGGGATTATAATGCGATTCTGATCATCTACAGCACAATACCTTTCCAACGGTATGAGCGGATTTCCCCTACGATGCGCACAAGCTGAGAAAAAAGGAGGAAAAGAAACATGCTTGCCTATTAATATATAGATGCTTGGCTAAACGACATATGTAGTTTTTCATGTGCATGGTTTATATGGAAGGATGTGGATTTGCAATAGAAAAACTAACTAACTCTTTACATAAAAATAAAAGATTCATATTTTCATTTACTTAAAGCACACCCAGTCAGGGTTTATACTCTGTCCACCCAGCCATGGCACCTGACGGATTATAGAACCCTTACTCACACACGCACACAAATGCAGCCGACCCGCCCGGCAGGTAGATGAGTCACACACTGGGGGGTCCAGTACAGAACTGTTAATTCCGTAATATGTGTTTATAATAATATGATAGTGTTATATTTGGAATCTTCATTTAATTTCAAAGAGAATGAACAAACCAAACACGACGTAATTATGATAATATTTACATGAAAACGGCTTAACTTTGTTTTTGCGTCAAAACCAAATATCATATAGCCTACAGTATTGATCACAGGTTAAGTACTGTATTGTAGTTGAAGTCTGAATAAAATATTTAGACCTAGTAGAGTAAAAAAGTAATTAATTAAAGTGTATTTCGGAAGTATGCGTTAATTTAAGTAGGTTTACAGTAATTGCAACGTAAATAAAATCCCATTATTGCTTTCTAGTAGGCCTAAATGTTTACAATTTGTAATCACGAGTAACAAGAACGCATAATCTGCTGAAATAACCTCGAACTATTCTCTTTGTACATTAAACTATTCGTCAGAACCATTAGTCAGTCATGAGCGCTACTGTTTAAAATCTGTTTTTATTAATTTTACATTATTTTTATTGAGAAAATGGAAGTATGGGGCCCTTATTATACGGTACATAAGAAAAGTACCGTACTCAAAAGCGTGTCAACAGCCTGCAGTGTTTCGAAACAAACCTTCATAGCCTACGTATAAATGCTGAACTCAAATCATCATTACCAACTCAAATAAAAAATTACCTTAAAGCTCCGGTCTACCTGAGCCCGAACAATAATGCCGAATGCCGCCTCGCGCGGCCGTGGCGCTAGGCGAGTTTGATGGCTGCAGAGGTTTACGGGGATCGTGTTTTAAAATTAACCAATTAAGATAGATATTGACTCTTAGCTTTTTCTAAAAGTAGAAAAAAGGATCTCTTCGGCTATTTTTTAGAATTTTTAAATAAAATTTCCAATTTCAGTTATAACTGTCTAAAATCATCTGTTTTTGAGTTTTATGAATGCAGAGGTTTACGGGGATCGTGTTTTAAAACTAAGCACTTAAAATAGAGATTCGCTGTTAACTTTTTATAAAAGTAGAAAAAGGATCTAGTCTGCTATCTTTTTAGAAAAAAAAAAATTAATTCCAGCTATAACTGTCTAAAATCTTCTGTTTTTCTCAATATTTTTAACTGAAGTTTTCTATTAGTTTTGACGAAACTACCAAGATGAGATTACTAAAGTGTAACTGAGGATATTTAGCACCGCTATTCTTCTTTCATATGACACCTTAGCTTATAGCTCTAGCATTTAGCAGAATATAACAGGATTCTTAAAAAAACCCTTGCATGTGCATCTATAAAAACAGATGATTTTAGTCAGTTATAGCTAAGATTAGAAAGTTGTAGCTATGGTCGCGGACGCGAGGCGGCATTCGGGCTCGGGTAGACCGGAGCCTTAAAACATATCCTTTCAGTTACAAAAACAATGTAGTGTTTATACTAATTTTTCTCATAATTTTCTGCTAAAGACAAAAATGAAAATTTGTTTGTTTGGAAGTCATACATAAAAAAGTTAGCAGTTATGTATTGGCTGCAGTACTGCCATACCTGCGCGTGGCATTGGGGTGTCGGACCCGGGCGCTTGTGAGTGCGCGTCCGAGAGTCACCCTTCTTCTAATCCGTCAGGTGCCATGGCTGGGTGGACGGACTATAGCAAGATATTCAGCAATTTCCCTTCAGTAAATTTGAAGGGTGTTCCAAAGGATTTCACTATTCTCTCGGATGAAGCTCGATGTATGTTAACAACCATGTTATTATTGCTAATTTGCCTCGGTCTTCCGCCGGAAGCAGTCATGTGCCGTATGATTATGCGATATAATTTAATCGAATCGAACCTTGAAACTATATTGAGAAGTCTATCTATAGTTTTTGTCCTCTCTATTAGTTATTTGAGTTGAATTAAACTATTCGAGTGGTGTATTCCAACTTATGATTTGAACAGTTACATTTTAACAGCTGTTACAATCAGCTGTTTTCGCAGAATCTTCACTATCGTATCCTTGTAGTTGCGATATCTCGATTGATACAATTCAGTTTATATCGCATCGCATTCCCTGACCGGAAATAGTCGTCGTCGTCACCGTCAGCTGTTACGATCAGCTGTTTTTGCATAGTTGCCGGTTATTCGCACCGCTTGGTGCCTGCCAATCATATTACGCTTCCAGGAAAATATCCCTCATAAACGGTAGCTGTAATATTCGCTGTTATGCCTATAAATTTCCTAAAATTGTTTTTTTTTTAGGGTTATTTAAATTAATTAAGTTTTTTATTTATAACATTAAACATAATCTAGTGATCATTCGGTATAGAATTGGACATGGATTTAGGAACAATCCTTTCCCCACGTTTTATGTTTTTACAATCAAGAACTGGTTTTGCACCCTTTGAGTACGCTATTCAAGTGTACGTTCTTCCTATGATTCTTAGTACGTTTGTACTACGATTTATACGTACAAATTATAGGAAAAAGGGAGATTTAAAGTCTATGAAATAAAAATTACGATTATAGAGGGATTTATGAGGTTAAACTACTGAAAAATGTGTCCATCTTCGAACAAAAAATTTAAATAGTCCTTAGATTTTAAAATTCCCTTTAAAGATGAATTTTTTGCCAAAATTAAAGGCGCATTGTAGTTGTAAAAAAATTGATTAGTCCTAAGGGAATAAAAATCCAATTTAGCGGGTTCTTCAGACTCTAATTCAAAACCTCGAATTTATTTTATTTATTTATTTAGCCGTGACAATAAAATTGCATTGGTTTATATTACATTATACTATTACAATTTCTATACAATCTTAGCCAATTACTAAAAAATGCCATCTTTTAGGTTTGAATCTTCTTTTTCTTTCTTCTTATGTCTTGAGTTTTTTTTCAGTGTCTTAAATTTTCTTAATCTTCATATATTTTTCCTCATTTATATATTCCTGCACACTATAAAAACATTTATCTAGTAGCCAGCTTTTTATTTTTTTCTTGAACTTGTTCACCATGATTGTTTTGAACATATTTGGAACAAAATTGCTAAATACATCTTCGGACACACATTTTGGAATCAACAAACACTGACCCACTAAAACCCCGAGCCCGCCGGTTCCCAATGCAGTACACGCCGCGGTCGGTGTAGCTGCGTGTCCCACTATGGCGGGGTTTCTCACATTGTCGCCGGTGGGAGGCTTTCATCGCTGCAACGAGGTTATGCAACAATTGAAGCTTTGTTAGCTGATTATGACACCGACATCGCGCCGCGCCAGTTCCCATCTCCGCCGACGCCCTTGAAACCGCTGTCGGGTTCGGAACTTCATGTTTGTTCAAGACTAATATATACAATCTTTTAATTTTATCTTGGGTGAATATATTTTCAGAAGTAGGCTATCTTACAGAAGATTGTAATCTTTTGATTAGACATAATAGGTACAATTTAAATATATTCATTTTGTTTATTTTTATGCAAAATTATTTGAATAGTACTTAGGATTCAAACATTATTTTGATGGTAAGATTTGTTCTGAGAAGCTATTATACGTGGGTAGAAACTTAATTTTCCGATTCTATAAGGAACAAGTGTAAACAGCCTTGGCTTATCATTATTTCTTCCTTTGAATCAACTGCCTTAAGCGCAATATTGCTTAAAAAATGTATACTTGCTTATGCACCATTTTTTTGCTTATGCACGCTTTTCTTAATTTCACTGTCTAAACTTTAACAATTCATATTAAGACAATGTTAATTATTTTGGGCTGGACCGCCATGAATTATCGTGATTCGAGTCCATGGGTAGGCCTAATCTTTCTCGACTGCGAAGAAACCTACTGATCAACAAATTACTTGACCGATCAGTACAACCTTTTAAAATTTTCAAGGTCCTCTCTCTAAATTAATGTTCAACATACGATAGTGTTCAGTATATTCCACCAAAAGAGGTGTGAAACCTTCGTCCTTTTAGTAATTAAAATTATGTGTCAATAATTTTTTATAAACTGCAAAGAATGAATTTATTGACAAATCACTACACCTTTTCCACTTTTATTTCAGAATTTGTAAAATTTATTTCAGTTTAGTAACTTTAATTTCAGAAATGGTTATTTGTATTTCAGTTTTAATAATTTTAATTCAGAGTGTACCATTTAAATTTGAGAATGGTCACTTTCATTTCAGAATACATTACTTTTATTTCGGAATAGATCAAATGTATTTCAGTTTTAATAATTTGAATTTCCGAATAGTAAATTTAATTTCAGAACATATCATTTTTATTTTGGAAAATACTAATTGTATTTCAGAAAGAGTTATTTAATTTTAAGTAGTTATCGTATATACTTCAGCAACATGTAATTTGAAAATATTTTCACTGTCGACTTTTATGTGTCAAATGAAAACGGCTCTTTTTAAATTTAAAACCTAATTAATTTATATGGTGGTTGTTTTCTTTACTGTATTTGTTGTTTTTGAAATAAAATTAACTATGTTAATCTGAAGCTTAACTTATTATTTCTGAAATACAATTTACTGTTTCTCAAATTGCATTTATTTATATGAAATTCAATTGAAAGTATCTGAAATGAAAATCACTAATCTGAATTTAATAGCTTGCTTTCTGAAATGCAATTTACTATTTCTCAATTTGGATTTATTAAGATTAAATTCAATTGGCAATGTCTGAAATGAAGATCACTAATCTGAATTTAATAATTTGTTTTCTGAAATACATATAACAATTCTAAAATACAAATGATATTGTCTGAAATCAACATGATTGATTCTGAAATAAAATTGGAAAAGGTGTAGAGAGACGCACATCTGTCTTTTTAAGGCCATATTTCTGCAGTTTCAAACTGTTTACATTTCCATAGTGTTAGGTAAATTTGGTCGACGATTAGTTATTCGACTCTTCGTGTGTTTAGCTATTCAAAGTTTATAAAACTTACTCGACTATCGAGAACCAACTATAATAACCGAGTAACCAACTAACCGACGACGCACCATATACAGTAGTATCATGCGTACCATTTGATCGCATTTTCCCAGTTCTTCTTTACTATCTGCATTTTTACTTTCTCCCCCTATACCATAGTATATGGAGAAAGTATTGTTTTCGTAAAAATTTTCGCATTAGTTTGATGATGTATATATCCATTTTGGAGCACCCTATCCCCCTATAAATGTATATATTGAGAAAGTATTGGTTTCGTCAATATTTTAAAATTTGAGTCGTTGGTAAATTTATCCGTTTTGGTGCCCTCTGAGCCCAAAAAAGGGGGTTTCAAAGTGGTGTGTGTGTGTGTGTGTGTGTGTGTGTGTGTGTGTGTGTGTGTGTGTGTGTGTGTGTGTGTGTGTGTGTGTGTGTGTGTGTGTGTTCCAGGCTTTTTTTCATTTTTTTGAATTTTTGATTTTTAAGGGTAGTTTACCCCCCAAAACCCCCAAAAAAACGTGAAAAATCAAAATTTCTCAAAGATGGCTTTAACGATTTTGATTAAAATTTTTTGGTTTATTAAGATTAAAATTCTGAATAAAATGACACCACCCGCATCTCCGGGGAAATGCGTGTTCAAAAGTTATAGAGCAAAATGTGTTAAAAAAGTCAATTTTTGGATGCAAAAACTCGTGCTGCTCACCTGGTGGCTATGCGACTGAGCCATCAAGATATTAATGTTTTGAGGCTTTTAACACCTTTTCATATTCTTGGGAGAAAGTATGTGTCAGTTATCTGATACCATTTATTTTTAAACGTGTTCAGTTTTTCAAAGAACAGTCGACATTGGAACCAATTAATCGACGAGTCACTTGACCGACGACGTACCATATATTGTAGGAACCATTTAATTGACTTTTCCCTGTCATTTTTTATTGCCTGCATTTCTAAAATGCTATTGTTTTTAGTGTGTTCAGTTTTTCAAAGGACAATCAGCATCAGAACTAATTGATCGACGAGTCAGTTGCACGACGCGCTATTTGTCCGACTTTTCAATTTCCGCGCAACCTTGTGCCGTTTGGGTTTCGCTAGTGTTAAGTAAGCTTAGCTAACAAGTACGGAACCGTCGTGTACCTAGTTAACTGGTTACAGATTGCGTCTTGTCTGTCTGTTGACTGTCTTGCCACAACTGCATCTTGTCGCGTCGCGGTAGGATTGCGGTTTTCGGTTTGGCCATCGTAACCGCAGGGCTGGAGTCGTCAGAACTAAGCGTGTTTTATGAGTTTGCATGCATTTCAAGCTCACTTAAAATGTTCAGTTTTTACAAAATATTCGAATTTGTTTGTTTTATATTTTGCATTTATTGCTTCAGTTTCATGTTACGTTTTGAGTTTCAAGGGTATCTCAAGGTTATAAAATTACGTTAAGGCCAACTACATTCATAAATAGTTATTAAACTCTATAAAATTCTATAAAATTATATTCAAGACGCTTTGTAAAGTATTTGAGTGCAGTATATATTATATTATTCCAATACAATTAATTAGACCTAATATTTTCTCACCTGTATAAATTGTAGGCCTATAACAAAAAGAAATATTGTTGTTGAAAAGAAATATTAAGAACGACACAGAAAAAATTGACTTAATCCAAAACCTTCGTTGTACCGTATGTACTTCTATTATTTTACTTATCGACTAATTTATGGAGTAGTAGACTCTAATTTGTATATACTTTAAAACAAGCAATGTTTGTAAGGGCAAAATGTTTTTTCTCTCCAAGGATTTTTAATTTTTTATGGGAGTTGTGGCCTTGAGGAATCGATTGGAGTTGGTCCCATGGCTAGAAGAGATCCGGTTCGTCCTAGAGCCCTTCGAACTTCCCATGTTATTCTTATGTAGATGTTTTGTCGAAGATTAGAGCCACAAAAATCACAGAATAATTGTGTATATCATTCAACCAATGTATTACTTGTTTAACCTGTGGCTCAACAAATTTATAACAAAGCGCAGCACCCTTTAAGTTTGCGAGTGAGCGAAACGAACGAGCTCGTTTTTCAAAGTAAACATCTGGCGATGATTGGAGTGAACGACCTTTGTCTGAGAAATGAAAGTAATGCTAAATAATTTTACCGAGCATAAGCTCGGTTCTCCTTGTAGGCCTACTAGTTTTCAAAATGTGGATAAAGATCAAATATCCACATTTAAATTAAACTGTGGCAAGTTAAAAATGTAAAGGGTTTTTAATTAATCTTATACTTAAACTGTTAAAGAATTTTTTGTCTGAAGATCCCTAACCTTTTCGGCTTATTCATAAAATGCTTTTTAATTACTAACCCATCAATTCCTCGTAAGGTACAAATAGATTTAAAGAACGATTTAAAACAAAGTTTAAAAAAGTAAGTGTTAACTTGAAACAAGACTGTATTTCCTATTTAATTGACTTTTAAACAAGAGTTCCAAGAATTGTGTAATCATTGAAATAGTAAAGAGCTTGTTTTATCCGAATTGAATGATGAGTTTTTCCCGAAGCAACAATTAGCTTATTTGCTGCGAATCGGAGATCTGTGAAGAAGAACAAACAAGTGGGCGCATCAGCAAGAAATCCTACTCGAAGCGATTAGCTTTTCTTTTGGCGCCGAGAGTTGGATGGTGATTGGCCATTTCCATTGGGATTAATTTTGCTTTAGCTAACTTTTACAACATGAAAGGTACAAGTTGATGATGGAAGTTTAGACGGCAGTGTGAAAAACGCCAAGGTTTAGATAAGTAATTAAGTAATTATTGGCTTGGCAAATTAACATGTTTTATTTAGTTGTTGAAAAAGGTATTTTCTTATGACAGTTTATCGAAGTAAGTTTAAACCTCGAGGAACATTGGAATTTAACAACAAATTCATAAAATTCAAATAAAAAAATTCTCTTCCATACGTATGAGGGCTGACTTGAAATCTCGGTACCTACATTATTGTAAAATGTCATATGTTACCAATTAAAAAATCAATAATAACAAGTTACTCGATATTTTAGGACCTTTCTGATCTATTTAGGAACATTTCTTATCAGACAAAGATCCATAATTATTGTGTTGACGTTTTTTAAGGGCAAGGTCTTTAACTATTTGTGATTAAACACACACGGAGTTCTTTGATATAATTACGCCCAAATCAGTGATGATATAATATGAACTTCTATGTGTTGTAAACTTATTGCCACGCACAGCGGATTGGCTTCGGCCGCGGAATGGGTAACACAAAATTAATTAATTGTGGCAATTATCCAATTATTAGGAGTTGTAAAGTCGACGTTCATCAGTGATTAGGCTGGTAACAAGATGAAATTATTCCTCGCCTTATCGAAAATTATTTCCTCATTTTCAAACCACACATTCTTTCCAAGTTGAAATTGCAGTAAAGTCAGTCGATGGGAATTCTTGCATGATTTTTCAGGCCCTAAACAGTTATTGCGATAACTTTTCCTCCAGTGACGTCATTCTTATAGCATAATCCTCCGTCACGCATTTCTGCGTGCAATAAAACGCAGTTAGTCGCCGTGAACTATTCCTCTCCTAGCCGCTCATCCGCCACTGACGATCCTCGTCGAATACGCTCGTCATCTCGATACGCTGGAGTCAGAGTCATCGCGGCCGCTTTCCTGCTTTCCATCCTCTTGAAGAGTCCTGGATTCAAGCTGTAGAGAGAGCGGTCATTGAAGTTGAATAGATTGAAAAGTTTGCTCCAAATCGTGATTGTAAATGGAGTTTCTGAACTGTGTTTTTTATGTGGTTTGGTTTCTTGCTCATCCATTACGTCAACACAGTCAAGAAACAGTTTGAGACAACATTTAAGGACAATGAAAAATTGGGTCAAAAGGCTAAATGGCCTTTAAAAGAAATGTTTGATCTATTTAGACTATAAGATAGTCGTGAATGAGAGAGATATTCAAGACTTGCACTTTGGTATATAGCCGAGACAATGTGTAAAATAGACACTAAGGCTCGACTTCTGGGAATGTAGCTAAGACAAAGCCATCTCTAAGACAATTGGCTGGACTACCAGTGTGACGGGTAAGGGAAAGCATTGTTATATCCACAGGCGCCACGGCGGTGCCAATAGTATCGACCTGGGAAATGTGGATCCATTCAACCTGTTAAAACAAACTCACCATTGTCAGGTTGATCAATGTATACGGAACCTGATAAGTAGGGACATCCTATGTTAAGAGGGCGTTGGAGTCAATCAAAATTCCGCCTTTCCCCCATAAGAGCAATGTTAAACGGGATGTCAAATAACTCTTTTATTTATAATCAGAAAATAATGGTTTATAGCTCTAAATAAAGGGTTCATCAAGGCGGAGGTTGGTTTGCGAGAGGAACTTTTTATAAAAATTAGTGTTAGCGAATTTCCCTATAGGGAATACGCTATTACGGTAGTAGCCATGGTAAGACCTAAGCCCGTGAACAATGTTACTTTTTCATTTTGTGGTCCCCAGAAGCCAAGTTCATTTTCATATATATGTATGTATATATATATATATATATATATATATATATATATATATATATATATTTGTGTGTGTGTGTGTGTGTGTGTGTGTGTGTGTGTGTGTGTGTGTGTGTGTGTGTGTGTGTGTGTGTGTGTGTGTCCGTGGTACTGATAACTTTTGAAGGGGACCTCCGATTTTGATGAAATTTGGTATGAAGGCGCAAGACTAGGTCTATTTTCATGAGTTTGCGAACCAGCATGATCGGGTTATGGGAACGGGGTTTTATGGGGTTTCAAAAGGGTCAAAAATGGGTTTTTGCATTTTTGGAGCTTAATTTTACAAATTTAACAATTTAAACTAAAACCATATAAAAGATCTTTAAAAAACTAACAATTTAGTATTTTGAATTTTTAACTTGGCTTAACAGGTTACGGAGAAAAGCCAAAAATAGAGTTTCCATGTTAATCTAATGGGAAATCAACAAAACCCTGTATCTCGTTATTTATTGGAATAACTTGATAAAATTTGGTATGTAAATTCAATTTTTGGGGTTCAACTGATATTTGCTTACAACACCCACATGGCGGCAAACCTATGTACTCACCCCTATGGGGTTTATGGGGAAAATGAAAAGAACACCATAACTTGATAATATTTGGTATGTACATTCACTAGGTAGGATTTAAGTGATATTTGCCTACAACACCCATATGGCAGCAAACCTACATACTCACCACCATGGAGTTTATGGGAAAAATGAAAACACCATAACTTGATAAAATTTGGTATGTACATTCCCTAGGTAGGGTTTAACTTATATTTACCAAAACCCCCTTAAGGTGGCCAAATTACATACTCTCTTTCTCATGGGTTTTATGGGGAAATACAAAATATACCATTTGGAAATTCGCTGAGTACGCAGGTCTGCTGCGACGGGGGTATTTTTTACTAATTTGATGTAACAAAGGAAGTTTTTTACTACTTGTAAAACATTTTCTACAGAATTTTATAGATTATTTACAACGAATCGATCTCGCAAAAGAAACGGGGAATTTAATTGTGATTCAAACGCTATTTATTCTAAACCAATCGGACAAAAAATAAAGAAATTATATGACAAATGCCGGCGACAAGTTTAGCATTGCTCTTATGGGAAATAAATCCAACATGGCGGCACTCCAACGCCCTCTTAAAAATGTTGGTTCGTGCCTGACAACTGTAGTAGAATAAAGCGCTTATTCTACTGTGCGTTGCTTCTCTTATTGCCATGGGGAGCGCTTATTTCTACCTTACAAAAAAAGTAAATATTACCATATTTCTTTACTAAAGTAGCAAATCTTTGCAAAATTATTCTAGCCATCTGTTTCCATTCAACCAATCAGCTAACTCCTTCACAAAAAATAAAATTGTGGTGGTGCTTTCTATTTTTTTGAGGACGGATTTTTCACTTTCCCTTAAGGATGTCTAATAATTGGTTTTACAGTCATTGCACTGATTGATTTTCAGTGTCTCGCCAAACAACATTGGTATCTAGTAGTATTCAACAGTATTATTAGTCTACAAAACATTACTAATCAATTTGATCCAGCAAACACCGTACTGTAGTAAGCCTACCCCAGCCGTCCCACTGTCGGTATTCCCGGCTCCATGCACGAGGGAAATTAGCATTCATGTTCCGTGCTGAGGACCCGTGATTCATTCTCTCTCATACTGTACACAAGTCACGAGTGTTGCTTGCATACTGTAACGAACTGTCCAACTTGGCCCGTCATGTTTACAATATTTAATATCCGTAAGGCTGAATGAAATCCTGCTTAGCGTTATGGAAATCGTATGACTCAATTATCTACTTAACTTGTCTTTTATTACTTTATTAACCCTCGTTGGACTTTATTAACCAGGTTGGATTTTTATCAAATAAAATTAAACTGAGCAGCAATTGATTAAAAATAATAAACAAGTCCATACAGTATTTCAGAAGTACAGAGTTAGTTTTTATTGTTTCAGATCTGCAGGAAAATTTTAATACCATAGATCAACTGAACCTCGTAGAAAACCACTAACTGCATGTTATTGCTACCTTAAAACTAGAATGAGTAGAATTTAAATAAAATAAGGAGAAATTATGAGTAATTGTATTTAGATTTTTGTAGACTAGCACGTGTACAAAATCCCAAATACTGCCAGTATTTAGGTATTATTTAATTTAGCACCATATGCATATACAAAAAATTAGCAACTATTAATAAATTACTATTACTCTTTTGTATCCAAGGAATGTATACAGTTCGTTGACTTGCGCCCATAGGTTCGCACAAGTTTCAACCACTAATTATTAATAGTCAGAATCCACTACAAGTTAATCTACAATCATTTTTATAATTTAACATGTCGAACATTCTATATTTAAATAGTCATACCAAACTATGAAATATCACATGCGAACTCCCCATCTTGAAAATCAATACTGTTTTCTATAGACCATTTTTTTTATTAGTAAAAATTTCGTTTTGCTTCCAATTGTTGTAGATGTTTCCCAGAAAACCTCGGTGCCATTTTCAGTTTTATGCGGAGCAATAAAATGCGACGAAGATGTTTCGGAGAACGGAGAATGCGATGATAGCGCGGCAACGGTGCGGCGTGTCCTATATATTAACAACATCGTCCCACTTTATGCCGTTGTTCATAGGTGTTATGTAGTTAGTACGTGGTTCTATATATACAGTTAAATAAATTCAAGGTGTGTCATACTATAGGAATTTTTTCTAATACAAAATGTAGCGATCTATTGCCGTTGCACCTTACCTGCCTGGTCAGACAAATTCCATTGCGACTTGGTGAAATTTTGTCTTACTGTACCTTACCTAAAAACGATTAAGCAAGAGTACGGAATTTGGCCGCGTCGAAATATTTTATAAAATTAAATAATTTATGCAGTAGCCTAAGCAAGATATACAATTTAATGAATTGGCATAAAAATGAAGTTGATACATGATGAACAAAAGAACAGAATATCATATAAATGACATGTAAAATTTCTAAGATGGTTTTTTTTTAATTATTTTGTCAGTAATTAGAAAAACTAATTTAATAAATACCGAACTTTATGTTTTTAGGCCTTTCTAAAATATTTTAAGCAGTTACTGAATGTAAGGAAAGAGAAGTGATTGATTTAAGACCACTTTGAAATCTCTTTGAAGTCTCTTCCTTATTTTATCCTGATGGTTTTTGAACTCATGAAAAAACTCTTGCCCTCCATCGGGCATGTATTAACAGTGAGCATTATCAAATTAAGGGTCTCCTTTCAAAAGTCATTGTGTTATTAGACACATTCATATCAATGTTTTCAATTTCAAAACAAACTATAGTAATGTCCTTTTTATTTCGGGAACCGTAAAACTAATGATAATAGTCTTGTTCGAGGGCTTAGGAATACTGTAATATCCAATTTACACTTTATTTAACCATAAGCTATTAAATAAATTAGGTTCATGCGCAGATTAAAACAATCCTAGCTTTCAGTCCTTATTGGTTTGATAAAATATATAAACGTCCTAAAACCATCAGTCATACAGGCCAATCAGTTATACCGCTCTCAACTAGAAAACAACCAAGAAAAGATTTGAATAATTCAAGTAACAAAACTACAAGCATTGCCGTTATTTATTCTATGCACACTTCCGCTCGATTATGCAGTGGAAACTAAAAAGCTGGACTGAGGAAATTGAGTTTGTTTCGATAGGAAATTGAATAAGTTTCTTCGAGTGGACTATTTATACATTTTAATGTGTTGAAACAATAATAAATAGTGCTTCCAAAAAAATGGCTTGTCTTTACTTTTCTTGAATATAATTTAACTTACTAAACATCGTATTTGATTAGGTGGACGAATGGGCTCATTTCCATTAAACTACAACAAATGTAATTACTGTAATGTTACAGTTTTTAGTGGTATTTTACTTCACTTGAACTGAATTTATAAGTGTTTTATAGTGTAAAAGAAGTTTGCATGTAATGGTTGTGGATAGTAAAAAATTCAAATCTATACTTATTTAATACGCTAAGGGTTTTTTTGTCTTGAGAACTCCTCCTACAATTTTCACCCGATTTTCAAATTTTTGGTGTCGTTGGATAGGGCTTGGTCTGTAGTTGTTTCCGCCAAAAACTGGTGAGAATCTGACGGAAAATAAATGCGTTATCCACCACTGAAATCTCAAAATTTCCCATTTAAATAACATTGAAATTGAATAAAGCATTTTAAACATCTGTTAATAATCAGCTGTAAATACGTGTAGATTTGGTGATTGCAGATATTCACAATATTGGATTGGTCGGACGTCAATGATTTAGAGATAAAAGTAATATTTGTATTGTATTAAAGTAAATTGCTCGATTTCGAGCAACACGTTTACTAGTCTCTATAAAAAAGTGAAGTATACAATTAAATTATATCTTAAAACTCACAGTATAACAGTTGTTTACATAATTATTACAACCACGATGGACCGAAAATTGTCTAAGTGTAAAGAAATAAAATTAAGCACTAGTTTACATTATTCCGGATATTCACATTCATTTACTGTATTTGTACTGCCCGTTTTTATGATTCAATGAAAATAGATTACAAAAAGAATTATTCTGTGAGATTTTTTAGTGTTTCGTAAAAAAAATTTAGCCAATAATTTTGATCAATATAACTATTTCCAACAATGTAACAAAAAATTCAAGGCAATTAAAAAATGAATAAATAAAATGCCAAATAAAGTCAAAGCAACAAGGGGTTAGAGCAGTGAAGTAAACTCCTGCACGTTCGTGATGCAACCCGCATGCTGTCTGTGTTTTGCGTCTTGCGGCGAACGGGCGCCGTATGTTTTGTCATATGTCCCTCGTTCACTAGTTCTGTGGAGGGGTTTGATGCATGATTCTTCCGATGGAAATGCCATAAAAGAGTAACGGAATGCAAGTGGTTGAACATGAAAATTATGTGAAAAGTTCAGAAAATGCTTATTTTTTGATTTGAATAAAATTCGTCACACTCTACGTTACTCATGTATATTAAAGTATGTTGTGGTTGTCTCATCATAATCATTTATGTTTTATAGTATACGATTATTTCCCATTTTATAAAAAAAGTTAATTTGAACATATTTAATAAACAGTTAACGGCACACTAATGAGGCGATATTTCAATGACGTGTTTTCTTACTTAAGTTGTAAGTAGGAATACAATAGCATGGGTATATTTAAACACCCTCACATTTGAAATAATTTCTCTCCTATAACTTGTGTTTTACATAGGTATTTACTAATAATCAACTTGACCACGAAGGTCGCAGCGCGAAAACTGCATTTGCAACGGACCTAATTAGAATTACAATTATTATTGAGACCCAGTGGTACCATGTGGCCGAGTGGTACCATTGCTCCGAGGAATTAGATAACATTTTCGATTTAATAGATTTATCAGTAAAGTAAAACATTTTGTACATTTTTTAAATATATCCAAATAGAAAAACGTGTGAACCCTATTTATCAAATCTGAGTTGATATTTAGCTTAGTTGGATTATATAGTTGTCAAAAATTCACCATTGTTAGTAAAACTAAGTATTGTCCAAACGCTAATTTTTCTACTTGTTTATGGGACACTATGACTTGACTATTATTACTTTAAAGTTATTCAATTTTTAGTTTTATACTTTTAATATTTTTAAAGAGTTTGGCAGACCTCTTTTTGCCTTATTGCCCCGTCCACTACCAATTACTTTGATTTTCAAGCCCAGTAGAGTAACACAAGAAACTGTTCATGGCCTAAAATAATCTTCACGGCCTACCTACATGTAATTTTTTAAATATTGTACCCATTAATACGATAAAGTGAAAATAATTTCAGTAATTGTTTTCTAAAAAGATTAAATTAATTCATAAAATCCAAACGAATGTCTGATGTAAAAATAGTCATTGGCAATACTTTGAAAAAAATACTATAAACATAGTTCGACTCTTATTTCGCAACTTACTAGCTACGTCAGGGAATTTTCACCCCGGAAGCAGTAAGGTTGGCAACAGTGCATTTCCGCTTTGCCTCATTACAGGAGAAACGCCAGTTACCAGCTGTTTTGCTTAAACGGTCGAGTCACGCTTTGGAGGTCTTTGATATTGTAGGCCTAATCGGAGCTCTTTGGACGCTTCGCCAAGGTGAAAGAATTCAACCATTTCACTACTCTATTGCCGCCAGGCCTACCAATTACATTCTACTAATGATAGTAAAATTAAATGATAGTAAAATTAAATGATAGTAAAATTAAATGCTCAGTTAGGCTTAATAAGTCTAATCCTCATACAAAAAATGGTACAATGCTGAGCTAAAAAATCTCAAAAATCTGTGTCTTGATATCTATTAATATTTTAAAATAAGTAGTTGTGATAGATTTAAAGTGCATGTAATCGACAATCGACTAAGACGATGGTATAAGAATGAACAAGTGCACGTGTTGCTCGATATCGAGCAATTTATTTTTATACAATACAAAAGTAACATTTAGTTCTAAATCAATGACATCCGAACAATCCAATTTTGTGAATAGCAGTGATCACCAAAAACTACAGGTGTACTAGAATCAAGTAAATAAACAATTTATTTGGTTTACTTTAATATAGTTTATCTCAATTTATAGAATTACTTATTCCTCTGCAATCGGCAACACTAATTCGCGAAAGAAAAAAAGTCGTTTTCCAGCCCAAAGGAGGAATCAACAGTTTTCGCGGCAAGTGTAAACGGTAAAGTGGAAACTAATCACTGGTAAGTTCCCCCTTCAAATTGCTGCCTCGTTTTGTTTTCCTTTCTTCTATTTTTGTTTTCTCTCTTTTATTTTTGTTTCCGTCGTCCTCTGCTACTCCTCAAACAACCTAATTGGTTTTACAGACCTTTAGCGCTATATTGTTTCGCTTTTCGGTTTTTAACTTTTCCTGCGCTTCCAAGAATTAATTTGTTCTTTCCAATAGTTATTTTAATGATCCTGACGACTTAATGCAAGATAAAATTGAAATATTTACTTTGATATTAAAGTATGTGTTTTGGCAAATAAGATTGAAAAGTTTTAAGCTCAGACAAACAGTGGAAATGTAACAAATAATATAATAACTTGTCGTTTGAATTTTCACAACGCCTGCAATCCATTCTTTTTAACACAGCGTATACTAGAGCGCTGCGGGTTGCTGCTGCAGGATACACGGCGTCCTTTCAACAATACTACTCAATCATACTGTGAAACTAAAGTCAGATTACGTGTTAAAAACCTTTAATAAACTTACGACATATGATCTACGACAGAAGTCTGAATGATTTCTTAGCGGTACTATGATTTGGTTTTTAAAACTCCTGAAAGATTAAAATATGTTAAAAACAAATCAAATAATTGAATAGAAATTACATTCTTAATCATTCGGTTTAAACATATTAAGTAGCATATCGAACTGCAGACCTAGTATTATTCTTGCTGAGCAAAATAATAATGGGCAAACAGTATTTTTAACATGGTTTAAGATAAAATATACAACTTACTTACTAGCTTTTTATATCGAAAAAATAACTTGACCCTCACTAGCAAATCGAATTAAATCTCTCAGGTTAGCATTACACGAAATAGTTCAGTGTGTAATGGGTCATTAACATATGAAAATTAAGTGTGGTTGTTTTTATTTTGCCAGTAGAAATAGCTTAGAAACGGTCAAATATTTAACTCTTGCCAAACGAAGGCGTAACGATGCCACGCGTTAAATTTTAAACACAAGTGTACATCATTAGAATATGTACGTTCACACGATAATGATTTATTTTTTTGCACTCACTTGTGTCATTACAATATTAAATGTTGTACAAATTCACCTTATTTCAACAATTTTTGTTGTTGTTTTTTTAAAAATAACATTCTTAAAAAAAATGTTAAGAATGTTACTGTAGAGAACATTGCTGATTTAGTTTTATATTATACTTTTACGTCAATAATAATGGAATAGTATGTGATTGAAAGTAGATTGGAATGCCTATATTCAGAATATATAGACTGCATTTTTCACACCAACTAAAATACACATAACATGTGATAGATATTTTTCTATGTATTTGATTAACTTTAATTTTTTCAAACTTTTGAAGCAGAGATCTTCTATGGTCAATGGAACTAATTACATTAAGCATGTTTGTTTTACACAGTAGATTTCAACGACAGTTATGATTGACTTGGTCAGAGGTAGAACTTAATGGCGAGAAAAACTTGCTGCGTATTGTATGTAACTTGCTTTTTATTTTTGAAATTGCAACACAAGACTCTGATAATTTACCACCCACCCTTGTTTTACGGTTGAGAGCCTATTCAATAAATCCAGTAGTAAAAGGTCCATTCCAGGAGCAAGACAAGATGGTCAGTTAGACAATTCGATTAGGGGGCAAGATGTGTGTAAATAAATAACACCGCGGGCTGGGCCGGCAATAATGTTTTACACCCACTAACGCCCTGTGTCCGGTGTCCCGTGTCCCATTTAGTGTCCTATCCGGTGTAATGCAATTTGGACACCCCAACACCCACACCGCGGCTGATTGTTTCGGGGAAAACAACACGGCGATTAACAATACGGCAGTGGCGTGAAAGCTTTTATCTGTATTTATTAAGTTAAAAAGTTTTAGTATGTTCAAACCGTCTCATTGTGTACCTTGATACCTTTATTGAAATGGCGACCTAACTAAAATAAATAGGTAGTTTAAACCCTTAAACCAAGTATGAATGAGATATTAGTGTAGGATGATTGTGGCGCGATCTTGTAGTCTTGTTACTTACTAGGCCGACATTCTCATTAGACATGTAGGACTGTTGATTAATAATAGTCAATGTTAATAGCCCAACAGCCAATGGTATTTAGGTACCTACAGTACAGTTTAACGTGGGATCCGAACCACAATGTTGACCTCATATATATGAATTGGTCTAATTTAATGGTCTTTATGGATGAACTAGTATTCACTAGTGCCTCTTTGTTTGATGTTATCTTTTGCAGTATTTCTACGAAGAAGACATTTACCGACAGTTTCTATAAAAGTGCAACTTATATCTTAGTGTGCGCTCTATGAGGTTATTCAATTTTACGAGAAATCAACAAACGTGAAAATTTTCCGACTGTTACTTTAAAAGGTGATCGTTTGCTGACTTACAGGAAGCAGAACAGTTTATTGCTGATGCTTGGTATAACCTTTCTCACCCTGTGAATAATTTTGCGTACTGTCCACAATTTTCAGCAAACATATCCTAACTAAAAACACAAATATCAATAATTAATACCTAATAGGTAACATACGTCGTGCATCCTTAAAAATATGTTATTTTGGCAACACTGACAATCTGTTAGATTGCTTGACGTTTTGTGTGCATCTATACACGTATACTTCGAATATACATCAGTGTTTGAGGAGGGTCTAGCCTATAGATAGATCAAGGCTACATTAGATAGATCATAGACCAATTTCATCAATGTACACCGACAACGTATGATAACTTTTAAGGCCTAACCATTCATGTTCGACGTTTATAACTTTTTTTGCAATGTTAACTTCGTGCTCAAAAATTTTGTGCTACACTCGAGAAAATCGTCAGCAGCTTGTATGTAAACCTGCTTAACTCTCGGTGAGGCCAAGTGCTACTTTGCTCACTAGTATTACACAAATAACCTTTGACTATCTCGTATTACATAAATCATAAATTGTTTTGAACTAACAAACAGTAACAGAAAATATCGTATAATCAGCCTTCAAACCGTTGGTGTTATTTGACAAAACTGACAGTAGTTATTTAAACGTTCGCATAGTCCTTGTATTTTTACGTAGACCTAGGACTATACATGTTATGAAATTCTCATCTTGGAAAACTATGCTGGACACGTTTTATGTGAGCGATTGGCTAGTCCCCCCTCCCCCACCACTTATTGCAAACCCCCCTTTCACATAAAACAGAGTGGAGAAATATTGCTATCACGCAAAGCGTTATTCAGGGACAAACAGTGCCGCTTTAAAATGTTCCACTTTTGTATAATTTTATACATTAGTAAGGTTTTGATTACTCGTTTATTAAACAAATGAAACATTAAAAAATAATAAAAGAAAATAAATAAAAACAGTACTAAATAAAATAAAGTACTGATAGGTAAATAATTACCTACCCACCAAATGTGTAGGCTATACCCTACGTACATCCAGGTTAGACAAATTAGAAAATGCATTCATTGTAATGTGGGTTAAGTATTTTAATTGTGATACAGTAACAAATTATGCTGAACACCATTTACCTGCAAATTTGTTGTTATTTACAATCGCCAAATATCGTTTTTCCTCACATGAGTGGTGAGCAAACATACGATTGGATAGGTCTCACTAATTTCTGCTGGATAACATTTTACAGCATTTATTGCTGAATATTTCTTGAAAATGTTGGTAAAAGTGTTTAGGGTTATTTTAAAAGCGTTATTTAAATCCGGGACATTCATATGGTAATTGCTACATGGTTTCCAAGAGACATTTTAAAGGGTTCGTTTCATTATTATTGTGAATGTTTTAGTACCAGGGGGACCGAGCTTAAGCTCGGTAAAATTATTACTTTCGTTCTCACACAAAGCTCGTTCGCTCCGCTCACTCGCCCTCTTCCATTTTGAAGATGAGCTCGTTCGCTTCACTCACTCGCCAGGCCGAAGGGTGCTGCACTTTGGTATAATTTCCCTTAACACATTGGTTTATATGTACAGTTATCCGCTGATTTTTTGTTCAAACTCTCCATAAGGATAACATGGAAACGGAAACTTTAAAGTACTCTAGCGCGAAAACCGGATTTTCCCAGCTATGGGACCAGCTCCAATCGATTCCTGGTGGCAAAACCCCCAAATTCTATAAAAAAAAATCCTTGGAGCGGAAAATAATTTTGCCCGTACAAACGGAGCTTGTTTTAGTGTATAAGATAAGATACGTGAAGGTGTATCACACAGAATTTAAATTTATTCGCATTGTACTGTAGACAGTAGGACTATAGGGAATACGCTATTTTATATATAAAGATCTTTCCCTAACACCACACAGATTCTTCCATAGAACCAATCATATACTGCAGCTCAAAGTAAAAGATATTCATAAGCAATACCTAGAAAATCCGTTTTAGATGACACAGGTGAAACTAAACGTTGACAAATTTGAAGAATGTTTGAAAAACATTATTTAATTTTTTTACCATTTGGTCGCTACATCTCAAAATTAGACAACGGAATCGTTGACGGATGTCACAAAAGCCACTTTTTTTATCCTATATATACGATAATAGGATATATAGGATTATAGGATATATAGGATATATAGGACGCTGATTTGAACTCTTATCTGTCAAGGATATCTAAGGTCTGTCTTTTCTGTCAAGGACTTATAGTAAGGAGATACGAGAATTTAACAAATAATTAAAATTTTGATTCAATTTATTTTTTATTATTTTTTATTGCATTTAAAAAATCTAGATGTTACAATTTGGCTGAAGAGCAAAACAAAAAATTCAGATTCATGGTCGATTTTATTAATCAAAATAATGAATGAGTTTTTTTTCTTTTAAATGTTTATCACTTTGAAATATATCATTCTTTCTTAATTTCCTCAATATAGCCCTAATACTTTTAACACATGGAATTCCAATTGTTTAGGTACAAAAATATTAAAGTTTGATTAAATTGATTAAAACGTATCGAAATATTACAAAAATCGTAATTTCAGTCTGCAGGGTTACCGAGATACGGCAAATAGTCACAGGACGTTCGTTGTAGTAAATTAAAAGGTATTTTGCTAAAATTGTAAACATAACTTCAAACTTAAAAAAAAATTTTAGAAGGTTTAACATTTTTCCTTTAAGAACTTTTTTCTTGGGTTTATTTCTACGAGTAATTTTTGTGATAAATTTCAAGTTTCTATAGCTTTACCAGATTTCTATGACTTAAGTCAATGAGGACCCAATGTGGCTGTAGACTATAGTTTATTAGATGGAAATATGCACAATTGACTGCCACCAGTGAACCTCTGCAATTTTGTTTAAAAAATATGTACACAAATCATAATTTTCCATAATTTATGTTCAATATTAGTGTCTATTTAAATACATTCAATTCAATAAAAACTTTTTTATCTTATTTTCGATATCAGGCAATAAGAGCCAATAGGAACCTTAATTCAACACCATCAATTTACTTTGAAAAATCAGTAGAAAAATGAGTTTTTAGGTAGGTGTTTATTCGAAAAACTGAGTGGCCATTTGACATCTATATAACTTAGGACTGTATGGAACGCAAATTTCATTGATTCCGGAGTTCCGCTAAACTTCCTTGCATCACCACAGGTCACAGGGCAGGTCACCGCATGAAACAAATGACAAATTAATATTAGAACTAGTGGCTCATAGGGGCAAAAGCCCCTAATCATAAAATTAAAATAGCATGAACGAAACCGGATGACCAATTCTTCACTATGAAAGTTTCCAGAAAATTTAATCTTTATTTATTTTAATAATACCATACCGTTTGAACAGGCTATTCGCCCCCAAAGCACTCTTTACAATCCTGTGCTTAGGCCACCGGTTTGTAAATGCTTCTGCCTGTTGTTAAACTTATATCGATCTATGAAAAATATGTTTTGCAAGAAATCATAGTCCCTTTAAGCTATGACGGCTTTTTAATATAACATAGAAAATCGGCAATGAGAAAAAAATGACGGATGTTCAGCACCCATTTTAGAGTCAATTAACTTTCAATATTTTGTATCATATCTATTTCATTGTCTTGTTTGTCCTAAAATTAAATGGATGGAGTTTATTTGGTTCACCACAATGATTGAGTACTGATCCTGACAAATGCGTCATCTGGTCTTTGTCAGTCACAAGTAGGGTCGGTGACTGCTTGCTAATAATAAATCCAAACAAATAAATACATTTTAAATAATGTTTGTTGATTTTCATTTTTTTCTGGGATAATTTGACCAGTTGGACGCACTTTAGCATGTAGATTTTTTACATTCTTGATATTGTCTTCTTGCTATTTAATTTACTTGACCAATGTTTAGGATGCCCAGTAAAATCCATTACATAATTTTTTAAGTAGCTCCCTTTTTTCGATTAATTTGTGCACTTCAAATTTCCAAATAGTAGCACCCACAGTTTTATTGAATTATATAGACTAAGAGCTGGATAAAGTTTTGAAGTGGTTCAAACATGAATAAAAATGTAGGCCCCTACGTACCTGATCTACATCGCATGGCACATTCCACTCGTTTTTAAAACAATAGAATTTAAGACTCTATTACAATGAACTTGTAATACATGTAAATCCATATTTAATGTTCTCATATTTTTTAACGAATTTTAATGTTAAAAGTGGGCTAAAGGGTCAGTCCTAGTGGACGTTGCTGACTCTACCTGAATACGTTTTGCATTGTTATTCGATGTAAATCACTATGGATAACAAAAATAACAAAAACGCTGGTGCACTTCAGCACGTGTGAGACCCAAGACGCAGGTAGATTATGGCGAGGAAGTAGGTTTGGCCGCAGAAAGTAGGCATTTTAATTAATAAAAGCTATTCATTGGATACGTTCATAGCACGCGTGCCAGAAGTTTCAGCGGCTGCCGACAGAGGCTGTCAGTATCAGGGGTCTCACGGGACAAAAATTCATCGTGCAGTGCTTCATCTGTTCCGATTGTTTGCCTTTGTTTTAAGTCCGATAAAAGTGGGAGGGGTTTTAATTAAAGATAGAGACGAGCTAAATGACCTATATAACAAATAAAAATAAAAAATAGAATTAAAAATATAAATTAAAATTAAATTAAAATGGGTCATATAGCCGAATTCTCTATCTTACATTAAAAGCTATACTAGGCCTACTGTAGAGTATTGCTGTATTTATAATCCCTCATTTACTGAAACATTGTTTCCAAAGGGAATTATTTTTGTTTCAACATTAGTTTTCTTAGTTAAGCTAGGAAATTTAGGATAAAAAATCAACAGAGGCCGATGTGCTTATACTGCACATTGAATCTTGTAGCTAAAGAATGCCTCCAAATGGACGTGACGTAGGTGGCAAATAGGTGTTTTTATGATGCTCAACTGAATAGGGGACATTAAAAAGTTGATGTTTAGGGTGGGGGATGGGTACCCTCTAAAGTTATGTAAGAGAAAATATTCTCCAATGAAATATCCTTTTCATATATGAAAATGACGTAACGCCAGAAAAAAGGAAACTATACAAATTTTTTTGCGAGTAGGTCTTGATCCTTAGCAACGCGTCGTAAGAGAGTTGGGGTATGTGCTCCAAAAGTACTTGCCCAAAACGATTTTTGAAGTTATGCAATGAAATATATCATTTTTAGTACCTACTAATAGTAGTACTAACGCCTAAGGTTTCAATTTTTAGATAAATAAAAAGTTCAAATGATGAATTTTTCTTCGTTTCAACCCTTTCCTCGCAATCACAACTCATTACATCTTACACCTCCCCCTCACTAACCACGTGACCATTGTTGCAGGTGCAGCCGTGTTGCGGGCGGCGTCGGAGGGGTGGTATCGCTGCGCGGTGGAGGGGGCAAGCGCTCGCCCCCTCCCCTCCCCTGCCGCACCGTCGCGCCGCTCAGTCGCCGGCGAGCCGCCGCCCATGTCACACCGGGGAGTGTCGCCGCCGCCGAGATGAAGCTTCGCGAGCGTCTGGTGATCGGTGCGTCTGTCAGCCTCGTGCTGTTCACGCTCGCATTGGTCGTCGACCTGCAACTGGACCTGGGGATGAGCGGGCAGCACCTGGCGCCCTCGCATGGTCGGATAAAGTGAGTAGACGAATTGTGAGAGTAAATTAAGTTAAAGTGATAAGTAAGTAGCTTCCAAGACGCGATTTAGGGGTGTCGTGTCGGATTGGGTCTATCAACGTTGTACAAAATTTCAATACTAGTGCAATATGAGGTGGAAAATCGGCAATTAGAACGAGTAGAAGATTGTTTGAATTTGTTGGACGATGTCAAAGTGATAAATAGCTTTCAAGGGAAACTTTAGAGGAGTCCCATGGTCCGGATATGGACAAGAACCATTTAGTTATCCTCTAACAGACTTAAAGAAACGTTGTGCACAATTTCAACATCCTAGCACAATTTAAAATTGGAGAATTGGTAAAGAGCGAAGTGCTTGTATTCTCATGTTTATAGACCCAAATAAACGTACTAGAATTTTAACACTTCCATAATGGAAAATTTGAGAATTATTCATGAGTTAGTGAGGGGTTTGTATGGATTCCTATAGTGTTAGATCAAGATCTAAAACGTTTTTCTTATTCGGCCCCAAAAATCGTTGCTGAATCAAAGTGAGTAGAAAACTGTGTCAAAGTATTGTATAGATACGAGTTAAAGTATGATAAAGCTTACGAGAGAGATTTTGGAGGAGCTGTGTGATTTGGTTAAGAATATAATCATTTGGGTTTCCTTTAAAACTTTTCTTCGTCCGTGTAAGGCACGGCGCGCACTACTTCGGAATCGGCTCGGCTCGGCCGGAATCGGAAATTTGCTTTGCATGTAACTTAATGGATCGGCAAATGCCGATCCGTGCCGTGCCGTTCCGATGTAGTGCGCGCGTCTACATTACATTACACGCAAAGCAAACTTACTCACCGGGCCGATTCCGGCCGAGCCGAGCCGATTCCGAAGTAAAGCGCGCCGTGCCTAAAACCACTATAAACATGTCTCGGCATTCCCCTGAAGTTAGGAAAATTTATAAGTGTAACTGAGAATTAGCCTATATTTTCAAACTATTCAGGTAGTTACTTTTGTACATTTCAATACTCCGCAATTGAAATTAGAGAACTGTCCAAACAAACAGCGTAAAAATTTCAACACTAAGCACTATATTTGGACCCAAAGTAATCAATGTTGTAAAACACACGTGCAGTACGAAAAATCAAATGAGTGATAAGTGAATCCGTAGTTTTAAGGTTTATATACGTTATTATCAAAATTGCTAAAGACGGATTGTATGTGGCGTGAAAATTCTTCAAAGTGTTTCAAATTTCGTTATCAATGTCAATCTGAAGTTCAGTAAAATAACATTATAAAAGTGTAATACTATACTTTACAGAATATACTAAAATATGGTTTGCTTTAATTATAAGTATTGTAAATCATAACTATTTCAATTTTACAATTTTATAATATCATCCTAAAGTAAGTAAAGTACCTATATAAAAGCTAATTATAGTTTTATAAATAGTACTAACAAAAGTAAGTTAGTGTGAAAATATCACACTAAATGTAGTAGATTTCAAAGTAACCTGTTTAAGAACGCAGAAATAATAATCAGTAACCGTTGTATTACAATATTTTTATTAATATTCCTAAAAGCTAAAATATAAATAACTGTGAGCAACTATTAAGACGAGAAATTAGTCCGTAATATCACTAACAGTTTCGACGAGTTCCACGATTGCAACCTATAACTTCACAACAGTTGACTTGAACGGTCAATCTATGAAATATTGGCCACCAATCACTAATGCAATGTTATGTTCATGGTTTTGTCGTGAACGTCAACGATTGACAATAGTAAATGGATTTAACCCATTTATTCTGTTCAATGCTCATGTAGTCACTCTCATTGTGTGCGCCGGGCACTGGAAAAAATTTTAAACTTTTTTGAATTTCAAAATGATATCAACGTAACAATAAATGTATGTTATTGTGAAGGATAGCCTTGCTTTGTTGTAATTCATTTTAATATCAAACATTGATTCACGATCACGATAAAAAACGAATAATAAGGTGTATTAATATTTACTCATATTATAATAGAGAGTTTTGTTTTAAAATAAAATAACTCCCATTTGTTTTATTCGCTTAAGTTGATTTAAAGTGTATATTTTGAGAGATAAAATTTAAGCAAATAATTTAATTCAAGTTATAATTATAGACAAATAACAAGTGTTACAGTAAACTGAAGACAATTAGTTAAGTACTGTATAAAATTTGTTTTTTGTAGGATTTTGTTCTCCGGAACAAGTGTGATATACAGTATTGGGTTATCTAGGAACTCCGTTCTTCGTGTTAAAGTGCTCAAAGTTGATGTTTTACGCTGACATTAAAATCCAAAGTACGTAGGAAGGTCGTATAGATAACAATACAGTGATTAAGTAACTTGCAAAAGTAGTCATTTTTAGTCGAAATCTGCTGTCAGACAAACCAATGTTAAAATTTCAAATGCATTTTAATAGTCCTAAAAATAAAAGGTTACAGTATTTATTCAAGTTAATTATCTAATCCTTTCAATAAACAAATAAAACTAGTTTCTTTGATTTTACAAACTGCTGTGTTTACTGACTGTACACATGCGGGGCGTCTTTACATAAAGTAATTACTGTAGAAGTTCCAAGATCCGCTCCAGAAATTAACTTTACAAATAGAACATAGACTAAGTTTCTTTAACGATTCGTCACTGCTAGGCGTCAAATGTCCACAATGCAATACAGTTTATTCTTCACAGGGGAAGTATTTCTATTTACTTTCAAAGCGTGAAATGTAGCAATTGTACGCATTTTCAACTCTTCAAACGTGTCTATCTAGCTAGACTATGAGATCAGAGGGGCTTACGGGTACAGAGGAGTGGCTGTACACTATGCAATGTATAATGTATATTTGTATTAAAGAATTTGTATTATTTTTATTGTTCGAAAGTACCTAAGCACTAAGATGAATAAGCACTAACTTATTTTATTTTATTTTTTTTTGTATCAACAGCAATTTTGGAAATGATAACTGTGTAAAAATACGGTTAACTTACTAACTACAGTACAAACGCTGTTTTCTTACCCATATATACTCCTAATTAGTTCGCCCCTTCAAGCAAGTTATTTTTTACATTTTTATCGAGTAATATTAGTTCTCAAGGAATACTAAGGATATTACATCAATATCAATAAAACGTTATTTTTCAAAGTTACTTCTGCTTTGTGTTCGCTTTGTTAGGCTTATGCACTTAAGTACGAGTCATTAAAGGCACTGTAAACTGATGCATGATTTTACACAGTTAATTGCGATTCCAGATTATGGTAATCCGGTTCCACGTATCCAATATCACTACAGCATATTCGACAACGTCCTATGATTTTCTGCCGAATTAATTATAATGACGTTGTCTAAATCACATTGTAAGCAAGTAAAACAGCAAATTGTAAATATTGTTGTATGTTGTTATTTTAAAATTAAAGGTCAAATGAAATTATTGAGTTCGAATAAAAAAATTGTTGCACGACTGTAAATAAACAATACTACACCGACACCTGACTCAATATTTTGCACCGGTTCTGTGCTCATCTTCCTTGCGTGTTTGATTTAACATATACCGTGTTGTGGTGTATATACTAATAACCTATGTGTGTAACGTATCAATATCAATAAACACATATGTTTTTTAAGACAGGTCCTTCAAGCTACAAATCGCGAAATGGCGTTCTTAAGTTAAATAAATTAATTAGGCCTACTTCTTTAAATAAAAGGTCGGTGCACGTTTTAATTTTATTTTGGTATCCATGAGAAAACATTACAAAATGCAATTGATCATGTGCCAATAGTAGAAATAGAAATCAGCTTAAACATCGTCAGCTTAAAATAGAAATTTATATGACCAAATAATGTGAATTTTTCGGATTTATAGCTATCCTACAAAATAAAATAAATCTCATTGTATATCATTTTTAGTTGAAAATGCTTAATTTAAAGTTTACTCTTAACGGAACTTAAAGTTTTCTATAAGAAGGGCATTTAATTTTCTTTTAAATATTAGTTACAACTATCCAAATAATTCATACAAGTGGCCCACTTGTTGTTTAGGAGCTTTATAAGCCTTTCATATTTCCATAAGCCTTTCAATAGTAACCTTATTTTTTCACACTACTACCTAGGTGAACGATGTAATTCTTGAACATTTGTTGTGTAACATGATTTTTTTTAGATGGTAGGCCTACACAATTATTAGGTTTTCTAAAAAATTGTGCTAAAGTTGTGCTAATTTCACCAAATTACAGTCGGAGACATATTGTAATATAAAGTCGAAAGTATATCAATAAATATTCAAAGCACAACAAATAAAAATATTTAAAATTAATTTTATTCTAGCAACAAGAAACATAACAAAATTTATATTATTTCAAATAAAAATTCCCCTTAGTTTTAAAAATGTTTGCTAGAAAACGTTTACACTTTTTAAATTAAAATCATTCGTCTCAACATAAAAACCAAAGTTTTTGCTCATCCATCACTTCTTTGAACGCTACTGCATTTACAAAAAAAATTAACGGTAATTTGTTGTGGTGCGAAAGTGGTCCAGATTCTCTGGTAACATGCCATATAGCCGAGTTGAACTTTGACCTCCCGTATCTCTCAATTAGACATTGTTGAACAGTGACAGTACTATAGTGGCATTTGCGGGGTTTGTTTTCTTGCTTTTATAGTTTCGCTGTATAAGCTCTTTGTTTTTCACGTCCAGTGAGAAATGTAATGAGTTTAGTATCCGCTATTGTAAATTGCACGCAATGAGAGTTGATGCATTGTTGCCACATCTACCCAGTAACCGATTGTACACTGAACACTGTAAAAGTGGTAAACATCTGTAAATGACAACACTGCACGGCGAGAGGAGTAGAGGGTGGACATAGCTGGTATAATTTATATCTGACTGTTTTCGTGCAATTTACAAAGGGCAACGTTACGTAGTTTAAGTATTTGGTGACCTGTTTGTACATATAAGTTGTAAATTAAGCTGTTCAAAAACACTCACTTGCGACATAAACTTGGACTAAACTGCGAGACGCTAAAGTCTGTTGATAAAATAAGCAGCTCAACCTGGGGTGCCTTATGCCTTGGTAGTCAAGTTTAAGTATATTTTCTTTACCAACTTTGAACGTTTATGGCTAAATTTATGAATTTAAGGCATTTATTGGAGTAAAAAATATATATTTTTGAGAAGACATGGCTGCTTAAAAAATTAATGATTTGAATGCTCCGACCAACATGTTTTGTAAAGTAAAGAGTAAATAAGGAGGTTTTAAATTTGATTGTCGCACAGTTGAAATTGCTGCGTTAAACTAACGCCTCTTCTATTAACAAATTGACCTTTAAAATTGGGGGCAGTCTAGGTATATACTCGCATTACAAGTATATAATGATGGTTGAACAGCGTATAAAAATTGCAAGCCCTCGTGGAAAAAATCATTAATCTTAATATATGCATGTGATTTTTGGTTCCGTTAGTTAATTATTCAGCCAGAAGGTTTGGCTTGATTTGCGAGGCTCACCTCACCCACTTGCAGGGCGCTCTCGGTAATTCTATTGTCCGGCTAATAGTCTCTTGTCCTTGTTTCTCTTTTACGTAACTTCTTACATACAATGTAAACAAACACTAATCTATTACAGTATGCGACATTATTTTTTTCAATTGGAGGATTTTTAAAACTTTTTTCTTTTTGTAGGAAATTTAAGACTATGCGAAGGCCTTTAAAGCTTGAAAATAAAGTATGTTTTTCCAGTAAAGGCCAAGTAGCCAAGAGTCATAATCTATTTTGGTTTGTTCAAATCACAGCGTGACTTTACCCCAACATAAACTGTGTCAACTTGTACTAACCTGTTACGATATTACATCTGCACTGAGGATGTTCAGAAACCTTCAGATGCCAATCAATTCATTTGGAAAATTTACGTTTTTCTTTTTTCCAAACAAGTAGTTTTCTTATTATTGCTTGCAAAAATTATCGTATAAACGCAATCCATTAGCATTGTGTAGTGTGTAGATGGATGGGTATGCGTATACAGCCAATATCCATAAAGGAATATAAAAGCCGGCTTGTGGTGGCGGGGGCAGTAGGGCAGTAGTTTCTCGGACGCTACGCGCTGCGAGTGACGAGCTACATGCACTTCGTACAGTATTAGAAACCGCGGGTGGCTTGCCCGTGTAGCGCACGCGTTAATTTAGATTCATTGTTAAAATCTCCCCGAAAATTTATTTAAAATATATCTGCCATTATTTTGACATTTATATATCGTCTACTGGTCTTCACAATAGCAAAAATCAATCAGCTAATTTGTATTTATTTAAATTTAAGTAAATAAAACATACTTTCTTAGTTGATTCCTTCACTTTTTTACTATTATTTAGATTAAATTTATCGTAGGTTTTAAAGGGTAACTAAACCCATATACAAAAAAATTATACAGCTCTGTGAACATAAAATACTTCTTGTGGATATTGCAAGAAAATACGCCAATTTTAACACCATGCCCTCCATAGATCTTAACGTAGTCCTTCAAGATAAGAAATAAAAATTGTACGTCACAGATAACCTGTTATAGTAACGATATATTATATAAAGTAGTTTAAGGCAAAATTAAATTGGAAAAAATGTTGCATAGGCCTACACATAACTTTAAGAAAGTGTTTGTTTTTAGAAGTAAAAGTTTAATACCTCTGTTTAGTTCCTAATTATTTTAGCCTATCACCCAACTTAACCCGTGTTGTTTGTTGCGGCCACAGGTTCGGTGGCGGGGCGCCGGCTCCCCAGTACTCCGCGGTGCGCGTGCCGGAGCCCGCCCCCCCGGCGTCGCAGCCGTCCAAGGGCGAGGTCCCGGAGGATGTGCCGGTGCTGGAGCCCCACGACCCGTTCGCGGACCTGCAGGCGGCCCTGGGGGCGACCCGGGACAGCGGCGCCCAGGAGGTGATCGGGAGGACGGAGCGAGGCTGGGCGGACAGGATGAACAGGATGTCGTTCAAGGAGGTCTACCACCTGGAGGACAGGTCAGTTGCACATTTCATCTAGGGGTAGTGTTGGTTGTAGATTACTTGTCACCAGCTATAAAACCCTAAATTCGTTTGAGGTTCAAGTTATCCGTTTTAAGATGTGCTGAAAGTATGTATAGACCTACCATCCCAACCGGTATAAACGAAAACTACCCACCACCTAAAAATTATTAAAGTTGCGATACAGAAGGCTACAATCGGTTATTATGGTGAACTGGAGGGGTTGCGTCTAATGATATCGGACCAAACTGTTGATCGTGGAGAGATCTTGCGATATCATGTAAGATTTTTCTATGGGGCCAACGGTTGTACAACGCGAAACCCGAAAATGGGGTTATAACAACGCTCTGGAGGTTATAATGGTTCAAGATATAATAACATGTTAAAGTACAAAACTTGTAAAGGATTCAATTCCCTATTGTAATAGATGTCTCAGTTTTTATAGGATATTTCTTCAGCCAGGGCCGTCGAGAGGGGGTGGCAGGGGGGGGCAAATTGCCCCGGACCTCAGGAGACAGGGGGCCTCAACTTCAGGCGTTTTTTTCTGTTTTTATCTATGGTAGAAAAATTTTACCTCTGGATAGGCTGTGTAGTAACACCATTTATATTTGAAGACCTATAAAAATCTTCAGACCGTAACAAAGTATAGCCTATGACCTGAGTCTATACAGGCCTATCAGCCTGTATGAGTCTCCGTGCTCTGTGTCGGTGAACAGACGACGCGGCGGCGCCACGCCGCCTCGTGCTGTGCCGGTATTTGACAGCTACACCATTGCAAAAAAATCTATTTTGCAACCGATCCTTCACGGCCTTGACTAATATTGTCGTGTCTGCGTTGGTTGGTCCAAGTATATAAGATAGAAGAGGTATAAAAGACAAAAGTGTCTTTTAATAATGTCATAAATGAGATTGCCATAATGAAGGCGAGAAAGAAACATTTGCGAGTTGGTAATTCTTGTGAACGGTATTTCGTTTTGCTTAAGAACCAACACTGAATTATTTAATGGCTTAGAAGTGAAGCTTACGGTATATAATAGAAAACTTTTAGTTGCAAACAAAACGGCACCGAAAAAAATTACAGCAAACTATTCGGTAGAACGAATTTCGAAAAAGACTCATATCTAGGGGTTTTAAAGGTTTGTTTCTAGTTTTCTAACTATGGTGGAGTTCACAATGCGAGGATTCAGTTAATTTTCAGGAAGTTGTTAACATTGCGGGAATGAATACAGAAATTTTAGCGAAGTCACATGAACAATATTCCAACCAGCACGTCGCAATAGATGAGCGTAATCAGCGAATTGTCAATGGAAGTTTGATTTGTACGACCACGCCAAAGTTGATGAGGCGACCCAAGTCCAACACTATCAAACTTGGAAAATTATAGCGAATTTCCTTTGGAATAAAGCTATTACCGTCGTTTTCATAGGAGCTATATAAAATCCAGTTTAGGGCCATCTTTGCAATTACAGTATTTTATATATCAATTTGTAGCTTTTTTTCATCGGAAAAACGTTTAAAACTGCACAAATAACAATTTACTCAAAAATGTTAACATGGGCTTATATTGGAAATAGAATTTTAATTTCGAGTGTTTGTTAACACGATAACTACTGTATTGCAAAAATTGTCTGATAATTATGAAATTTGGTACAGGCATGTAAAGATCTATTGGAAATTCGCTAAGTACGCGGGTCTGCTGTGACGGGGGTATTTTGTCCATGTTTCGATTTTTCTCGAATTTTTCCGTTATGTCCTCAAGAATGAGATTACTCCGTAATGACAATGAGAAAAATCGTTAATGAAAAATCGTTACAAAAGAGACGAAAATTTATGATTGCCCATTTGGTCTGTTGTATGTCAATCGAAACGCATAAATTGACCATAAAAAACTACCGCTTCGCGTAAAATCATCCATAAGGCCCTTTTATCACTTAGCAAAATCGATGCAGTTCGTGACAATTGTATGAAAACAATTTTTCTGTTAAATTATTGTATAGTAGACCCAATAAATTATGTTTTGGTAAAAAGAACATTACTATTTACGGTATTTACAGTATCTTCGATAACCGTTTGGGGATTGAGCTCAATACGATTTAATTTTGGAAATATATGTTGCGGAATTAAACTTAGATGTTTGATTAAACGCTCGCATTAAAACAATTATGCATTTATAATAAACGCTCTATTATAATATGATAACCTTACCTCCAGCTATTTGGAATATTACATGTTCTTATGGAAGAATTAATATATCCGTATGTTATTTCAGGGATTAATTTAACAAAAGTAACCCCACCACCTAATACAGCTAATTTCATTATTATTAAAACTTAATGTTAAAAGTTTAATAAATATAAAGTTAAAAATGTTCCAGTAGGGTACCAAAAATACATATTTTTTCTACGAATTCTTGAATAAGAAGGCATAGAATCCAGTAACACCATGGACATTCCTGAAAAATAATCCTTGAGTTTTCTATAGCACAAGTGTGGGAAACAAGCAGCGCTCAGTTATTTATATTCGTTTTGGGAAACTTTTTCTTACACTTTAGCTTGAAACACGCAGTACATGTTATGTCCAGAGACAATGTATCACAACAGTTCCTCAAATTACTTGTAGCCGTAGAGCTTAATAGAATGTTCTTTATGCATTCACCAAAGTGGAGGACGACTAATGCAATTCTCATGGATATTTCATTCCAATTATTCTTATCAGTACAGCCGAAGATAAGTAACATAGCATTGTTGTCATGCGCGTCCATAAAAGTGAAAACAACAGCGTGGTTGGGCGATTATAGACGGCAAAGATGAAGCTAGTGTAATGTTTTGTCTTGAGACATT
This sequence comes from Neoaliturus tenellus, assembly GCA_030545055.2. Taxonomy (NCBI): domain Eukaryota; kingdom Metazoa; phylum Arthropoda; class Insecta; order Hemiptera; family Cicadellidae; genus Neoaliturus; species Neoaliturus tenellus. The sequence continues at coordinate 26,840,189 of CM061534.1, read as the reverse complement.
GTTTGAAATTGTTGATCGAGGAAAATACCCTGAGAATGTTGAATTAATGGAAACTATACCTCGTTCAAAATAAATGTGCAGTAGAAAATGCAGATTGCAATTCCCCCATTTTTCCCGTCCCTCCCACTGCCAAGAATCCAACGAAGCACAATCACTGAGTATTGTTACAGCTGTTTTATATCTCATGTCACTTTATGCCAGTGTTTTTCTTTTTTGTAAACAAATATTCTTATTTTGACGTTTGCGTTCCAAAAAGAAGCGCTTGCAACGGAAACTTGAGGAGGTAACACGATCAACCCCATCATCTACTCTGAATTTACAATTTAAAATTAAAATAAGATCTAATTTTGAATAAAATAGGGGAATTTAGGAAGGTATTGGGGGTATTTTCTTTGTGAACGGGTTAAATTGTGATGTCATAGGTGCAAAGGAAGACCTAGGCTATATAGTGCATTGAGTGCGTTGTATGTCTTGACCCTATCTTCTCTTTATTTATTGTAGATTCCTTGATCGGCCCTGTTTTATACCTTGAATTTCAAGGGATAAATTAATATTACATCCGATTGTGTAGAAAATAAGGGAAATGAGGAAGGCATTGAGGGAATTTTCCTTGTGGTGGCAAATCTGTACCTACGTTAATTTTTAACGGGGTATAGTTAACGAAGAAGCATAATGCTGTTCAGCATTTTCGATAACAAAATTTTTGTATATGTATGAGGCGAAACCTGCAGTTTGGGCATTTTCGTAAAAAAAATTTAAGTGTCAATGAAATTCCTAAAAAACATTCGTAAAAACATTAAAATGATATTTAAATTAATGCTTACCATTCCTTACGGCAATATTCCGGGAGCACCAGTTTTTAACATTTGCAGGGTTTGGACCCAGTTGTCTTTGTCATTGAGCTACTAAGTGCTAACAAGACCTCATTATTTGATCCCTTTCCTGTGAAATAACGTTAAAAAAGTTTTTGATGGATATTCAAAACAAAAACGGAAAAATATAAACCAAAAGACGTGGTCACTACGACTACGCTACACTGACCAGAGGGACACGAGCACTTGTCAGAATAAACATGACGGAAGGATTTATTGAGTAAATCTAGGGGAAACGTTTCGCTTTACCTGTTGCATTGACATGCCATTTTAATCCCTCCAGCCGTTTAAGGCGATTCCCATTTTCATGTTCAACCCTATCAAGCTTCATCCACATTTGACGAACTTGTTTACTGAAATAGGCATTGTTTACCCAAAATGCCCGTAGAACAACATGTTATGTTCACGTTCACTGTCAATTCATTTTGAGGGTTGTCAGTTGGTGTGTTTGTTTGTCTAGATTTGTGTGAATGGTTGTAACACCGGTAGCTAAATATGTGGCTGCCTCACAGGTAGGGGGCCTATATTTGTTATACGTAAGCTCCTTTCTCAGGACACTGCGGTGGTTAGTTTAAGTTTACTAGTATTGATACAGGGTGATTCACGACGAAGTGCAGAAATTTCAGGAGGTGATTCTACACATGAAAATAAACAAGAAAAGTCATATAAACATATGCTCTAAAATCCTTCGTTTAGCCGCTAGCCGCCATTTTGTTTTTTATACGTAATAATTTTTATCTCCGTAACGATATGATGGATTTACTTAATATTTGGCATGAACTTTTATCACAACAATGTTAACTTTTAGAAAAAATATTATTATTTTCCGATGTGTATTGTCAAAATGGCGGCCATTTTAAAATTTCAAACTCAAATTTCTCAAAAACCGCAATTTTGTCAAAATTTTATCCAAGACAAAAAAGTTGACAAATTTAATTATCTAAACAATGATACCAAGTTTGTAAATATCTGACAACAAATAACGGAGTTATAGAGATTTTTCTGTTAAAATAACCTAAATTTACATGATTTATAATGCAAAATCTATGTTTTTTTGCTGAAAAAAACTCAATAACTCCGTTATTTGTTGTTAGATCATTACAAACATGGTATCATTGTTTAGATAATTAAACTTGTCAAATTTTTTGTCTCGGATAAAATTTTTACAAAAATTGCGGTTTTTGAGAAATTTGAGTTTGAAATTTTAAAATGGCCGCCATTTTGAAAATACACATTGGAAAATAATAATATTTTTTCTAAAAGTTAACATTGTTGTGATAAAGGTTCATGCCAAATATGAAGTAAATCCATCAAATTGTTATGGAGATAAAAATTAGTATGTATAAAAAACAAAATGGCGGCTAGTGGCTAAACGAAGGATTTTAGGACATATGTTTATATGACTTTTCTTGTTTATTTTCATGTGTAGAATCACCTCTTGAAATTTCCGCACTTCGTCATGAATCACCCTGTATATAAGTCCGAAGTCAGAAATATTTTCAGTAACCTAAAACAAGTCACCCTATAGCGATGAGTCATACGTCCAACCGTCTAGGCAGCTATATAAATAGGCCAAAGTCAGGTCGTTGACTGGAGCGTCCTTCCGCCACTCCAGTCACAGTCGATTTGCAGAGTGATTCAGTGAGTGTGTAATTTTCATTGTCAATAACTTTTCAAAGTATTTTTGACACATTTCGCAATAAAATTCATAACCTAACAACCACAGCCACTGTTAACTTCGCTGAGTATGTGGAGCTGGGCCGCTGTTGCCTCCGCGCGGCGCAGCGGGCGGAAATGCATTTGACTATATCCCCGCTGACATTACTGATTTTAAGCATAAAAAAAGAACATTAACACTTACAATCCTTTCATTTTCACACAATATTCAGTAATCCATATTCATTCAGTTGATATGTTTTAAATGTGGGATATATTTTAAATGTGGCCTATGTGTAACAAATAAGTTCTTATTATTTTCAATTCTTGTTGTTAACTTATTAAGGTCTTTGTGAGACCTACCACAACAACTAAGTCTGTCTACTATAATTACACCGTCTCAGCGAAAGTAAGCAGCCGGCCCTCGTTTATCCGGAGCCCCATTTTGAGTTGCGTCGCCCCTGGGGGGGGGGGGGGGGGGGGCAATTTTCCCGACCGTCCTCGCGGATCGCGGTGCCCGGTTCCATCAGTTTTCCGATGACGCAACGGACGCCCGGCGGTCCGGAACATTCGCCGGCGGTTTTGGCGGTTGTATGGACCATTGACGTCCGGGGGGTAGAACTCTTCCGAGTCCATTTACCGAAATTCGTGCGGCAACTGTGACAACTGTTAGCTCCAGATGAAATTTTTGATCATCCTACCCTCATCTCTCATTCATACTTGGCTTTAAACTACCTATTGAGTTAGGTCGCCATTTCAATAAAGGTATTAAGGTAAGGTATTATGGTATTGAGCAAACGTTTCGGAGTTTTGGGTTGACAAAAAATTATTAACGCCTAGGTGATTAAGTAGATAACTGTGGCTATTTGTGTTTCGAAGACTTGAATCCCTAATATTGTGTGTATTTGCGGTTGCGCATAACTGTGCCAACCTGAATCTGCAACCGTAGAGAAATTGTGCATAGAAATACGGTAAAACAACCTTACCTTAGCCCGAGTAACCTATAGGATTTCAGTATGGGAAACTCTGACAACCCTGAGTTTACCCATATTATTCGTAGTGCTGCTATATACTTTTGAAACACCGTATATTAAATGTACTACGAAACAATTGACTGTAGTCCTGAGATGCTAAATTTTAGCGGCAGAAAGCGTTATTGCCAATCCAACATGAGTATAGAAATCAACTCCATTTTTTTGCTCAAGCCGATTGTTGTGACCTTGAAAAAGGTACCAGAGTCTACCATAGGACTACAGTATGTTTATAGTTACATGACCCCTTCAAAGATGGCAATCGCGATCGATGTATACATCGATGCACCCTTTACATAATAAAAACCAGGATATTTATTTATTTACTCAATCATCGTTAAAAGAATTAATGAATTCATCGAGGAACACATTAGACTTGGCTTCCGCATGCCCGTTGTAACTCCTTTTTGTTCTGTCAATTTTCTTTGATCCTCACCAGTTTTAGCCATGTGTGGCAGTTTTGTTTTGTTATTTGCTTCCTCGTCGTTTTCCTCCGGACAGTTTACGCTTCTAGGTCCAAACATAAATTTGGAACTCTTTTGAACTAACCGCCAGACCTATGCGCACGTGTCCAGTCATCGTAGCTAAGGAAACTAATTGAAAATTATCAATTAATAGGGAAATAATTCATTATAGGGGTTTTATTGTTATGATTTTTATGTAAGAGGACAAGTTTATTCGTATACGTTTTCTTCAACAACTAGAAACTATTTTAAAACCCAGACATCAATGTATACTTTCAGTTTTGTTGAACTTTTAAATCAGCTAATTTATCTATCACAATTTTGTTCGATAAAACCTCTTTTAAATCTTGTTGGACAGAAAAGTAAAAACCGGCGTTGCTATAAGCCTAAATTTTAATCAATTTAGAAGTTTCCTTGACACCATCGAAATTCTGGTTTGTTTTAATTTACATTAGAACTACAGTGTGAATGGATAAGTTTTAATTTTTTTAGTGGCATTAGGATATTTATTTTATTTTCTGTAAATAGAAACGTATCAATGTTTACTTATAATTTAAACAAAAAAGTTGCAGCTATGTTCAAGAATGTATTTAGGCTTGAATTTGATCAATGGACAAAATATTAAAAAATGTAAAGCAACATTGAGGGGACAAATTTATTTTTATTCTTCTGTCATGTAATTGTAATTATTCTGCTGTTTTCCTGAAAGGACTAAATATATTATTATTGCTGTTGGATAACGTTAAATAAAGACGTATGCTTTTATTAAAACATAAAAATACTACGGACACTGTAACGGAAGCGTATAGTTTAAACGACCCAGCTATCGCATCGAGCGGGCTATCTTAATCACCTTGCCACAGATTAAGATTAAACAATGTCATCTGTTCAGGCGCACACTCTGGTTTATTCTGGACCTCTATCATTTATTTAAAGACAATAATTTAAGGTTGTACATGAATTTTTCAAATTTAACTTCCCCCCTCTTTATTGGTTACACCATTCTTAATCATCACGATTTGACCAAAAGACGTTTGAAAAAAGCTAGAACAAATTTGTGGTAACTGAAGAATTTATTGTTGTTTTTGTGTGTCAACATAACATTTGAACAGATTTTGAACACAACTTTTTCTACTGTATTTAACTTGAAATATTGCTTGAAAGGCCCAAATTTAAGCATTTCAACCTTCAAAACACTCCACGTTAACGTCAAGTCTGATGCAAGTGTTTGATAATTGGTATCCAAACATAAGTTCGTGATGTTCCCAAGTTTGAGGCCATTATCACGTATGCACCCTCGCGTTTAGACGGTATTACGTATAGATAGGTACGTGGCAATGGGTTCCCGGTCTTAACATCTGATGTAAATTTAACACTATGTTCCCTATAAAATTTGTTATTTTTTTAAAGGTTTTTATTGTTTTTTTTTTAATGAAAATATACGTCCTTGAAATGAGATATTTTTATACTATAGGCCTAATAAAATGTAAAAATTGTAGTTTCTCCGTGGTAAAAACATGGAATGCTAATATTTTTACATAAGAGTCTGCAGTACTCAAATGCACCTTGGATTTTTATTCCCATAAGACTAATGATCATTTTTATTCCCATAAGACTAGTGTTAAATTTCAAACCTCCGCTACGCTTCATGTTGAGTTGTTTTTTGTGATACACTTAGACGAATATAAATTGGTTAAATACCTGTAGTCTTCAAGATTACAATTAGAGTCACTCCGCTATGCATTTAATATTAGTCGAGAAAGATTCATATTTATGTCATTTTAAAGGGATTTTTAATATCCAGGGAAGTAGTGTAAAATTGCGGCCGCTGGCCCAGTTCAAGGTCACCTGAGGGATGACGTCATCGAGGTCAATGACCTCACCGATGACGTCATCGATGACGTCATCGATGACGCAATCGATGACGTCATCACTAATGACGTCATTTCGATGACGTCACACCCATGACGTCACAGAAATGACGTGCTGATGACGTCATCACCCCTTACGTCATCAAAATGACGTCACCAACGCCACTGAGGTCAAGGTCATGCCGAAACTTAAAATTTTTTGGCACTTTTGCTGTTTCTCGCACTACGCTCCGAGTTTCAGTCAGAGTCCCCGTGACCTTGACCACTTGGAGCGAATTTTCGACGAGAAACGGCAAAAGTGCCAAGTTAAACTCGAGTTTCTGACATGACTCTGCCTAAATGGGCAATCGGTTATCCCTCAGGTGACCTTGAACCAGTACAACGCCCGCAATTTCATGTTACTGCGACCTTGAAAACTTAACAACGGAGCGCCGACACCGATGCGCACCCCACGACAGCCACCGAGTGACTGACTGTCAGGCTCTGTGTATGCTAGGTATATCGGCTTGAGAGACTAAGACTCTAAACTGTCAGGAATGGGAGTAACTAACTGAATTTTGCAAGGAAAAGTCATTTCATCCAATATTTTAAACAAATCCTCATCAGTAAAACTGACATTAGTCTGTTTTGTATAAAACTTAGGGTGTCCGCGCAACAGTTTGCGCCACTTAGCTAAAGTTGAAACTCTCTTAACTTTGAGTGGTGGACAGTGAGCAACTAATAAAGTCCTAACACGGCTAAGTTTCTTACCTAAAGTGTCCTGCGACATGGCTTCACCTCACAAAAGTCCGCACAATACTGAGAGACTGCTTGTAGCGCATGAGTCAAGGGAAAAGAGGTGGGGGAAACAGCAGGAGTGGGGGAAGGTCACAGTGGCGGGGGAAGGTGAGGTGGTACGCTGGAGTATCGCATCACTTCACCATGAGCTGTCCTACAGTCAACACACTGTTCTCTTGGCCCGAGTTGGCACTAGAAGAAACATTTCTGTACAGCTTAGGCTGTGAGAGTCGAGGAAGCAAAGTCAAAGTGGAAATTGCGTTAAACTCCAAGATGAAGAGTCTCCTAAACAAACTAATTGTATCCCTGCAATCCCCTATAACTTTAGAGAAATACCACTTTATAAAGCGACACCTTAGTCTTTGGCAAAACGAATTGGAATTGGAAAAGATTACAGTAAAATTAATTTAACTTAAAACTTGGACTGGACACTCATGGCGATACCACGTGGCGTGCAAACGCCACCCTAAACATTACAAGTTAGGTTATTGAGCACCTCTGGTACGATAACCGACGTGCTAGAGTTAAAGTGTGATGACCTTGAGTCAAAACACTGAAATACTACAAGTCGATATCGTCCCAGAGTTAAAGTGTAGTGACCTACATTCAGAACTTGTAAAATTACTTACATATAGAGAGCTAGAGAACAGCGAGACGCACCGCATGGAAGCCGGAGACAAACTGGCGAAGCAGTGTTGTGCAGCCTAGGGACCCAGTTGTGGTGGGGGTATAGCCAACACTTAGAGTACAAGTGTTGTGGGTGACCTCGAGGGTGACCTTGAACCAGCTCGAGAAGTGACCCGTACTCTAGGTATATGGGAAGTGGTGGGGGAAATCTCAAGGTCATTCAAATGGAGTTTAAAAAAAGTCAAAGAGTAGAGAGACTATTCTACTCTTCAGAGTCCTCGTGACCTTGAGGATTTGGAGCCAATTTCTACGAGAAATAGCAAAAGTGCAGTAGCACCGTTTTGGTGCTACCTTAAATGTAAATGTTAATTAGTCCCTTAAATGTTAAAGTGTGATGACCTTGAGCATAAGAGTTAAAGTTTTCTTGGGGAGACAATTCGATGTTGTCCCAGAGTTAAAGTGTTAAGACCTTGAGTCAAAACACAGAAATATTACAAGTCGATGTTGTCTCATAGTTAAAGTGTGGCGACCTTGAGTAAAACTCAGAAATATTTAACCTATGTTGTTCCAAAGTTAAAGTGTGGTGACCTTGAGGAAAAAATTAGAAATATTTACCCCATGTTGGCCCAGAGTTAAAGTGTAATGACCTTGAGTCTGTCATGTGACACTGCTCGGGTGACCTTGAACTGGCCCGGCTGCCTTACTCTAACCATTACTGCAACCGCGATGTGCACCCTACGACAGACACCGAACGACTGACTATTAGGCTCCGCGTAATCTAGGTATATGGGAAGTGGTGGGGGGGGGGGAATTGCGATGACCTTGGGAAACTTGAAAATGTCACGCCAGGTAGCACCGTTTTGGTGCTACCTTAAATGTAGATGTTAAAGTGTAATGACCTTGAGTAAAAAAAACATAGAAATAATACAAGTCGATATTGTCCCAGAGTTAAAGTGTGGTGACCTTGAGTGAAAACATAGAAATATTACAAGTTGATGTCGTCCCAAAGGTAAAGTGTGGTGACCTTGAGCATAAGAACTAAAGTTTTCTTGGTATGACAAGTTTAAGTAGATTCAGAGTTAAAGTGTGGCGACCTTGAGTGAAAACATAACAACATTACAATTTGAAGTCGTCCCAGAGGTAAAGTATTATGACCTTGAGTGAAAACACAGAAAAACCACAAGTCGATGTCGTCCCAGAGTTAAAGTGTGGTGACCTTGAGGGAAAAGTTCTGAAATATTTTAGCCTATGTTGGTCCAGAGTTAAAGTGTAGTGACCTTGAGCATTTGTCTTGGTATGACAATTTGATGTTGCACCAGAGTTAAAGTGTTGGGACCTTGAGTGAAAACATAGAAATATTACAAGTTGATGTCGTCCCAGAGGTAAAATGTGATGACCTTGAGTCAAAACACAGAGAAACCACAAGTCGATGTCGTCCCAGAGTTAAAGTGTGGTGACCTTGAGGGAAAAATTCTGAAATATTTAGCCTATGTTGGTCCAGAGTTAAAATGTAGTGACCTTGAGCTGAAAAACTTGTAAAATACTTACATCAATAGAGACGGTAATCCCCGCTCTCACCCCTGCGCCCCAGTGGCGCCCCCAACCCTGCGCCCCTGGTAGCACCCCCACCCCTGCGCCACCGATGGCGCCCCTGGGTGTGGTAGCCCGGTGGAGATATAAGGCGGCCCCGCTCATAGCCGGCTCACAGCCCGTCCCCGTGCGTTGAGCTACCTAAAGGTTTGAGCAAACACTTAGAAATATTTACTCTTCGTACGATCAGAGTTAAAGTTTTCATCTCAACAGACGTACCCCCAGGTTTGAACCAACACTTGGAAAAATTTACTCATGGTACAACAGTTTTATGTTTTCGCCAAATAAGTGTAAGTGTGGTAAATTGAACTGGCTAAAATGTTATAATTTGCTAAGTTTGTATTGTTGTACATGATAAATCCTAAACTTTAACTTATAACCGTACAGCAGAGTGCCAAAACCAGTGTGCACCCCACGACAGTCGCAGAGCGACTGACCGTACGGCTACGGGTGGCCTAGGTATAAGGAAAGTGGTGGGGGGAATTGCGATGACCTTGGGGACTTTAACAATTGTGACTATAGGTAAAACTTAAGTTTTCGTTATTTCAACCTAAGGTCTTGGCTTTTCGCGTTTCAGAGTGTATTAAAGCGATCTAGCTATTAATTGTAAAATTGATTTCTTAAAAGATAGTCATTTTTACGCTGGGTGTTGGTAAATTTGTTAGAGTCCTGATTGCCCATACAAAACCAAACTTTTTTATTATTCAATATTTCAGTCTGGGATTTCGGATTTACATGTTTCAGCGTATTTTAGAGTGTTTAAGCTTATCTTAAAAATTTGAAAAACTTTAACATTTTTTACAGTTGACTGATAGAATATTTCTGTCAGGAGTGACTATAGGTAAAATTTAAGTTTTCGTTATTTCAACCTAAGGTCTTGGCTTTTCGCGTTTCAGAGTGTATTAAAGCGATCTAGCTATTAATTGAAAAATTGATTTCTTAAAAGATAGTCATTTTTACGCTGGGTGTTGGTAAATTTGTTAGAGTCCAGATTGCCCATACAAAACCAAACTTTTTTATTATTCAATATTTCAGTCTGGGATTTCGGATTTACATGTTTCGGCGTATTTTAGAGTGTTTAAGCTTATCTTAAAAATTTGAAAAACTTTAACATTTTTTACAGTTGACTGATAGAATATTTCTGTCAGGAGTGACTATAGGTAAAATTTAGGTTTTCGTTATTTCAACCTAAGGTCTTGGCTTTTCGCGTTTCAGAGTGTATTAAAGCGATCTAGCTATTAATTGAAAAATTGATTTCTTAAAAGATAGTCATTTTTACGCTGGGTGTTGGTAAATTTGTTAGAGTCCAGATTGCCCATACAAAACCAAACTTTTTTATTATTCAATATTTCAGTCTGGGATTTCGGATTTACATGTTTCAGCGTATTTTAGAGTGTTTAAGCTTATCTTAAAAATTTGAAAAACTTTAACATTTTTTACTAAAATTTGCGAGTTGACTGATAGAATATTTCTGTCAGGAGTGACTATAGGTAAAATTTAAGTTTTCGTTATTTCAACCTAAGGTCTTGGCTTTTCGCGTTTCAGAGTGTATTAAAGCGATCTAGCTATTAATTGAAAAATTGATTTCTTAAAAGATAGTCATTTTTACGCTGGGTGTTGGTAAATTTGTTAGAGTCCAGATTGCCCATACAAAACCAAACTTTTTTATTATTCAATATTTCAGTCTGGGATTTCGGATTTACATGTTTCAGCGTATTTTAGAGTGTTTAAGCTTATCTTAAAAATTTGAAAAACTTTAACATTTTTTACAGTTGACTGATAGAATATTTCTGTCAGGAGTGACTATAGGTAAAATTTTAGTTTTCGTTATTTCAACCTAAGGTCTTGGCTTTTCGCGTTTCAGAGTGTATTAAAGCGATCTAGCTATTAATTGTAAAATTGATTTCTTAAAAGATAGTCATTTTTACGCTGGGTGTTGGTAAATTCGTTAGAGTCCAGATTGCCCATACAAAACCAAACTTTTTTATTATTCAATATTTCAGTCTGGGATTTCGGATTTACATGTTTCAGCGTATTTTAGAGTGTTTAAGCTTATCTTAAAAATTTGAAAAACTTTAACATTTATTTACTAAAATTTGCGAATTGACTGATAGAATATTTCACTAAGTCACGAGTTTTTATTGTTGTACATGATAAATCCTAAACTTTAACTTAAAACCGTACAGCAGAGTGCCGACACCAGTGTGCACCCCACGACAGTCGCAAAGCGACTGACCGTACGGCTCCGGGTGCCCTATGTATAAGGTAAGTGGTGGGGGGAATTGCGATGACCTTGGGGACTTTAACAATTGTGACTATACGTAAAATTTCGTTGTTCATTATATCAACCTAAGGTCTTGGCTTTTCGCGTTTCAGAGTGTATTAAAGCGATTTAGCTATTAATTGTAAAATTGATTTCTTAAAAGATAGTCATTTTTACGCTGGGTGTTGGTAAATTTGTTAGAGTCCTGATTGCCCATACAAAACCAAACTTTTTTATTATTCAATATTTCAGTCTGGGATTTCGGATTTACATGTTTCAGCGTATTTTAGAGTGTTTAAGCTTATCTTAAAAATTTGAAAAACTTTAACATTTTTTACAGTTGACTGATAGAATATTTCTGTCAGGAGTGACTATAGGTAAAATTTTAGTTTTCGTTATTTCAACCTAAGGTCTTGGCTTTTCGCGTTTCAGAGTGTATTAAAGCGATCTAGCTATTAATTGAAAAATTGATTTCTTAAAAGATAGTCATTTTTACGCTGGGTGTTGGTAAATTTGTTAGAGTCCTGATTGCCCATACAAAACCAAACTTTTTTATTATTCAATATTTCAGTCTGGGATTTCGGATTTACATGTTTCAGCGTATTTTAGAGTGTTTAAGCTTATCTTAAAAATTTGAAAAACTTTAACATTTTTTACAGTTGACTGATAGAATATTTCTGTCAGGAGTGACTATAGGTAAAATTTTAGTTTTCGTTATTTCAACCTAAGGTCTTGGCTTTTCGCGTTTCAGAGTGTATTAAAGCGATCTAGCTATTAATTGTAAAATTGATTTCTTAAAAGATAGTCATTTTTACGCTGGGTGTTGGTAAATTTGTTAGAGTCCAGATTGCCCATACAAAACCAAACTTTTTTATTATTCAATATTTCAGTCTGGGATTTCGGATTTACATGTTTCAGCGTATTTTAGAGTGTTTAAGCTTATCTTAAAAATTTGAAAAACTTTAACATTTTTTACAGTTGACTGATAGAATATTTCTGTCAGGAGTGACTATAGGTAAAATTTAAGTTTTCGTTATTTCAACCTAAGGTCTTGGCTTTTCGCGTTTCAGAGTGTATTAAAGCGATCTAGCTATTAATTGAAAAATTGATTTCTTAAAAGATAGTCATTTTTACGCTGGGTGTTGGTAAATTTGTTAGAGTCCAGATTGCCCATACAAAACCAAACTTTTTTATTATTCAATATTTCAGTCTGGGATTTCGGATTTACATGTTTCAGCGTATTTTAGAGTGTTTAAGCTTATCTTAAAAATTTGAAAAACTTTAACATTTTTTACAGTTGACTGATAGAATATTTCTGTCAGGAGTGACTATAGGTAAAATTTAAGTTTTCGTTATTTCAACCTAAGGTCTTGGCTTTTCGCGTTTCAGAGTGTATTAAAGCGATCTAGCTATTAATTGAAAAATTGATTTCTTAAAAGATAGTCATTTTTACGCTGGGTGTTGGTAAATTTGTTAGAGTCCAGATTGCCCATACAAAACCAAACTTTTTTATTATTCAATATTTCAGTCTGGGATTTCGGATTTACATGTTTCAGCGTATTTTAGAGTGTTTAAGCTTATCTTAAAAATTTGAAAAACTTTAACATTTTTTACTAAAATTTGCGAGTTGACTGATAGAATATTTCTGTCAGGAGTGACTATAGGTAAAATTTAAGTTTTCGTTATTTCAACCTAAGGTCTTGGCTTTTCGCGTTTCAGAGTGTATTAAAGCGATCTAGCTATTAATTGAAAAATTGATTTCTTAAAAGATAGTCATTTTTACGCTGGGTGTTGGTAAATTTGTTAGAGTCCAGATTGCCCATACAAAACCAAACTTTTTTATTATTCAATATTTCAGTCTGGGATTTCGGATTTACATGTTTCAGCGTATTTTAGAGTGTTTAAGCTTATCTTAAAAATTTGAAAAACTTTAACATTTTTTACTAAAATTTGCGAATTGACTGATAGAATATTTCACTAAGTCACGAGTTTTTATTGTTGTACATGATAAATCCTAAACTTTAACTTAAAACCGTACAGCAGAGTGCCGACACCAGTGTGCACCCCACGACAGTCGCAAAGCGACTGACCGTACGGCTCCGGGTGCCCTATGTATAAGGTAAGTGGTGGGGGGAATTGCGATGACCTTGGGGACTTTAACAATTGTGACTATACGTAAAATTTCGTTGTTCATTATATCAACCTAAGGTCTTGGCTTTTCGCGTTTCAGAGTGTATTAAAGCGATTTAGCTATTAATTGTAAAATTGATTTCATAAAAGATAGTCATTTTTACGCTGGGTGTTGGTAAATTTGTTAGAGTCCTGATTGCCCATACAAAACCAAACTTTTTTATTATTCAATATTTCAGTCTGGGATTTCGGATTTACATGTTTCAGCGTATTTTAGAGTGTTTAAGCTTATCTTAAAAATTTGATAAACTTTAACATTTTTTACAGTTGACTGATAGAATATTTCTGTCAGGAGTGACTATAGGTAAAATTTTAGTTTTCGTTATTTCAACCTAAGGTCTTGGCTTTTCGCGTTTCAGAGTGTATTAAAGCGATCTAGCTATTAATTGAAAAATTGATTTCTTAAAAGATAGTCATTTTTACGCTGGGTGTTGGTAAATTTGTTAGAGTCCAGATTGCCCATACAAAACCAAACTTTTTTATTATTCAATATTTCAGTCTGGGATTTCGGATTTACATGTTTCAGCGTATTTTAGAGTGTTTAAGCTTATCTTAAAAATTTGAAAAACTTTAACATTTTTTACTAAAATTTGCGAGTTGACTGATAGAATATTTCTGTCAGGAGTGACTATAGGTAAAATTTAAGTTTTCGTTATTTCAACCTAAGGTCTTGGCTTTTCGCGTTTCAGAGTGTATTAAAGCGATCTAGCTATTAATTGAAAAATTGATTTCTTAAAAGATAGTCATTTTTACGCTGGGTGTTGGTAAATTTGTTAGAGTCCAGATTGCCCATACAAAACCAAACTTTTTTATTATTCAATATTTCAGTCTGGGATTTCGGATTTACATGTTTCAGCGTATTTTAGAGTGTTTAAGCTTATCTTAAAAATTTGAAAAACTTTAACATTTTTTACTAAAATTTGCGAGTTGACTGATAGAATATTTCTGTCAGGAGTGACTATAGGTAAAATTTAAGTTTTCGTTATTTCAACCTAAGGTCTTGGCTTTTCGCGTTTCAGAGTGTATTAAAGCGATCTAGCTATTAATTGTAAAATTGATTTCTTAAAAGATAGTCATTTTTTACGCTGGGTGTTGGTAAATTTGTTAGAGTCCAGATTGCCCATACAAAACCAAACTTTTTTATTATTCAATATTTCAGTCTGGGATTTCGGATTTACATGTTTCAACGTATTTTAGAGTGTTTAAGCTTATCTTAAAAATTTGAAAAACTTTAACACTTTTTACTAAAATTTGCGAGTTGACTGATAGAATATTTCTGTCAGGAGTGACTATAGGTAAAATTTAAGTTTTCGTTATTTCAACCTAAGGTCTTGGCTTTTCGCGTTTCAGAGTGTATTAAAGCGATCTAGCTATTAATTGTAAAATTGATTTCTTAAAAGATAGTCATTTTTACGCTGGGTGTTGGTAAATTTGTTAGAGTCCTGATTGCTCATACAAAACCAAACTTTTTTATTATTCAATATTTCAGTCTGGGATTTCGGATTTACATGTTTCAGCGTATTTTAGAATGTTTAAGCTTATCCTATAAATTTGAAAAACGTTAACATTTTATACTAAAGTTTGCGAGTTGACTGATAGAATATTTCTGTCAGGAGTGACTATAGGTAAAATTTAAGTTTTCGTTATTTCAACCTAAGGTCTTGGCTTTTCGCGTTTCAGAGTGTATTAAAGCGATCTAGCTATTAATTGTAAAATTGATTTCTTAAAAGATAGTCATTTTTACGCTGGGTGTTGGTAAATTTGTTAGAGTCCAGATTGCCCATACAAAACCAAACTTTTTTATTATTCAATATTTCAGTCTGGGATTTCGGATTTACATGTTTCAGCGTATTTTAGATCGTTTAAGCTTATCTTAAAAATTTGAAAAACTTTAACATTTTTTACAGTTGACTGATAGTATATTTCTGTCAGGAGTGACTATAGGTAAAATTTAAGTTTTCGTTATTTCAACCTAAGGTCTTGGCTTTTCGCGTTTCAGAGTGTATTAAAGCGATCTAGCTATTAATTGTAAAATTGATTTCTTAAAAGATAGTCATTTTTTACGCTGGGTGTTGGTAAATTTGTTAGAGTCCAGATTGCCCATACAAAACCAAACTTTTTTATTATTCAATATTTCAGTCTGGGATTTCGGATTTACATGTTTCAGCGTATTTTAGAGTGTTTAAGCTTATCTTAAAAATTTGAAAAACTTTAACATTTTTTACTAAAATTTGCGAGTTGACTGATAGAATATTTCTGTCAGGAGTGACTATAGGTAAAATTTAAGTTTTCGTTATTTCAACCTAAGGTCTTGGCTTTTCGCGTTTCAGAGTGTATTAAAGCGATCTAGCTATTAATTGTAAAATTGATTTCTTAAAAGATAGTCATTTTTTACGCTGGGTGTTGGTAAATTTGTTAGAGTCCAGATTGCCCATACAAAACCAAACTTTTTTATTATTCAATATTTCAGTCTGGGATTTCGGATTTACATGTTTCAGCGTATTTTAGAGTGTTTAAGCTTATCTTAAAAATTTGAAAAACTTTAACACTTTTTACTAAAATTTGCGAGTTGACTGATAGAATATTTCTGTCAGGAGTGACTATAGGTAAAATTTAAGTTTTCGTTATTTCAACCTAAGGTCTTGGCTTTTCGCGTTTCAGAGTGTATTAAAGCGATCTAGCTATTAATTGTAAAATTGATTTCTTAAAAGATAGTCATTTTTACGCTGGGTGTTGGTAAATTTGTTAGAGTCCAGATTGCCCATACAAAACCAAACTTTTTTATTATTCAATATTTCAGTCTGGGATTTCGGATTTACATGTTTCAGCGTATTTTAGATCGTTTAAGCTTATCTTAAAAATTTGAAAAACTTTAACATTTTTTACAGTTGACTGATATATTTTAGTTACTGGTATATTTCTGTCATTTTTTACAGTTGACTGATATATTTTAGTTACTGGTATATTTCTGTCAGGAGTGACTATAGGTAAAATTTAAGTTTTCGTTATTTCAACCTAAGGTCTTGGCTTTTCGCGTTTCAGAGTGTATTAAAGCGATCTAGCTATTAATTGTAAAATTGATTTCTTAAAAGATAGTCATTTTTACGCTGGGTGTTGGTAAATTTGTTAGAGTCCTGATTGCTCATACAAAACCAAACTTTTTTATTATTCAATATTTCAGTCTGGGATTTCGGATTTACATGTTTCAGCGTATTTTAGAATGTTTAAGCTTATCCTATAAATTTGAAAAACTTTAACATTTTATACTAAAGTTTGCGAGTTGACTGATAGAATATTTCTGTCAGGAGTGACTATAGGTAAAATTTAAGTTTTCGTTATTTCAACCTAAGGTCTTGGCTTTTCGCGTTTCAGAGTGTATTAAAGCGATCTAGCTATTAATTGTAAAATTGATTTCTTAAAAGATAGTCATTTTTACGCTGGGTGTTGGTAAATTTGTTAGAGTCCAGATTGCCCATACAAAACCAAACTTTTTTATTATTCAATATTTCAGTCTGGGATTTCGGATTTACATGTTTCAGCGTATTTTAGAGTGTTTAAGCTTATCTTAAAAATTTAAAAAACTTTAACATTTTTTACTAAAATTTGCGAGTTGACTGATAGAATATTTCTGTCAGGAGTGACTATAGGTAAAATTTAAGTTTTCGTTATTTCAACCTAAGGTCTTGGCTTTTCGCGTTTCAGAGTGTATTAAAGCGATCTAGCTATTAATTGTAAAATTGATTTCTTAAAAGATAGTCATTTTTACGCTGGGTGTTGGTAAATTTGTTAGAGTCCTGATTGCCCATACAAAACCAAACTTTTTTATTATTCAATATTTCAGTCTGGGATATCGGATTTACATGTTTCAGCGTATTTTAGAGTGTTTAAGCTTATCTTAAAAATTTGAAAAACTTTAACATTTTATACTAAAATTTGCGAGTTGACTGATAGAGTATTTCTGTCAGGAGTGACTATAGGTAAAATTTAATTTTTCGTTATTTCAACCTAAGGTCTTGGCTTTTCGCGTTTCAGAGTGTATTAAAGCGATCTAGCTATTAATTGTAAAATTGATTTCTTAAAAGATAGTCATTTTTACGCTGGGTGTTGGTAAATTTGTTAGAGTCCTGATTGCTCATACAAAACCAAACTTTTTTATTATTCAATATTTCAGTCTGGGATTTCGGATTTACATGTTTCAGCGTATTTTAGATCGTTTAAGCTTATCTTAAAAATTTGAAAAACTTTAACATTTTTTACAGTTGACTGATAGTATATTTCTGTCAGGAGTGACTATAGGTAAAATTTAAGTTTTCGTTATTTCAACCTAAGGTCTTGGCTTTTCGCGTTTCAGAGTGTATTAAAGCGATCTAGCTATTAATTGTAAAATTGATTTCTTAAAAGATAGTCATTTTTTACGCTGGGTGTTGGTAAATTTGTTAGAGTCCAGATTGCCCATACAAAACCAAACTTTTTTATTATTCAATATTTCAGTCTGGGATTTCGGATTTACATGTTTCAGCGTATTTTAGAGTGTTTAAGCTTATCTTAAAAATTTGAAAAACTTTAACATTTTTTACTAAAATTTGCGAGTTGACTGATAGAATATTTCTGTCAGGAGTGACTATAGGTAAAATTTAAGTTTTCGTTATTTCAACCTAAGGTCTTGGCTTTTCGCGTTTCAGAGTGTATTAAAGCGATCTAGCTATTAATTGTAAAATTGATTTCTTAAAAGATAGTCATTTTTTACGCTGGGTGTTGGTAAATTTGTTAGAGTCCAGATTGCCCATACAAAACCAAACTTTTTTATTATTCAATATTTCAGTCTGGGATTTCGGATTTACATGTTTCAGCGTATTTTAGAGTGTTTAAGCTTATCTTAAAAATTTGAAAAACTTTAACACTTTTTACTAAAATTTGCGAGTTGACTGATAGAATATTTCTGTCAGGAGTGACTATAGGTAAAATTTAAGTTTTCGTTATTTCAACCTAAGGTCTTGGCTTTTCGCGTTTCAGAGTGTATTAAAGCGATCTAGCTATTAATTGTAAAATTGATTTCTTAAAAGATAGTCATTTTTACGCTGGGTGTTGGTAAATTTGTTAGAGTCCTGATTGCTCATACAAAACCAAACTTTTTTATTATTCAATATTTCAGTCTGGGATTTCGGATTTACATGTTTCAGCGTATTTTAGAATGTTTAAGCTTATCCTATAAATTTGAAAAACTTTAACATTTTATACTAAAGTTTGCGAGTTGACTGATAGAATATTTCTGTCAGGAGTGACTATAGGTAAAATTTAAGTTTTCGTTATTTCAACCTAAGGTCTTGGCTTTTCGCGTTTCAGAGTGTATTAAAGCGATCTAGCTATTAATTGTAAAATTGATTTCTTAAAAGATAGTCATTTTTACGCTGGGTGTTGGTAAATTTGTTAGAGTCCAGATTGCCCATACAAAACCAAACTTTTTTATTATTCAATATTTCAGTCTGGGATTTCGGATTTACATGTTTCAGCGTATTTTAGATCGTTTAAGCTTATCTTAAAAAATTGAAAAACTTTAACATTTTTTACAGTTGACTGATAGTATATTTCTGTCAGGAGTGACTATAGGTAAAATTTAAGTTTTCGTTATTTCAACCTAAGGTCTTGGCTTTTCGCGTTTCAGAGTGTATTAAAGCGATCTAGCTATTAATTGTAAAATTGATTTCTTAAAAGATAGTCATTTTTTACGCTGGGTGTTGGTAAATTTGTTAGAGTCCAGATTGCCCATACAAAACCAAACTTTTTTATTATTCAATATTTCAGTCTGGGATTTCGGATTTACATGTTTCAGCGTATTTTAGAGTGTTTAAGCTTATCTTAAAAATTTGAAAAACTTTAACACTTTTTACTAAAATTTGCGAGTTGACTGATAGAATATTTCTGTCAGGAGTGACTATAGGTAAAATTTAAGTTTTCGTTATTTCAACCTAAGGTCTTGGCTTTTCGCGTTTCAGAGTGTATTAAAGCGATCTAGCTATTAATTGTAAAATTGATTTCTTAAAAGATAGTCATTTTTTACGCTGGGTGTTGGTAAATTTGTTAGAGTCCAGATTGCCCATACAAAACCAAACTTTTTTATTATTCAATATTTCAGTCTGGGATTTCGGATTTACATGTTTCAACGTATTTTAGAGTGTTTAAGCTTATCTTAAAAATTTGAAAAACTTTAACACTTTTTACTAAAATTTGCGAGTTGACTGATAGAATATTTCTGTCAGGAGTGACTATAGGTAAAATTTAAGTTTTCGTTATTTCAACCTAAGGTCTTGGCTTTTCGCGTTTCAGAGTGTATTAAAGCGATCTAGCTATTAATTGTAAAATTGATTTCTTAAAAGATAGTCATTTTTACGCTGGGTGTTGGTAAATTTGTTAGAGTCCTGATTGCTCATACAAAACCAAACTTTTTTATTATTCAATATTTCAGTCTGGGATTTCGGATTTACATGTTTCAGCGTATTTTAGAATGTTTAAGCTTATCCTATAAATTTGAAAAACGTTAACATTTTATACTAAAGTTTGCGAGTTGACTGATAGAATATTTCTGTCAGGAGTGACTATAGGTAAAATTTAAGTTTTCGTTATTTCAACCTAAGGTCTTGGCTTTTCGCGTTTCAGAGTGTATTAAAGCGATCTAGCTATTAATTGTAAAATTGATTTCTTAAAAGATAGTCATTTTTACGCTGGGTGTTGGTAAATTTGTTAGAGTCCAGATTGCCCATACAAAACCAAACTTTTTTATTATTCAATATTTCAGTCTGGGATTTCGGATTTACATGTTTCAGCGTATTTTAGATCGTTTAAGCTTATCTTAAAAATTTGAAAAACTTTAACATTTTTTACAGTTGACTGATAGTATATTTCTGTCAGGAGTGACTATAGGTAAAATTTAAGTTTTCGTTATTTCAACCTAAGGTCTTGGCTTTTCGCGTTTCAGAGTGTATTAAAGCGATCTAGCTATTAATTGTAAAATTGATTTCTTAAAAGATAGTCATTTTTTACGCTGGGTGTTGGTAAATTTGTTAGAGCCCAGATTGCCCATACAAAACCAAACTTTTTTATTATTCAATATTTCAGTCTGGGATTTCGGATTTACATGTTTCAGCGTATTTTAGAGTGTTTAAGCTTATCTTAAAAATTTGAAAAACTTTAACATTTTTTACTAAAATTTGCGAGTTGACTGATAGAATATTTCTGTCAGGAGTGACTATAGGTAAAATTTAAGTTTTCGTTATTTCAACCTAAGGTCTTGGCTTTTCGCGTTTCAGAGTGTATTAAAGCGATCTAGCTATTAATTGTAAAATTGATTTCTTAAAAGATAGTCATTTTTTACGCTGGGTGTTGGTAAATTTGTTAGAGTCCAGATTGCCCATACAAAACCAAACTTTTTTATTATTCAATATTTCAGTCTGGGATTTCGGATTTACATGTTTCAGCGTATTTTAGAGTGTTTAAGCTTATCTTAAAAATTTGAAAAACTTTAACACTTTTTACTAAAATTTGCGAGTTGACTGATAGAATATTTCTGTCAGGAGTGACTATAGGTAAAATTTAAGTTTTCGTTATTTCAACCTAAGGTCTTGGCTTTTCGCGTTTCAGAGTGTATTAAAGCGATCTAGCTATTAATTGTAAAATTGATTTCTTAAAAGATAGTCATTTTTACGCTGGGTGTTGGTAAATTTGTTAGAGTCCTGATTGCTCATACAAAACCAAACTTTTTTATTATTCAATATTTCAGTCTGGGATTTCGGATTTACATGTTTCAGCGTATTTTAGAATGTTTAAGCTTATCCTATAAATTTGAAAAACTTTAACATTTTATACTAAAGTTTGCGAGTTGACTGATAGAATATTTCTGTCAGGAGTGACTATAGGTAAAATTTAAGTTTTCGTTATTTCAACCTAAGGTCTTGGCTTTTCGCGTTTCAGAGTGTATTAAAGCGATCTAGCTATTAATTGTAAAATTGATTTCTTAAAAGATAGTCATTTTTACGCTGGGTGTTGGTAAATTTGTTAGAGTCCAGATTGCCCATACAAAACCAAACTTTTTTATTATTCAATATTTCAGTCTGGGATTTCGGATTTACATGTTTCAGCGTATTTTAGATCGTTTAAGCTTATCTTAAAAATTTGAAAAACTTTAACATTTTTTACAGTTGACTGATAGTATATTTCTGTCAGGAGTGACTATAGGTAAAATTTAAGTTTTCGTTATTTCAACCTAAGGTCTTGGCTTTTCGCGTTTCAGAGTGTATTAAAGCGATCTAGCTATTAATTGTAAAATTGATTTCTTAAAAGATAGTCATTTTTTACGCTAAGTGTTGGTAAATTTGTTAGAGTCCAGATTGCCCATACAAAACCAAACTTTTTTATTATTCAATATTTCAGTCTGGGATTTCGGATTTACATGTTTCAGCGTATTTTAGAGTGTTTAAGCTTATCTTAAAAATTTGAAAAACTTTAACATTTTTTACTAAAATTTGCGAGTTGACTGATAGAATATTTCTGTCAGGAGTGACTATAGGTAAAATTTAAGTTTTCGTTATTTCAACCTAAGGTCTTGGCTTTTCGCGTTTCAGAGTGTATTAAAGCGATCTAGCTATTAATTGTAAAATTGATTTCTTAAAAGATAGTCATTTTTACGCTGGGTGTTGGTAAATTTGTTAGAGTCCTGATTGCTCATACAAAACCAAACTTTTTTATTATTCAATATTTCAGTCTGGGATTTCGGATTTACATGTTTCAGCGTATTTTAGAATGTTTAAGCTTATCCTATAAATTTGAAAAACGTTAACATTTTATACTAAAGTTTGCGAGTTGACTGATAGAATATTTCTGTCAGGAGTGACTATAGGTAAAATTTAAGTTTTCGTTATTTCAACCTAAGGTCTTGGCTTTTCGCGTTTCAGAGTGTATTAAAGCGATCTAGCTATTAATTGTAAAATTGATTTCTTAAAAGATAGTCATTTTTACGCTGGGTGTTGGTAAATTTGTTAGAGTCCAGATTGCCCATACAAAACCAAACTTTTTTATTATTCAATATTTCAGTCTGGGATTTCGGATTTACATGTTTCAGCGTATTTTAGATCGTTTAAGCTTATCTTAAAAATTTGAAAAACTTTAACATTTTTTACAGTTGACTGATAGTATATTTCTGTCAGGAGTGACTATAGGTAAAATTTAAGTTTTCGTTATTTCAACCTAAGGTCTTGGCTTTTCGCGTTTCAGAGTGTATTAAAGCGATCTAGCTATTAATTGTAAAATTGATTTCTTAAAAGATAGTCATTTTTTACGCTGGGTGTTGGTAAATTTGTTAGAGTCCAGATTGCCCATACAAAACCAAACTTTTTTATTATTCAATATTTCAGTCTGGGATTTCGGATTTACATGTTTCAGCGTATTTTAGAGTGTTTAAGCTTATCTTAAAAATTTGAAAAACTTTAACATTTTTTACTAAAATTTGCGAGTTGACTGATAGAATATTTCTGTCAGGAGTGACTATAGGTAAAATTTAAGTTTTCGTTATTTCAACCTAAGGTCTTGGCTTTTCGCGTTTCAGAGTGTATTAAAGCGATCTAGCTATTAATTGTAAAATTGATTTCTTAAAAGATAGTCATTTTTTACGCTGGGTGTTGGTAAATTTGTTAGAGTCCAGATTGCCCATACAAAACCAAACTTTTTTATTATTCAATATTTCAGTCTGGGATTTCGGATTTACATGTTTCAGCGTATTTTAGAGTGTTTAAGCTTATCTTAAAAATTTGAAAAACTTTAACACTTTTTACTAAAATTTGCGAGTTGACTGATAGAATATTTCTGTCAGGAGTGACTATAGGTAAAATTTAAGTTTTCGTTATTTCAACCTAAGGTCTTGGCTTTTCGCGTTTCAGAGTGTATTAAAGCGATCTAGCTATTAATTGTAAAATTGATTTCTTAAAAGATAGTCATTTTTACGCTGGGTGTTGGTAAATTTGTTAGAGTCCTGATTGCTCATACAAAACCAAACTTTTTTATTATTCAATATTTCAGTCTGGGATTTCGGATTTACATGTTTCAGCGTATTTTAGAATGTTTAAGCTTATCCTATAAATTTGAAAAACTTTAACATTTTATACTAAAGTTTGCGAGTTGACTGATAGAATATTTCTGTCAGGAGTGACTATAGGTAAAATTTAAGTTTTCGTTATTTCAACCTAAGGTCTTGGCTTTTCGCGTTTCAGAGTGTATTAAAGCGATCTAGCTATTAATTGTAAAATTGATTTCTTAAAAGATAGTCATTTTTACGCTGGGTGTTGGTAAATTTGTTAGAGTCCAGATTGCCCATACAAAACCAAACTTTTTTATTATTCAATATTTCAGTCTGGGATTTCGGATTTACATGTTTTAGCGTATTTTAGATCGTTTAAGCTTATCTTAAAAATTTGAAAAACTTTAACATTTTTTACAGTTGACTGATAGTATATTTCTGTCAGGAGTGACTATAGGTAAAATTTAAGTTTTCGTTATTTCAACCTAAGGTCTTGGCTTTTCGCGTTTCAGAGTGTATTAAAGCGATCTAGCTATTAATTGTAAAATTGATTTCTTAAAAGATAGTCATTTTTTACGCTGGGTGTTGGTAAATTTGTTAGAGTCCAGATTGCCCATACAAAACCAAACTTTTTTATTATTCAATATTTCAGTCTGGGATTTCGGATTTACATGTTTCAGCGTATTTTAGAGTGTTTAAGCTTATCTTAAAAATTTGAAAAACTTTAACATTTTTTACTAAAATTTGCGAGTTGACTGATAGAATATTTCTGTCAGGAGTGACTATAGGTAAAATTTAAGTTTTCGTTATTTCAACCTAAGGTCTTGGCTTTTCGCGTTTCAGAGTGTATTAAAGCGATCTAGCTATTAATTGTAAAATTGATTTCTTAAAAGATAGTCATTTTTTACGCTGGGTGTTGGTAAATTTGTTAGAGTCCAGATTGCCCATACAAAACCAAACTTTTTTATTATTCAATATTTCAGTCTGGGATTTCGGATTTACATGTTTCAGCGTATTTTAGAGTGTTTAAGCTTATCTTAAAAATTTGAAAAACTTTAACACTTTTTACTAAAATTTGCGAGTTGACTGATAGAATATTTCTGTCAGGAGTGACTATAGGTAAAATTTAAGTTTTCGTTATTTCAACCTAAGGTCTTGGCTTTTCGCGTTTCAGAGTGTATTAAAGCGATCTAGCTATTAATTGTAAAATTGATTTCTTAAAAGATAGTCATTTTTACGCTGGGTGTTGGTAAATTTGTTAGAGTCCTGATTGCTCATACAAAACCAAACTTTTTTATTATTCAATATTTCAGTCTGGGATTTCGGATTTACATGTTTCAGCGTATTTTAGAATGTTTAAGCTTATCCTATAAATTTGAAAAACTTTAACATTTTATACTAAAGTTTGCGAGTTGACTGATAGAATATTTCTGTCAGGAGTGACTATAGGTAAAATTTAAGTTTTCGTTATTTCAACCTAAGGTCTTGGCTTTTCGCGTTTCAGAGTGTATTAAAGCGATCTAGCTATTAATTGTAAAATTGATTTCTTAAAAGATAGTCATTTTTACGCTGGGTGTTGGTAAATTTGTTAGAGTCCAGATTGCCCATACAAAACCAAACTTTTTTATTATTCAATATTTCAGTCTGGGATTTCGGATTTACATGTTTCAGCGTATTTTAGATCGTTTAAGCTTATCTTAAAAATTTGAAAAACTTTAACATTTTTTACAGTTGACTGATAGTATATTTCTGTCAGGAGTGACTATAGGTAAAGTTTAAGTTTTCGTTATTTCAACCTAAGGTCTTGGCTTTTCGCGTTTCAGAGTGTATTAAAGCGATCTAGCTATTAATTGTAAAATTGATTTCTTAAAAGAGTCATTTTTACGCTGGGTGTTGGTAAATTTGTTAGAGTCCAGATTGCCCATACAAAACCAAACTTTTTTATTATTCAATATTTCAGTCTGGGATTTCGGATTTACATGTTTCAGCGTATTTTAGAGTGTTTAAGCTTATCTTAAAAATTTGAAAAACTTTAACATTTTTTACTAAAATTTGCGAGTTGACTGATAGAATATTTCTGTCAGGAGTGACTATAGGTAAAATTTAAGTTTTCGTTATTTCAACCTAAGGTCTTGGCTTTTCGCGTTTCAGAGTGTATTAAAGCGATCTAGCTATTAATTGTAAAATTGATTTCTTAAAAGATAGTCATTTTTTACGCTGGGTGTTGGTAAATTTGTTAGAGTCCAGATTGCCCATACAAAACCAAACTTTTTTATTATTCAATATTTCAGTCTGGGATTTCGGATTTACATGTTTCAGCGTATTTTAGAGTGTTTAAGCTTATCTTAAAAATTTGAAAAACTTTAACACTTTTTACTAAAATTTGCGAGTTGACTGATAGAATATTTCTGTCAGGAGTGACTATAGGTAAAATTTAAGTTTTCGTTATTTCAACCTAAGGTCTTGGCTTTTCGCGTTTCAGAGTGTATTAAAGCGATCTAGCTATTAATTGTAAAATTGATTTCTTAAAAGATAGTCATTTTTACGCTGGGTGTTGGTAAATTTGTTAGAGTCCTGATTGCTCATACAAAACCAAACTTTTTTATTATTCAATATTTCAGTCTGGGATTTCGGATTTACATGTTTCAGCGTATTTTAGAATGTTTAAGCTTATCCTATAAATTTGAAAAACTTTAACATTTTATACTAAAGTTTGCGAGTTGACTGATAGAATATTTCTGTCAGGAGTGACTATAGGTAAAATTTAAGTTTTCGTTATTTCAACCTAAGGTCTTGGCTTTTCGCGTTTCAGAGTGTATTAAAGCGATCTAGCTATTAATTGTAAAATTGATTTCTTAAAAGATAGTCATTTTTACGCTGGGTGTTGGTAAATTTGTTAGAGTCCAGATTGCCCATACAAAACCAAACTTTTTTATTATTCAATATTTCAGTCTGGGATTTCGGATTTACATGTTTCAGCGTATTTTAGATCGTTTAAGCTTATCTTAAAAATTTGAAAAACTTTAACATTTTTTACAGTTGACTGATAGTATATTTCTGTCAGGAGTGACTATAGGTAAAGTTTAAGTTTTCGTTATTTCAACCTAAGGTCTTGGCTTTTCGCGTTTCAGAGTGTATTAAAGCGATCTAGCTATTAATTGAAAAATTGATTTCTTAAAAGATAGTCATTTTTACGCTGGGTGTTGGTAAATTTGTTAGAGTCCAGATTGCCCATACAAAACCAAACTTTTTTATTATTCAATATTTCAGTCTGGGATTTCGGATTTACATGTTTCAGCGTATTTTAGAGTGTTTAAGCTTATCTTAAAAATTTAAAAAACTTTAACATTTTTTACTAAAATTTGCGAGTTGACTGATAGAATATTTCTGTCAGGAGTAACTATAGGTAAAATTTAAGTTTTCGTTATTTCAACCTAAGGTCTTGGCTTTTCGCGTTTCAGAGTGTATTAAAGCGATCTAGCTATTAATTGTAAAATTGATTTCTTAAAAGATAGTCATTTTTACGCTGGGTGTTGGTAAATTTGTTAGAGTCATGATTGCCCATACAAAACCAAACTTTTTTATTATTCAATATTTCAGTCTGGGATTTCGGATTTACATGTTTTAGCGTATTTTAGAGTGTTTAAGCTTATCTTAAAAATTTGAAAAACTTAAACATTTTTTTACAGTTGACTGATAGAATATTTCTGTCAGGAGTGACTATAGGTAAAATTTAAGTTTTCGTTATTTCAACCTAAGGTCTTGGCTTTTCGCGTTTCAGAGTGTATTAAAGCGATCTAGCTATTAATTGTAAAATTGATTTCTTAAAAGATAGTCATTTTTACGCTGGGTGTTGGTAAATTTGTTAGAGTCCTGATTGCCCATACAAAACCAAACTTTTTTATTATTCAATATTTCAGTCTGGGATTTCGGATTTACATGTTTCAGCGTATTTTAGAGTGTTTAAGCTTATCTTAAAAATTTGAAAAACTTTAACATTTTATACTAAAATTTGCGAGTTGACTGATAGAGTATTTCTGTCAGGAGTGACTATAGGTAAAATTTAAGTTTTCGTTATTTCAACCTAAGGTCTTGGCTTTTCGCGTTTCAGAGTGTATTAAAGCGATCTAGCTATTAATTGTAAAATTGATTTCTTAAAAGATAGTCATTTTTACGCTGGGTGTTGGTAAATTTGTTAGAGTCCTGATTGCTCATACAAAACCAAACTTTTTTATTATTCAATATTTCAGTCTGGGATTTCGGATTTACATGTTTCAGCGTATTTTAGAATGTTTAAGCTTATCCTATAAATTTGAAAAACGTTAACATTTTATACTAAAGTTTGCGAGTTGACTGATAGAATATTTCTGTCAGGAGTGACTATAGGTAAAATTTAAGTTTTCGTTATTTCAACCTAAGGTCTTGGCTTTTCGCGTTTCAGAGTGTATTAAAGCGATCTAGCTATTAATTGTAAAATTGATTTCTTAAAAGATAGTCATTTTTACGCTGGGTGTTGGTAAATTTGTTAGAGTCCAGATTGCCCATACAAAACCAAACTTTTTTATTATTCAATATTTCAGTCTGGGATTTCGGATTTACATGTTTCAGCGTATTTTAGATCGTTTAAGCTTATCTTAAAAATTTGAAAAACTTTAACATTTTTTACAGTTGACTGATAGTATATTTCTGTCAGGAGTGACTATAGGTAAAATTTAAGTTTTCGTTATTTCAACCTAAGGTCTTGGCTTTTCGCGTTTCAGAGTGTATTAAAGCGATCTAGCTATTAATTGTAAAATTGATTTCTTAAAAGATAGTCATTTTTTACGCTGGGTGTTGGTAAATTTGTTAGAGTCCAGATTGCCCATACAAAACCAAACTTTTTTATTATTCAATATTTCAGTCTGGGATTTCGGATTTACATGTTTCAGCGTATTTTAGAGTGTTTAAGCTTATCTTAAAAATTTGAAAAACTTTAACATTTTTTACTAAAATTTGCGAGTTGACTGATAGAATATTTCTGTCAGGAGTGACTATAGGTAAAATTTAAGTTTTCGTTATTTCAACCTAAGGTCTTGGCTTTTCGCGTTTCAGAGTGTATTAAAGCGATCTAGCTATTAATTGTAAAATTGATTTCTTAAAAGATAGTCATTTTTTACGCTGGGTGTTGGTAAATTTGTTAGAGTCCAGATTGCCCATACAAAACCAAACTTTTTTATTATTCAATATTTCAGTCTGGGATTTCGGATTTACATGTTTCAGCGTATTTTAGAGTGTTTAAGCTTATCTTAAAAATTTGAAAAACTTTAACACTTTTTACTAAAATTTGCGAGTTGACTGATAGAATATTTCTGTCAGGAGTGACTATAGGTAAAATTTAAGTTTTCGTTATTTCAACCTAAGGTCTTGGCTTTTCGCGTTTCAGAGTGTATTAAAGCGATCTAGCTATTAATTGTAAAATTGATTTCTTAAAAGATAGTCATTTTTACGCTGGGTGTTGGTAAATTTGTTAGAGTCCTGATTGCTCATACAAAACCAAACTTTTTTATTATTCAATATTTCAGTCTGGGATTTCGGATTTACATGTTTCAGCGTATTTTAGAATGTTTAAGCTTATCCTATAAATTTGAAAAACTTTAACATTTTATACTAAAGTTTGCGAGTTGACTGATAGAATATTTCTGTCAGGAGTGACTATAGGTAAAATTTAAGTTTTCGTTATTTCAACCTAAGGTCTTGGCTTTTCGCGTTTCAGAGTGTATTAAAGCGATCTAGCTATTAATTGTAAAATTGATTTCTTAAAAGATAGTCATTTTTACGCTGGGTGTTGGTAAATTTGTTAGAGTCCAGATTGCCCATACAAAACCAAACTTTTTTATTATTCAATATTTCAGTCTGGGATTTCGGATTTACATGTTTCAGCGTATTTTAGATCGTTTAAGCTTATCTTAAAAATTTGAAAAACTTTAACATTTTTTACAGTTGACTGATAGAATATTTCTGTCAGGAGTGACTATAGGTAAAATTTAAGTTTTCGTTATTTCAACCTAAGGTCTTGGCTTTTCGCGTTTCAGAGTGTATTAAAGCGATCTAGCTATTAATTGTAAAATTGATTTCTTAAAAGATAGTCATTTTTACGCTGGGTGTTGGTAAATTTGTTAGAGTCCTGATTGCTCATACAAAACCAAACTTTTTTATTATTCAATATTTCAGTCTGGGATTTCGGATTTACATGTTTCAGCGTATTTTAGAATGTTTAAGCTTATCCTATAAATTTGAAAAACTTTAACATTTTATACTAAAGTTTGCGAGTTGACTGATAGAATATTTCTGTCAGGAGTGACTATAGGTAAAATTTAAGTTTTCGTTATTTCAACCTAAGGTCTTGGCTTTTCGCGTTTCAGAGTGTATTAAAGCGATCTAGCTATTAATTGTAAAATTGATTTCTTAAAAGATAGTCATTTTTACGCTGGGTGTTGGTAAATTTGTTAGAGTCCAGATTGCCCATACAAAACCAAACTTTTTTATTATTCAATATTTCAGTCTGGGATTTCGGATTTACATGTTTCAGCGTATTTTAGATCGTTTAAGCTTATCTTAAAAATTTGAAAAACTTTAACATTTTTTACAGTTGACTGATAGTATATTTCTGTCAGGAGTGACTATAGGTAAAGTTTAAGTTTTCGTTATTTCAACCTAAGGTCTTGGCTTTTCGCGTTTCAGAGTGTATTAAAGCGATCTAGCTATTAATTGTAAAATTGATTTCTTAAAAGAGTCATTTTTACGCTGGGTGTTGGTAAATTTGTTAGAGTCCAGATTGCCCATACAAAACCAAACTTTTTTATTATTCAATATTTCAGTCTGGGATTTCGGATTTACATGTTTCAGCGTATTTTAGAGTGTTTAAGCTTATCTTAAAAATTTGAAAAACTTTAACATTTTTTACTAAAATTTGCGAGTTGACTGATAGAATATTTCTGTCAGGAGTGACTATAGGTAAAATTTAAGTTTTCGTTATTTCAACCTAAGGTCTTGGCTTTTCGCGTTTCAGAGTGTATTAAAGCGATCTAGCTATTAATTGTAAAATTGATTTCTTAAAAGATAGTCATTTTTTACGCTGGGTGTTGGTAAATTTGTTAGAGTCCAGATTGCCCATACAAAACCAAACTTTTTTATTATTCAATATTTCAGTCTGGGATTTCGGATTTACATGTTTCAGCGTATTTTAGAGTGTTTAAGCTTATCTTAAAAATTTGAAAAACTTTAACACTTTTTACTAAAATTTGCGAGTTGACTGATAGAATATTTCTGTCAGGAGTGACTATAGGTAAAATTTAAGTTTTCGTTATTTCAACCTAAGGTCTTGGCTTTTCGCGTTTCAGAGTGTATTAAAGCGATCTAGCTATTAATTGTAAAATTGATTTCTTAAAAGATAGTCATTTTTACGCTGGGTGTTGGTAAATTTGTTAGAGTCCTGATTGCTCATACAAAACCAAACTTTTTTATTATTCAATATTTCAGTCTGGGATTTCGGATTTACATGTTTCAGCGTATTTTAGAATGTTTAAGCTTATCCTATAAATTTGAAAAACTTTAACATTTTATACTAAAGTTTGCGAGTTGACTGATAGAATATTTCTGTCAGGAGTGACTATAGGTAAAATTTAAGTTTTCGTTATTTCAACCTAAGGTCTTGGCTTTTCGCGTTTCAGAGTGTATTAAAGCGATCTAGCTATTAATTGTAAAATTGATTTCTTAAAAGATAGTCATTTTTACGCTGGGTGTTGGTAAATTTGTTAGAGTCCAGATTGCCCATACAAAACCAAACTTTTTTATTATTCAATATTTCAGTCTGGGATTTCGGATTTACATGTTTCAGCGTATTTTAGATCGTTTAAGCTTATCTTAAAAATTTGAAAAACTTTAACATTTTTTACAGTTGACTGATAGTATATTTCTGTCAGGAGTGACTATAGGTAAAGTTTAAGTTTTCGTTATTTCAACCTAAGGTCTTGGCTTTTCGCGTTTCAGAGTGTATTAAAGCGATCTAGCTATTAATTGAAAAATTGATTTCTTAAAAGATAGTCATTTTTACGCTGGGTGTTGGTAAATTTGTTAGAGTCCAGATTGCCCATACAAAACCAAACTTTTTTATTATTCAATATTTCAGTCTGGGATTTCGGATTTACATGTTTCAGCGTATTTTAGAGTGTTTAAGCTTATCTTAAAAATTTAAAAAACTTTAACATTTTTTACTAAAATTTGCGAGTTGACTGATAGAATATTTCTGTCAGGAGTGACTATAGGTAAAATTTAAGTTTTCGTTATTTCAACCTAAGGTCTTGGCTTTTCGCGTTTCAGAGTGTATTAAAGCGATCTAGCTATTAATTGTAAAATTGATTTCTTAAAAGATAGTCATTTTTACGCTGGGTGTTGGTAAATTTGTTAGAGTCATGATTGCCCATACAAAACCAAACTTTTTTATTATTCAATATTTCAGTCTGGGATTTCGGATTTACATGTTTTAGCGTATTTTAGAGTGTTTAAGCTTATCTTAAAAATTTGAAAAACTTAAACATTTTTTTACAGTTGACTGATAGAATATTTCTGTCAGGAGTGACTATAGGTAAAATTTAAGTTTTCGTTATTTCAACCTAAGGTCTTGGCTTTTCGCGTTTCAGAGTGTATTAAAGCGATCTAGCTATTAATTGTAAAATTGATTTCTTAAAAGATAGTCATTTTTACGCTGGGTGTTGGTAAATTTGTTAGAGTCCTGATTGCCCATACAAAACCAAACTTTTTTATTATTCAATATTTCAGTCTGGGATTTCGGATTTACATGTTTCAGCGTATTTTAGAGTGTTTAAGCTTATCTTAAAAATTTGAAAAACTTTAACATTTTATACTAAAATTTGCGAGTTGACTGATAGAGTATTTCTGTCAGGAGTGACTATAGGTAAAATTTAAGTTTTCGTTATTTCAACCTAAGGTCTTGGCTTTTTGCCTTTTAGAGTGTATTAAAGCGATTTAACTATTAATTGAAAAATTGATTTTTTAAAAGATAGTCGATTATTGCGGGGTGTTGTAAAATTCGACAGTCTCGAGTGCCCATACAATACCAAATTTCTTATTATTCAATATTTCAGTCTGGGGTTTCAAATTTACATGTTTCAGCGTGTCTTAGAGTGTTTAAGACGATTTTAAAAATTTGTAAAACTTTAACAATTTTCACTAAAATTTGTGAGTTTACTGATAGAATACTTCTCTAAGTCCCGAGTGACTATAGGTATAATTTAATTTTTTTGTTATTTCAACCTAAGGTCTAGCTTTTTACGTTTCAGAGTGTTTTAAAGCGATTTAACTATTATTTGTATAATTGATTTCTTGAAAGATAACCACTTTTATGCTAAGTTTCTTTTATAATAGTTCATATAGGTCTCAAGATTAGTGTTTAGTGTATTTTTAGCTTCAAACCTTCTTTTATTACATTAACTGGTCCACGTGGGTTATAAAAATATTAGATGTACACCTCTTAGCGTTACCCAGAAAATACCACGGGGAGGTGGATGTACGTCATTTTCCACACATTCACACACACACACACACACAAACACACACACACACACACACACACACACACACACACACACACACACACACACACACACACACACACACACATGGT
The DNA here is from genome assembly GCA_030545055.2 of Neoaliturus tenellus. Lineage (NCBI taxonomy): Eukaryota > Metazoa > Arthropoda > Insecta > Hemiptera > Cicadellidae > Neoaliturus > Neoaliturus tenellus. The sequence goes on along the minus strand of CM061534.1, from coordinate 26,807,103 downwards.
TTACGGGTCTTTTAGTCAACCGCGCCAGTGACCTTCACTCACCCCAGACTTTTCAAAGGAGTAGCTAAAGTAATAGCTTTAACTTCTCAATCTAATAAGTTCCACATTCACACATACACTCATACAGTTTATTCATTAAGAACAATTTTTACAATATTTACAAAATTATGAGAGGTCAATATGTTATTTAATGAAGATTCATAATGCATACCATAACTATGCATAACCTCTTTAGCTTTATTTAAGATATTTATACTGTTTGGCACAGGATATTTTGAAAAACTTGGTACAAAACCATCTTTCTTAGCTCTCTTTAGCGCTCTTTTATATCGTCTTCTTTCTGTACGAATGCACTTATACTCCATTACTCCATAATTTTTATAGTATGTGTCTTTTTCCAATACACAAAAGATATGTTTTAAATCCATATTATCAGGTATAACAGCAACTTTAGGTATTTGATTAATTAACGTTTCAATTAGTTTTTGATTATTTGCCAACACTTTATGTAAAGAGTGAGTCAACTCAAGGTTTTCTTTTTTAATTCTATATTCTCCATACTTGCGAATTGATGGGAGGATTTCTTCGAACACCCAATCTTGAAAGCGTTTAGCTAATCTCATCTTAGACGATAAAATTAAGGAATATAATCCTGGTTCATTGATGAATGTGGTACTTTTTTGAAAGTTAGAGGGTAGCACTGAACTAGTTCCATCTATATCCTTAAATAACTTTTTATATTTTTCTTTAACTAGATCATTTATTGCTTTCCGTGGTCTTTTGTATTCTAGAATCTCTGATATATCATTAGCCTTAAACCATGGATTGTTTTCACGATCAAATAAGACAGCTACAGGTTTATTATCAAACATGTAACACTGCAGTGCAGACATGCTAAAGTAATTTGTTATCTATTTAATTTAAATATTAATTGAATATTAAAATTATCATACACCTTTTAAATATCCGAAAAAACCGGAGTTGTGAAAAAGATGTTCACTCGGCAAAAGTTCGCCAAATAATGAAAGACATGGTTAAACGAGCTGCTTTTATACCCAACGGAGAATGGAGAAAAACCTTCTGCGCATGCGCAGTAGAGGAATACTAAAGGACATACACAATTGTACATTACATTTAAAACTTTTCTTGTAAAAAAAAAAAAACAAATATATATCAGAATTATATACCAACACAATATGCTTTATGTTTTACTAACATATTTTAAAAACATATTACATATTAAAAATAACACTATTAAATAGGACCTTAAAGGTAGCATCAAAACGATGCTACCCTTTCTGCCAAAAGAGGGTTACTTTATCACTTTTAAGGTTAAAACTAATGTTTGGTTAAGAATTTACACACGCACACACGCATATATATATATATGCTAGTTCTGACTAAAAAAAAAAAACTGTACATAAAATAGTTGCTTAAAAAACTTGTAGATATATTTTACAAGGTGGCACCTTTAGGTAGCAACATTTATATGGGTTAAGCCCAAGTTTAACTTCTAAGTCACCTTTAAGGTGAAAACTAGTTTGTTAAGAATTTAAATACATAATAATATATCTAGTAGTTTGACCTAAAATCTATTCTTTAAAGTGTTGTTTAAATTTTTGAAACAAAACTTTATGTATAAAAAATAGCACATCAAGAGTAGCACCAAAATGGTGCTACCTTAAAATAGCAACATTAATGTGGGTTTAAAGCGAAATGGAAGTTACAAAATAACCTTAAGGTTTTATTAGGAATTTACATATATAAACATATTGGGTTGTTTGACCTTAAAAATCCTTTAAAAGTGTTTAAAAACCTAAATCAAAATTTTATTTATAAAATTAGTACATCAAAGGTAGCACAAAAACGAGACTACCTTTAAGTAACAACATCTTTATGGGTTAAGCCCAATTAGAACTTTTCAATTTAGTGTTAAAAGTGAAAACCACAATTGTGTTGAATATATATAAACATATTTGGTAGATTGATATGAACACAGTATAAACGCTTATAATGTTGTTTAAAACTTAAAGCAATATTTTATGTATAAATATACTACTTCAAAGGTAGCACCAAAACGGTGCTACCTTTAGATAAAGACATTTAAGCCTAAATAGAAATTCAATAATCACCCAAAAGCCGCTTTAATAAACTCTGAAACCCGAAAAGTCAAGACCTTAGGTTGAAATATAAAAACTTAAATTTTACCTATATCCACTCGGGATAGTCACTCCTGACTTAGAAATAATCTATCGGTCAACTCGCAAATTTTAGTATGAAATGTCAAGGTTTTTCAAATTTTTAAGATAAGCTTAAACACTCTAAAATACGCTGAAACATGTAAATCCGAAATCCCAGACTGAAATATTGAATAATAAAAAAGTTTGGTTTTGTATGGGCAATCGGGACTCTAACAAATTTACCAACACCCAGCGTAAAAATGACTATCTTTTAAGAAATCAATTTTTCAATTAATAGTTAGATCGCTTTAATACACTCTGAAACGCGAAAAGCCAAGACCTTAGGTTGAAATAATGTAATACTAAATTTTTAGTATAGTTACTCCTGACATAGAAATATTCTATCAGTCAACTCGCAAATTTTAGTATAAAATGTTAAAGTTTTTCAAATTTTTAAGATAAGCTTAAACACTCTAAAATACGCTGAAACATGTAAATCCGAAGTCCCAGACTGAAATATTGAATAATAAAAAAGTTTGGTTTTGTATGGGCAATCTGGACTCTAACAAATTTACCAACACCCAGCGTAAAAATGACTATCTTTTAAGAAATCAATTTTACAATTAATAGCTAGATTGCTTTAATACACTCTGAAACGCGAAAAGCCAAGACCTTAGGTTGAAATAACGAAAACTTAAATTTTTACCTATAGTCACTCCTGACATAGAAATATTCTATCAGTCAACTCGCAAATTTTAGTATAAAATGTTTAAGTTTTTCAAATTTTTAAGATAAGCTTAAACACTCTAAAATACGGTGAAACATAGAAATCCGAAATCCCAGACTAAAATATTGAATTATAAAAAAGTTTGGTTTTGTATGGGCAATCTGGACTCTAACAAATTTACCAACACCCAGCGTAAAAATGACTATCTTTTAAGAAATCAATTTTACAATTAATAGCTAGATCGCTTTAATACACTCTGAAACGCGAAAAGCCAAGACCTTAGGTTGAAATAACGAAAACTTAAATTTTACCTATAGTCACTCCTGACAGAAATATTCTATCAGTCAACTGTAAAAAATGTTAAAGTTTTTCAAATTTTTAAGATAAGCTTAAACACTCTAAAATACGCTGAAACATGTAAATCCGAAATCCCAGACTGAAATATTGAATAATAAAAAAGTTTGGTTTTGTATGGGCAATCTGCACTCTAACAAATTTACCAACACCCAGCGTAAAAATGACTATCTTTTAAGAAATCAATTTTTCAATTAATAGCTAGATCGCTTTAATACACTCTGAAACGCGAAAAGCCAAGACCTTAGGTTGAAATAACGAAAACTTAAATTTTACCTATAGTCACTCCTGACAGAAATATTCTATCAGTCAACTCGCAAATTTTAGTAAAAAATGTTAAAGTTTTTCAAATTTTTAAGATAAGCTTAAACACTCTAAAATACGCTGAAACATGTAAATCCGAAATCCCAGACTGAAATATTGAATAATAAAAAAGTTTGGTTTTGTATGGGCAATCTGGACTCTAACAAATTTACCAACACCCAGCGTAAAAATGACTATCTTTTAAGAAATCAATTTTTCAATTAATAGCTAGATCGCTTTAATACACTCTGAAACGCGAAAAGCCAAGACCTTAGGTTGAAATAACGAAAACTTAAACTTTACCTATAGTCACTCCTGAAAGAAATATTCTATCAGTCAAGTGTAAAAAAAGTTAAAGTTTTTCAAATTTTTAAGATAAGCTTAAACACTCTAAAATACGCTGAAACATGTAAATCCGAAATCCCAGACTGAAATATTGAATAATAAAAAAGTTTGGTTTTGTATGGGCAATCTGGACTCTAACAAATTTACCAACACCCAGCGTAAAAATGACTATCTTTTAAGAAATCAATTTTTCAATTAATAGCTAGATCGCTTTAATACACTCTGAAACGCGAAAAGCCAAGACCTTAGGTTGAAATAACGAAAATTTAAATTTTACCTATAGTCACTCCTGACAGAAATATTCTATCAGTCAACTGTAAAAAATGTTAAAGTTTTTCAAATTTTTAAGATAAGCTTAAACACTCTAAAATACGCTGAAACATGTAAATCCGAAATCCCAGACTGAAATATTGAATAATAAAAAAGTTTGGTTTTGTATGGGCAATCAGGACTCTAACAAATTTACCAACACCCAGCGTAAAAATGACTATCTTTTAAGAAATCAATTTTACAATTAATAGCTAGATCGCTTTAATACACTCTGAAACGCGAAAAGCCAAGACCTTAGGTTGAAATAACGAAAACTTAAGTTTTACCTATAGTCACAATTGTTAAAGTCCCCAAGGTCATCGCAATTCCCCCCACCACTTTCCTTATACCTAGGCCACCCGTAGCCGTACGGTCAGTCGCTCTGCGACTGTCGTGGGGTGCACACTGGTTTTGGCACTCTGCTGTACGGTTATAAGTTAAAGTTTAGGATTTATCATGTACAACAATACAAACTTAGCAAATTATAACATTTTAGCCAGTTCAATTTACCACACTTACACTTATTTGGCGAAAACATAAAACTGTTGTACCATGAGTAAATTTTTCCAAGTGTTGGTTCAAACCTGGGGGTACGTCTGTTGAGATGAAAACTTTAACTCTGATCGTACGAAGAGTAAATATTTCTAAGTGTTTGCTCAAACCTTTAGGTAGCTCAACGCACGGGGACGGGCTGTGAGCCGGCTATGAGCGGGGCCGCCTTATATCTCCACCGGGCTACCACACCCAGGGGCGCCATCGGTGGCGCAGGGGTGGGGGTGCTACCAGGGGCGCAGGGTTGGGGGCGCCACTGGGGCGCAGGGGTGAGAGCGGGGATTACCGTCTCTATTGATGTAAGTATTTTACAAGTTTTTCAGCTCAAGGTCACTACATTTTAACTCTGGACCAACATAGGCTAAATATTTCAGAATTTTTCCCTCAAGGTCACCACACTTTAACTCTGGGACGACATCGACTTGTGGTTTCTCTGTGTTTTGACTCAAGGTCATCACACTTTACCTCTGGGACGACATCAACTTGTAATATTTCTATGTTTTCACTCAAGGTCCCAACACTTTAACTCTGGTGCAACATCAAATTGTCATACCAAGACAAATGCTCAAGGTCACTACACTTTAACTCTGGACCAACATAGGCTAAAATATTTCAGAACTTTTCCCTCAAGGTCACCACACTTTAACTCTGGGACGACATCGACTTGTGGTTTTTCTGTGTTTTCACTCAAGGTCATAATACTTTACCTCTGGGACGACTTCAAATTGTAATGTTGTTATGTTTTCACTCAAGGTCGCCACACTTTAACTCTGAATCTACTTAAACTTGTCATACCAAGAAAACTTTAGTTCTTATGCTCAAGGTCACCACACTTTACCTTTGGGACGACATCAACTTGTAATATTTCTATGTTTTCACTCAAGGTCACCACACTTTAACTCTGGGACAATATCGACTTGTATTATTTCTGTTTTTTTTACTCAAGGTCATTACACTTTAACATCTACATTTAAGGTAGCACCAAAACGGTGCTACCTGGCGTGACATTTTCAAGTTTCCCAAGGTCATCGCAATTCCCCCCCCCCCCCCCCCACCACTTCCCATATACCTAGATTACGCGGAGCCTAATAGTCAGTCGTTCGGTGTCTGTCGTAGGGTGCACATCGCGGTTGCAGTAATGGTTAGAGTAAGGCAGCCGGGCCAGTTCAAGGTCACCCGAGCAGTGTCACATGACAGACTCAAGGTCATTACACTTTAACTCTGGGCCAACATGGGGTAAATATTTCTAATTTTTTCCTCAAGGTCACCACACTTTAACTTTGGAACAACATAGGTTAAATATTTCTGAGTTTTACTCAAGGTCGCCACACTTTAACTATGAGACAACATCGACTTGTAATATTTCTGTGTTTTGACTCAAGGTCTTAACACTTTAACTCTGGGACAACATCGAATTGTCTCCCCAAGAAAACTTTAACTCTTATGCTCAAGGTCATCACACTTTAACATTTAAGGGACTAATTAACATTTACATTTAAGGTAGCACCAAAACGGTGCTACTGCACTTTTGCTATTTCTCGTAGAAATTGGCTCCAAATCCTCAAGGTCACGAGGACTCTGAAGAGTAGAATAGTCTCTCTACTCTTTGACTTTTTTTAAACTCCATTTGAATGACCTTGAGATTTCCCCCACCACTTCCCATATACCTAGAGTACGGGTCACTTCTCGAGCTGGTTCAAGGTCACCCTCGAGGTCACCCACAACACTTGTACTCTAAGTGTTGGCTATACCCCCACCACAACTGGGTCCCTAGGCTGCACAACACTGCTTCGCCAGTTTGTCTCCGGCTTCCATGCGGTGCGTCTCGCTGTTCTCTAGCTCTCTATATGTAAGTAATTTTACAAGTTCTGAATGTAGGTCACTACACTTTAACTCTGGGACGATATCGACTTGTAGTATTTCAGTGTTTTGACTCAAGGTCATCACACTTTAACTCTAGCACGTCGGTTATCGTACCAGAGGTGCTCAATAACCTAACTTGTAATGTTTAGGGTGGCGTTTGCACGCCACGTGGTATCGCCATGAGTGTCCAGTCCAAGTTTTAAGTTAAATTAATTTTACTGTAATCTTTTCCAATTCCAATTCGTTTTGCCAAAGACTAAGGTGTCGCTTTATAAAGTGGTATTTCTCTAAAGTTATAGGGGATTGCAGGGATACAATTAGTTTGTTTAGGAGACTCTTCATCTTGGAGTTTAACGCAATTTCCACTTTGACTTTGCTTCCTCGACTCTCACAGCCTAAGCTGTACAGAAATGTTTCTTCTAGTGCCAACTCGGGCCAAGAGAACAGTGTGTTGACTGTAGGACAGCTCATGGTGAAGTGATGCGATACTCCAGCGTACCACCTCACCTTCCCCCGCCACTGTGACCTTCCCCCACTCCTGCTGTTTCCCCCACCTCTTTTCCCTTGACTCATGCGCTACAAGCAGTCTCTCAGTATTGTGCGGACTTTTGTGAGGTGAAGCCATGTCGCAGGACACTTTAGGTAAGAAACTTAGCCGTGTTAGGACTTTATTAGTTGCTCACTGTCCACCACTCAAAGTTAAGAGAGTTTCAACTTTAGCTAAGTGGCGCAAACTGTTGCGCGGACACCCTAAGTTTTATACAAAACAGACTAATGTCAGTTTTACTGATGAGGATTTGTTTAAAATATTGGATGAAATGACTTTTCCTTGCAAAATTCAGTTAGTTACTCCCATTCCTGACAGTTTAGAGTCTTAGTCTCTCAAGCCGATATACCTAGCATACACAGAGCCTGACAGTCAGTCACTCGGTGGCTGTCGTGGGGTGCGCATCGGTGTCGGCGCTCCGTTGTTAAGTTTTCAAGGTCGCAGTAACATGAAATTGCGGGCGTTGTACTGGTTCAAGGTCACCTGAGGGATAACCGATTGCCCATTTAGGCAGAGTCATGTCAGAAACTCGAGTTTAACTTGGCACTTTTGCCGTTTCTCGTCGAAAATTCGCTCCAAGTGGTCAAGGTCACGGGGACTCTGACTGAAACTCGGAGCGTAGTGCGAGAAACAGCAAAAGTGCCAAAAAATTTTAAGTTTCGGCATGACCTTGACCTCAGTGGCGTTGGTGACGTCATTTTGATGACGTAAGGGGTGATGACGTCATCAGCACGTCATTTCTGTGACGTCATGGGTGTGACGTCATCGAAATGACGTCATTAGTGATGACGTCATCGATTGCGTCATCGATGACGTCATCGATGACGTCATCGGTGAGGTCATTGACCTCGATGACGTCATCCCTCAGGTGACCTTGAACTGGGCCAGCGGCCGCAATTTTACATTACTCAGGGAACTTTGAAATAAAAATTATTGTTATAGAGCTAGGATTTCGAAAAAAACGACTCCATTTTAGAACAAAAAGAGTTGAGAATAGGCCTAGGCCTAGTTTGATGTTTATTAATAAAACAATTGGGTCCTAGGTACGTATTAGAATTTTCATTAAGATGACATAAAGATGAATATTTTTCTCCAATAATAAAGGCACAGCGAACTTTGGAAATTTAAAATCTATAGGAATAAAAATCCAAGATGGTGGGTAATGCAGACTGTTAATATACGAAAGCACAAAAAAATCCTTTTTTTCTAAGCTTGTGGGTATCACAGGAGAAATTCGCTCATTTCGTTAGAAAGATAGTGTCAAATGAGCAGAAACACATTTTAATAATTTACTTTGGCCCCCAGTTAAAATCTTGCAAGCTTTCGAAGTTCAAATGTTAATCGTATCGGAGAATAGAATCATTGTATATATTTACATGCTACATAACAGGCAATGCCCAGTTACAATGCAGCAGCTCAACAAAATATACAAAACATTGGAATGACAACAATAATTACTTACTTGTTACTTTGACCTCAGTTGTAATATAATAACACATTAGCAAAATTTTAGACCACTGATCACTGGGCGATCTCTAGTACAGTAAATATAAAATTTCACGTACTTTTCTTTCATTAATATATTTACCAAATACTGTAATCAAAATACGCAACAGATTGAAATTTAAAAAAAACTTTTGTCATTGAACCTAAAAAACATTTTTTGCTTTTGGATATAAACAATTTTCCGGAGTTTGTAAAACAAATCAATCTGAGGTGAATACTGTGGCTTGAAATTTGAAAGCCGCACATGAATTTGGAGTTACAACAGATGTAGAAGGTAGCGCGAGCTCTAGGCATCTCTTTGCACCCCCGGGGGTGTGGGTTCAAAGACAATTGACAGACAACATACTGCCTTCTCCGAGCTCGTCAATTAGTACCAAGTTCGCCCGCGGGGGTTCCGCAGCGGCGCAGTCTGTTGACATTACAATATTCTCTCGTATAACGTACACATTGTCTTGGCTTTTGTCCCAAGCGGGGGTTGGAAAGCCAATGAGAATTGGATTGGTATATTTGAGTAAAATAATAACTATTTTGTATGTTTCCTGATTTAGTATTGGCTCTTTTCTTCTTTTAAATTTGAATTAACTGTAGTGATGAAATAAATTGTCACAATTATTAAGTTTACAACGAGATTAGGAAAGCACATTCACAATATTTTATATAGTTAATACTTAATTTTTTAGTTCTTACCTCGGGATCTCCTGCAACCTTCTAAGTAGCAGGATAAAGAAAATTATTTTATTTTTTAACCATAATGGGACACTTGTTTGACTTGGTTTTATACTCAATACTCAATTTCCAAAAATATTTAATTTAATTCTTATTAATTTTATAAAATAAATTGTTGCTTTTTTGTGCAAGTTTACTTTTGTTATAAATTTTGCAAGATCTATTCATAATTTACCGTTTTCCTTCATTTAGGCTACCCTTATGTTAGATAAAGTTACTTTTCATGGGTTTTACTCTGATAAATTGTTGTAATAACCCAGCCAACAAATAACCTGGTTATTGTAACAAATTATAGTCAATACAGAAGTAACAATTTTATTAATAATTTACAAATGTTCGTTTTTACACAACGGAACTTATGGTACCACTGGAAAGGAAAGCTCAAAATGTTATGTTTGCTTTGGTTACCTCCACAACCGTCAACCTTCTTGAATTGTCATCGGAGTTAATAGTTCTATAACAGCTTTTGAAGATAAAGAGCATCTTTTTGTGTGTAATTTGTCTGTTGTCATCCTATCGGTTATTAGTGTTCAAAGTCATCTATAGAATGAATTTAACAACAACTCTCCAAATTTAGTTTTTGAAAACCTGGACGACGATAACCATTTTTTATCGGAGTGATAATCTTCACACAACAGTTTCTCTCGTTAATGTTATCTCAAACTTTTTCGTTTTTCTTTCCACTTGAACACATTGTACCGGTGTTAAAACGCAGTAAATTAATTATTGACATTATTGTTCTTAATTTTTGAGCTTCAAACATATTTATACTCGATGGTAAATCATTGTAACACAACTCCATTCATCTTTACAAGCAAAACATACTCTAGTTATATTGAGGAAAACACTATAAAAACTCCACTATCACCACGTGATATTTAAAATGCTGATACGGCTATCAGCAGCCGGTCAGCAGCATAGGAGGTCGCTCGTGGCGGTTGATTCAGCAGTTGCGTGCTGAGGCAGCTAGAAGACGCGTCAGAATGCTGCTGATGACTCTAGTCCTTATCACTCGAGAACAGTTCAATGGCAGTGCTGAGTCGCAATGGCTTGAGCAATGGGAAAATTATATTGGAGAAGAAAGAATTTAGAAAAATAAAATTTAATTCAATAAGTATTTTTACAACTGGTGCAACATATAGTGATAAAGAAATAATATGCAGAATATCTGTTTAGTAAATAATTATTAAAAAATAATTATTGTATTTTAGTTGGGTTTGTTCACTCCAGCTGTACAATCCACTCCAGTTGCACAACACACAATACGAGTAGCCTTTTTGTTAATCAAATTTATACACCACTTACACTGTTCGGATGTGTTATTCTCACTATAATGTCACACAAAGAAGTAGGTGAAATGCTATTATTGTTTTTGGAGGATAAAACTAAACGGATAGTTTTATCAAGACAGTAGAAGTTTTGCAAATAAAGGATTGGATATTGGCGTCGCATCGTTGATCCACGGGTCTTGAAAGTTTTTTTTATCTCGTAATTTCTCGTTTGTTAAAAATATTTTTAAATCACTAATATTTTGTGATTAAACATTATTTTCTACAAAAAATCTAAATTGTTCAATAATGCAAGTAAAATTAAACAAAATCGACTTTTCAATCATGTATTCACGTAAAAAAGAGCGCAAAAAACAACATATTCTTTCAACCCCAAGATTGTTTTGTTAACTTGACCCAATACCGGCCACAGTGAATTTGTATTCTCACAAGATTAATGTTGAATTTCAAACATCCACCATGCTTATAATATTGGTTGAAAATGATTAATCGTTTTAAAGGAAATTTTAATATCTAGAGCACTGTGAAATAGAAATCACGATTATAAAGCGATTTATAAGATTAAACTAGGACCTACTGTAAAACGCGTGAATTTTCGAACACAAATGTTGAGAATACTTTTCGTTTATTAATCAAACAATTAATAATATAAAACTTTTGATTTCATAGAGTCCTAAATATTAAAAATACATTTAAAAGAACATAAAGATGAATCTGTTTCGACCAATATTAAAGGCGAAGCGGATGTTCAAAATTTAACATTAGTCTTATGCGATTAAAAATTCAAGGCGACCGGTACTGCAGACTCTTAAACAGATGTTGATACGTTTTTACTAATTGCTTATTTTACCTGAATATGTACATTAACCCACCCCCTCGACACGAACGTAGCGCCCCGAACGGCGGATTTGTAAAACTTGTGCTCATTAAACCGCTATCTCCGTTATCTTCGTCGTTTCCGCCGTTTTCCAGCGGCCCCGTTTTCCACTTTCCTTCCGAAAACTTTATCTTGATCTCTGTCAAGTTTGTTGACACACGGTGTGATATTTGTGTCTAAATTATGTTAATTTTCTACTTTCTTTTTGTTCAAATTCAAGAGTAAATAGACTATAAGATAGTATAATACGAGGAGTATGTCTGTGGCGATGTATTTTCCAAGATCTCGATATCTACCCTTATCTACCGTGTTCATTTTTGCTTTAACTTGGCTTTTAACAGTGTTTTGGTCCAAAAATAAGTTTAGAAACGCCTAAAAATATAGGAAAAATCATTTTTTGTCTAAAATTAATTTTAAAAATTGTATCTTTTAACTTTGGTCGTGTGGGTTGCCATTTGGTAACGAAATACAACGTAAAATAAACAAAAATATAGAACGCTACTTTTAAGCATTCTTTATGCAATATATGTTAACAGTGAAGAGGTATAATTGGTTGTTGGTGTAAACTTAATAGCCTGGTTACCATTATACTAGGCCTATAACAATTGAAGTAAAACCTAGCAAGGCTCTGTCAACCCTGTACTAGTAGGCCTATGTTTTGGTGTTGAATTATTTTGTGACTGAAAAGCTTTTTCAACCTATTTGAAATAATTTAATCCCGCTCTTTAAAGTCATGGAGGTGTGCAACATATTAGAACATGTTGGAATCAAATATGCTCTACATACTCATATATAAACTGCGATATATAGCCTACTTTTTATTATTACATTCGATAATAGCTGTAATCGCAACATTCATGCTTGATTATTCCAGCTATTTTCCAGAGTACTAAAAGTGTTAGAAGTATCTTTCTTATGCATAAAAGAGTGTAATAAAAGTACATTTGAGTGTCTAGAGAAAAAACTACTGAACGGGTCATGGTCTTTTTGGTTTCAATAGATTACTCGATCATGGGCCATTTTTACTGCTCCATGCGATCCATATCGCACACTGAAAACATACTCATTTACAAAGCAGGTTTTTTTTGTAAGCAGAACACTAAAATATTATACCATTGGCAAATGAATCCGTGTATGAGGAAAGCCAATAAAAATAAATAATTAATATTTGACGCTAACACAAAATGATTGGTACTACATCAAGAGAGTTTATTTTTGTATGATTTCATCTAACTTGCAATTTAAAGACGAATTTGTTTACAAATATGTTTTAATATTAATATATTAATCATCAATCTCAAGATCATCCGTCATTGTTGATGGGCTATCAGCTCGTTTCCTATAAAGCCATTCATCGATAATAATGGGAGTCATGATAATGGTAAATTACTAAGCTATTCGATAAATTATTTGGTTAGTGTCAAATGCATTATTTCATATGAATAAATTATAGAGGAAACAATCCTCTGAGCTTACTACTAAAACAACCATGTTGAATACATAATCATAAAGAAAGAACGTATTTGCAGTCGAGTTAACCGAGTGTGGCACAAAACGGTATTTAACTTGCAAGTGCTCTTATTTTTAAGACCTTATAATTTTAATTGCGCACCTGAGCTAGAGTTAAGCCAATCCCCCCTCATGTCCCCCCTCATGTTCCCCCCGTCCCTCCACCTCTAGAACACTTCAGCTTCAATTATCTCGTTATAAAATATGTGCTCAAGTTGGGCAACCCTTGAAGGATAAATTCCCCACGTGCAGATTAAATTTCTCTTTAAGAAGAGGTTTTTGTACTGTAATTGAAAGTTTAATGTAAGTTAATCAGAACGTTGAATAAATCTTACACTTATATTTTCATAAGTTTAATTTGCGCTAGAAATAGTTAGCTGTGTCAAAGGTCCGGTACTTAAAAATTACAAAATAAAAAATTAATTTGTTCTCTGGTTACTGCGATTATTTTTTAATGTTATCGCATATTTAAGGACCGTCTATCCATAATTGGATAGCCTAATAATTTTTATTTGGTTGGAAGCTACTTACTTTTAATAGTATTTTATGTAGAGTACAATGGTAGAATCACAAATTATTTGATATTATCCCTAAACCTAAACCCTAAACTGGATGGGTAGCTGAGTGGTTATAGTGTTCGCCTTTGAATCCCAAGGTTGCCGGTTCGATCCTGAGAAAAGTTAGTAGCTTTTTAGAAAAGTTAGAGAAAGGTTCGATTCCGGACCCAGTTGCCATTTGTCATTTGGCTATTAATTAATGATGATCATTTCTGAAAACTAGCCGATGTTATATAGTAATAAACGGTATCAGTTAACTGACACATACTTTCTCCCAACAATATAAAAAAGGTGTTAAAAGCTCCAAACATTAATGTCTTGATGACTCAGTCGGATAGCTACCAGCTGAGCAGCGCTCGTTTGACCCCACGCGCGTCTGTGACTTTTAACAACGTACTGCTGCGTTTACCGCTAAACAAAAAATTGAATTTTCTCCGCAACCACTTGACGTAGAGCAATAATTCAAAATACTAAATTATTTAGTTTTTTTGAGCTTGATTTAATGGTGATAAGTAAAATTTATTTCGAAGCAACAGCTTTTTTGAAAATTCAAAAAAATTATTTTTGAAACACTTTTTACTCCATAACTTTTGAACGCGCATTTTCTCGGAGATGCGGGTGGCGTCATTTTATTCACCATTTTTAGCTTAATAAACCACAAAATTTTAATCAAAATCGTTAGAGCCGTTTTTGAGAAATTTTAATTTTCGACGATTTTTGAGGGTTTTTGGGGGTAAACTACCCTTAAAAATCGAAAATTCAAAAAAATGAAAAAAACGCCTGGAATTATCGTGGGTTTGGACCTTTGTACCAAATTTCACCAAAATCGGACCATTGGGGCATTCTCTAGCTCTGTATACATCCTGACACACACACACACATACACACACACACACACACACACAGACATCACTCCGAAAACCACTTTTTTGGACTCAGGGGGAACCAAAATGGATAAATCCACCAACAACTCAAATTCGAAAATTTTGACGTAAACAATACTTTCTCCATATACTATGGTATAGGGGGAGAAAGTAAAAAGACTGGGGTTTGGACCGTTCCCCGTCAAAACGTTAAAAAAATATGCCATTGGTGTGGATACTCTAAAAAAAGAATATTAATAGTAAAATAAACCGCTCCTAATTTTAACTGGGTATAAATGCTGCCAGGACTTAAAATGCATAATGCGTCATTTCCTTATAGTCTTGGTTTAAGGTTTTCCCCTTATGATTGCTTTTCTAATCTTTTTAGGATAATTATTTTGAGAGTTTCATTAGCTATTGTGTACATGTATTAGCATTTATTGTGTCAATAAATTAATTCCAATTTTTTATTTATGTCGGTTTGTAATAAGCTTTGACAAAATAGAATTTCACTTTCATTTACTCTTCAACCTATCAACCATATACCCCATTAATACAGTCTCACAAACAGTAATAAACACTGTGCAATCCAGTTGTACAAACAGAATTGCCTTTCGCCTGTTTTTGCTCGTCGCAGACTTCCTGCATTTCCCCATAAAGTTTTAAGAGCCCGCTACCATTTAGCACGGACGACCGCGACGCCCGTGGACGGTGGCAGAGATCTGGGGACCGTAGCGTGGATGGTGTTCAGGGGACCGTAGCACAACAAACCTTGCCCCCATACACGTAACGATCGGTCGACGACCGGCGAACCACGACGGATCGCAACAGATCGGTCTCTGAAGAGTGATTCCCCACACACGTAACGATCGGTCGACGACCGGCGAACCACGACCGATCGGAACGAATCGGAACACTTCACTTTAAATTAAACAACAACCTACACAAACTATATAACAACTAACTAAAATAACACTTCAATTTAAACTAAACAACTACCTATTCAAACTATATAACAACTAACTTAACCTCTGTGAAAAACTGAGCCCAGCAAAAAGTAGGGTTATGTCTCTATGCACGAACAAATTCACAATGAGCTCGCGGGGCGGGCTCACTCTGGGCCTTCCGTCCGTCGTCGACCGATCTGAAGCGTCCCCACACACGCAACGATCCGTCGCACGTCGAGGCTGGTCGGACGCGGTCGGACGACGACTGATGGGATTCTCATCAGTCGTCGTCCGACCAAAATCGTCGTCAATCGGTCGGAAGCGTCCCCATACACGTAACGATCCGTCGCACGACGAGGTCCGTTCGGACGGATCTGACGGACCGATCGTTACGTGTATGGGGGGTCTAACAGCTCGGTCGGGCGGACGGCAATGTTGATACGATGGTTGATACTCAATACTGTATGATAACTCTCACTTGCCGTCATCGGTGTAGACATACGCCGTGGAAAATAGTTGAAAAGGAAAATATAAAATATTTCGTCAAACTTAGTTTATCCTACTTAATTGTAACTCATAAAACTGCATTTGAAGGAAATTACATTTAACAATTTATTTCTTCAATTAATGCCTAACTGAATATGACCTCAAAATCATACTACAACAGTTATAACTAAAATAATTAAATTATCAGACCTAAGAATGTAATCTGAAATTTGTCTACTAAATTTGATGATTTCATTACTTTTTATACCCCGTACTGACTCTAAGAAAAAATCATTAAAGGTAATATTTGACATAGGTGGGAAGAGGCCCCATCTCTACCTTTTACTTTTATACTTTTTTGCCTTTAATACCTTTAAATTTTAATTTACATTAAAATTAAACAGGCCTCTGTCTGTGGGTGTTGCCAAACAGAGAATTTTTCTGTACTGAAGACGCTATTTATTTTCTGTGATTCATGAAAGAGTTTAACATCCGACATGTATTATTACCCTTTAATAATGGTGAAATTCAAATTAACATTAATTGTGAATTGACTTTAATGTTTTAATTTAAGTGTTGATATTAGTTTAAGTTTTTTCATGATTTTTTTATGAGCACAAAAATAAGCAACCTTTTTTGAATCATACACACTATAATTGGTTTTGGTTTTTATGGTGGCTGTATAAGTATAATAATGCACGCAAATACTAATGCAAATAATGCATGGCTGTATAACAATTAAATAAATATTAAGTAAGTGAGAATGCAATACTATTATGATGACCATAAACAAGAATGTATCGACAGTTTCAACTTTTTCTCACTGTACTTAAAAACAAAGATGTGAGTGTTTTATTCTGTGTGAGTTATAGTACTTTCACACAAGTCCCAAAACCAACACGCTGTGCAACAAATCGAATTGGACACCTATCCGATCGAGCATTGGAAACCTCTTGACACAAAGCGAGGCGACAAAGCCGTCGACGTAACATAAACAAAGGAACAACGGAACAGAGGGAACGGACAGTCGGAACTGGGAAACGGAACCGCGGGCGCCAGTTGTATTAATTGTCGGCCCGTGTGAAAGTGTCGCCGCGATTGGTCTTGTGCAACAATCGGCCAACAATGGTCACGTGACCGACCACGTGGCCACTCTTCCAGGAAACGCGCGGTTTTCAATTTCGTGCTCGTTGGCGGCGAAGATCGCCGGGGCGTGACGTCATCTGTCAAGACAAGACTACCGTATACGCGCACGCACGCGCAGGCGTCTAACGTGGGCGGAAGGTGGAGGAATGCAGGTGATGCGAGAGACATGATGTGGATAATGTGATGTTCTGAGGTCGGATATAAAAGAGGCCGTGTGTAAATTTTGCTAAATTAATTTAAATGTAGAAAAAAATGATAAATAAAAATAATAATTCAGATAAATTAGTCTATTAATAACTTAATCGGGTTTTAAAAACTTTCGGAGACCATTTGCATCAAACTATTTTTTTTCCTGGAAAAGAAATATTTTAATTTTTCTAGACGATTCTTCATGCAAAGACCTGAGCTGAATGTTCGTCTCTGATAGTCCTAGCTGTCTTTTCACTTAACGTTGTCTATCTAACATGTGGCCACGTCTACTCTATGAGCGATGCGGTTTTCCACGGACGACTTAAGAATTGCGGATTGAAGTTTCACATTATGTAATCCGTCATCTCATCGCTTCACTTCGGTCCAGTCTGATTACACCGGAGCGATTACGCTCTGACAGGGCGAAAAATTATATTTCCTCCTAGCGTCATCTCGGGACAATGCGATCTGAGAGGAAGAGCGGAGAGCGCAGTCACAGAGAAGAGTTGCATAAATACAACTCTGGTTACACATATAATTAGATACAATGTACAGGCAGCATATGTGAATAGCCATAGGAGAAACTCCATTTACTGTCGTAGCCTGCCAATAAGATGAAATTTCATTTTAAATGCTCCATTTATTCCGGCCAAATTTTATCTATGTTCGTTCTAAAGAACTTAGTGATTATTTTTAGTCAAATGTATTTCACCAGGGCAAAAAAAAAATCTTTCAAAACCCTCTTGTAAAATGATTGGATGGTTTAAAAATTTGATAGTGATTATAAATGAGAGGGTGTTCTATAAGTCTATTGGGAGCCCGCTTTTAAAAATCTGTCCACAACTCAAGGATAACTTCCAGTTGTGATATCGTGTGAAAATAACTAATTTTATTCCTTTTGAAATTATGTACGTCCCTTTTAGTAGATATTTGTAATATTTCATATTTTTGTAGCTCAAAAGTTTTTAAGACTATAAATGTTCTAATGATTAAATGGTGTCAAACTTTCATATGAAACATTTGGATCCTCTTGTTACCCTCTTATTACAAAGTCAGTTCTCAAACTTCAAACAAATTATTGTTGGCCTATTTATTGATTTAATCCCACATATTACGTTTCAATGAAAATGAAAACGGTCCTTCGAAAATCGCAGTGCACTTCAACACCTAGCTCCTACTTCTTTTTCAACATCTCGAATTCTTCAGCTGGAACTGTCCTACCAGTACTTTATTCGCGGATAGAGCGTCCGAAATCTATGTCTACAGCTACTGTATGCTGCCAACTACTGTCCCAGCACCAAAGGAAGTAGGGTACGGCACAGCCGCCTAATGCTGTGTCGCGCATCTTAAACACTCTAAGGTCAATGTCTCCGGCCCCCGCACTAGGTCAACGCCGGATAGTTCTGGTGTCACCTGTTTCGTTCCGGATTTTCAGCTCTTTTCTATTTTTGACAGAAGAGTTTTATGAACTTAGTCTATTTTACGACTCTTATGAAATTAAAAATGTTTTGCGTTTTTATTTCACCGTTAAAATTTTCCGGTTTATCATTAGGTATAGGCTTAAGTAATCATCACTTTTCAAAATTGTTTAAAACGTCAGAACATTTTTTTGAGAATTTTTGTTTGAAACGTATTTTTATCTTAAAAAATTGGAAGTGGTCAAAATTGATAATTCGACAGTCATTTTTTATAAGTTAGAAAAGGTGTAACTATCTATCCATTGATTGTGTCATGATAAGGGACATCCTCCATCGTGCTTCCTAAAAAATCCAAAATTGTGTAAATTGATAACTTAAAAAAAATTATGGAGTAAAGGCTACCGTCAGTTATTTCTCCATACGTTCCTGCCAAATATTTAATTTACTAATAAAAACTATAACTTTTTTTTGGAATAGTCGAGGTTATACATCATCAGTTTCTGTTATTTATTTAATTATTAAATTTTCTTTTGTCGCTTTGCCAACTGAGAACGTGCACTTTGCCCTTTCTTCGCGCTTCATGACGCATCAGGGCTTACCTTACTGCAGGGCTCTCCACTAATTTATATGTAATTTAACTTGATGGCCTCGTCAGTGACTTGCTTTACATTTGTAAAGCAAATTACATATGCATTACGGTAAGGTCAAGTTTAATAATAACTCAACCTTAGAGTAAATCTCGATTATTAACCATAAGCCCATGAAACATTATCGCATTGCTTGCTGTTTTTTTTATATTTTTTATTTACATCATAATTAGAGGAACCGAGCTTTTGCTCTTTAAACTTATAAAATTATAAAACATCACGTTATTGTTGTTACATTCGCTGAAATGCGCATCCCAAAAAATGTCAAGACTGAAGTCTCTCACAGGTGAGCTACATCCCATAAGAGCAATGGTGCCAATTTCTGCTACGTCTGTGGTTGTCGCCACCGAGTAAAAAGCGGTTAAAATTTGCTCAAAAATCAACATTTTACACTGCAGGAAACAACAATTAATTGTTCTAGTTTGAATTGGAGATTATTTGTCTCAAAAAATTACTAATGCAGAATTTATAAGTACAGTAAACAAGTGAAGAATTTATGGTTGCATATTTACACTGATTTATAATAATTGTTAATTTTATAATTATCTTATGGTTTGTTATTAATTAATAATTAAAATGTAAAATAGAGTAATATGGTCTAGTTATTATAAACATCGTACTCGAAGCAACTCTGCTTCATCAGCTTATTCAATCAGCTAATGTAATGGTAAATATCTTAACTGTACTTCCGCTTCAGTACGCTTCATATCCTGGAACACAAAAAGGTTATACAGCAGACCCAGTGGCGGACTTGCCTACGGCGCCGCCCCTAGGCCCGTTCGGCCGGCCGCCCCTTTGTGTTTCGCGTAAATAGGAAAGGTTTTCAACGTAAAAGCGGTATTAAATTTCCCGTTGTTGGCACGCTTATTATTGCATTTTTCCAAGAAAGACATAGTACAATATGAGTACATATTACAGTTGTATTTAGCCTATACGTTTTAAGAAAAACACATATTTCGTGGTTGAGGCAAGAATGAATATGAATCGCCGCACTGGACCCATTGCCGTTCTTGAGGAAATTCAATAAAAATTTAAATTCAATTGAATATTATTGAATTAATTGTTTTTCTTTTAGTTTCTCTTCTAATTTCTATGAACTTATTAAGATATAGATATTTATTTAATGTAATAATATCACGTATAATATAATAATGGTATTAATAAGAAAGAACTATATTTAATATTATATATTATGACAATATTTATACCTTTATTTTCCCATTTTTTGGTGACGGAGATTCAAAATAAAACAGCTTACAAGGTTTGTTAAGTTTGATTTATTACTCTTAAGATCTTTTAGTAATAATTTTTTAACACAAACCTCGTAGGCCAAAAAATTTTTAAACGTATTTTTCTTATTAATGTAACGGAATACACTCGTTCGTATAAGAATAGTATGTCTGCCTCTGCACGTCGCGACATGAACGTGAGTCATCTTCACCACTCACCCGCCGCCGCCGCGCCGCCCGTCGCCCGTTGACGCGCCGCCCGCCACCTACCGCGGCCGAGCGCCCCTCAACGGCGGGCGCCCCTAGGCACGTGCCTAGTGTGCCTTATGGTAAGTCCGCCACTGAGCAGACCTTGAAGATCAGTTATGCTTTTCCGATCTTGGTTCGCTCCGTTCGCTCGCCGTTCGATGACCTCGTTCGTTTCGCTCAGTAAGGG
Source organism: Neoaliturus tenellus (assembly GCA_030545055.2). NCBI lineage: Eukaryota > Metazoa > Arthropoda > Insecta > Hemiptera > Cicadellidae > Neoaliturus > Neoaliturus tenellus. Next base: position 26,786,098 of record CM061534.1, on the reverse strand, counting down.
TAGTTTGCTGAACATAGGGCGCTGCCCTATGATATAAATACCTCAGGGTATTTATAATAGATAATAATCATTGATGCTGTGAATACCCTCACCTGATTTTTGTTCAATTAAGTAGCTACAAAAATGCCAGTTAGGATAGCATGGGCACTTAGAAGAACTGGATTTTCCAGTAACGTAATGTGACCAGTTCCAATAGATTCCTCGTGGCCAAAACCCTCTAAAGTCCGATTTTGGATAGAGATTTTACGCGTAAAAACAGTCCTTGTTTTAGAGTATAAGAAAAGATTATTAAAGTAGCATTACAAAAGTTGTGTTGTGCATGTAATTTTACATGTTAACTTGGTTTTATTTATTTTTTTTGCAAAAACTAATTTTTGAAAGAAAATTTTTTTATCTCCTTTTTTTAAACGCTATAGAAACTGCAAACGTCCAACCCCACTATTAATGTCCTTTAGATCAAATATAAATGGTTATCAGTCCTGTTACTGCACTATTATTGTGAATCAATAAAGTTTATTACTCGCAAAGCTAGAGGCGAGTATCCTGTATTAGGGCAAGGGTTGAGTGGATTTATTAGGGGGTGAGGGATGGTTGAAATTTTGCACCTCTCTGTTACCCTTTTGCCCCCGCTTGTCAAAAATAATTACTCGACCCTTCTTTGACATTTGAGAATGATTGCTTTGACCCGTGCTTCGCACTTTGTTGCTTTATTCTTTGTGGTTATTTTATTAAAAGATAACTAATCATTTGTTTAGTTTTTCTTGTATTAAAAAGCAGTAGGATCTAGGGTATTTAATAAAATCAAAGCGATGCTCTAAAACATTTACAAAATCATTGTGATAAAACAATAATTAAAAAAAGGAAGTTCATCTAAACTGTATAGGGGAAGTGCGCCAATATTGTACCACCTAAGCATAAAGTCAATTTTCAGAAAACCGGAAGTATTAAAAAAATCAAAATCAGGATGGTCTTGTAGTACTTAATGACATCTATGTTATATAAAAGTTTTAAGTAATTTCGTTAAAAAATATAATAGGAAAAAATTGTTTTTTTTTTGTTTTAAAAAATTGCCATAATTGTACCATGTACCCCTAAATTGTACCACCTGTTTCCAATAATTGTACCAGTTTCCTTAATTGTACCTATTGTAAAATTAACCCTTATTTTGCAATAAAAACACAACATAATTATTGAAATTATATTTATTGTCAAAAAATTATTATAGTATGTTATAAGTATTCTAAAACATGTTTATTTGAATAAAAAAATTATACATAGGGATAGTGTAATATAGTAAAATTATTCAGTATTAGAAAAACACTCGTATTTATCATACGATTTATATCATATATTAAAAGTTGTAAAATCGTTAAACATAGAATGTGCGATGAAAATTATATGTAAGTTGTCAATGTTATATACAAATTACATTATGTCATAAGACTAAATGCCGCAGGTAAAAACAAGGATAGCTCCTTTCAAATATTGAATGTTCTCTATGGAAAATAATAACTTTAAAACATGTTGTTACAACTGGTCTTCTAGTTCTTTTGGTAGGCTAATTCTTGAGAGTGGCCAAGCTTTTTAGAGTCATAATTTGCATAGACTTTAGTTCCCTGTATGTGCCTTTTTAAGGTCGGCTTCGGAATTCCATAAGTTCGGCAAACTGCATTTAAACCACCGTTTTCATAGGCCGAAATAGCGCGGGACATGTCGTCTTCGGTCCATTTGTCATACTTTTTAATTTTCTGAGCCATTTGGAAACAAAATACAGTGTTAGCCAAAATTGTACCACTTAGAATTGTGGTACAATTATGGAAACACAGAGTGGTACAATTTAGGGTAACGCGCCATCTTGAACTCAACTTGCCATAACTACACTGAAAATACACCTAGGAAATTGGTTCTTACGTTGATTTACAGGCAATCAATCACTTAACCAATAACATATTCTGAATATTAATTTACCCTGGATGGTTTCATATGAATTCCAATAAACTAAAGCATCAACACTATAAGAAACGAGTCAAAATATTAAAACAGTTTTTCACAAAATAACGAACACGACTCCATGCGTCCCAGTCAATGCTCTGGCTAATGAGGTTGACTAAGGGTCATAAATAGCCGTAATGAACGTTAGTGGCAGCTTAGTTTCCTCAAAACCATGGTGGTACGATTTTGGCGCTGGTACAAATTACGCGCACTTCCCCTACTTAATAGGTTTTCTAAGGGGTTCTTGCAATTATTGTTACTCCTCCAACAATTTTCAACTTTTTCAAGTTTTTAGTGTCGTTGGATAGGACTCTGTAGTTGTTACCGCTAAAAATTGATGCGTATCTAGCGAGGGAATCATGCATAGTTGAAATTTAAGTTTCCCCGTTAGAATAACATTGGGATTGGGTTTAGAGTTTTTAACATCTGGTAATAAGGGCAAAAAATCTGTTAGGTAAGGGGGGATAAAATGGTATAAAGGGTATACATTTTTGACAATTAGTTACAACTACACACGTTTTAATGAAAAGAAATAATTTGACTAATTCAACTAATTTTTTTACTCTATTTAAGTTTTAATTGAATGGAGGATTGAATCTTTACTGAAGTAAGAGTGCATACCATTATTTTGCATTAAACTGTGCTAACAATTATTTTGTTTCGATTATTAAATCTATAATTAAAGTACAGTTTACTATATTTTTTAAGTTTCTAAATAGTTTCTTTTCAAAAGTTCATTCATCACCAGACATAAAAACCATGAATATAAAGTAGCTAAAGGAGAGTAAAAAGCATGAACGGATGTGCTTGACTGAAAGAGAGTTGAAAATGATAGTTTGTGACGCGTTCAGGCTGCATACCGGTGAAGGCTTTCAGCTGCAAAACTGTGTCAAGTAGTTGACATGAACACACCTGTTAAAACACGAGTTGCCGTAGAACAGTGACAGTGACTCGTCGATGTCAGGGATGCTGCGTAGTTTTGTTTTTTGTATAAAAAGTTGTATGATTGATTTTTTATTCGTTGACCATTAATTGCAAAATTTTGTGCTCAACTAGTGCCAGTATGTGAGACTGACTATTTATTTCGTTGAAAGTCAATTATGACTCCGTCCTATTGGTTGTAATAAATATAGAAATCACCCACTGATCGAAATTTAGCCAAAATATAAGTTGATCTCGACCCAATTAGTACTAGGGGGCCCAAGCTTATGCTCGGTAAAATTATGAAAGTGTCACTCGATCGCTCCGCTCACTCACCCTCTTCCGTCTTCCCCTCTTAAGTGCTACATTTTAGTTTAAATTTGTTGAACCACATGTTGAAGATGTAACTTATTGGTTTATATCTACAATTATCAGATAATTTTTCTTCAGTTTAGTAGCTACAAAAATCTAAATTACATGGGAACTTTGAAGGACTCTAAGACGAAACCCAGATTTTTCCAGCCGTGGGGCCAACTCTAATCGATTCCCCATGGCCAAAACTCCCATATTCTATCAAACAATCTAAAATTCTTTAACACAAAAAATTTCAAACAGTTTAATTATAGTGTGTAATATAGTGCAATATACTGCAAACAGTATGTGTATTATAGTGTAAGAATGATACATTTGTAGGCTAACTGAAACATCTATATGCTCCCTGACTTACCAGCGTATTTTTGTTGCAACAACTGTCTGATTCAGTCAACTATACCCTTCTTCCATAAGATTAAAAGCCTGTGGGCATAGCCATTTGGACCTATGATGATTATAATAGGATTCTACTCATTATATCAGCACAGAGCAGTTACATTCTAACGGTATGCACGAATTTCTCCAACGATGCACAAGAGATGAGAAGAAAGGAGGAAAAGAAACATGCTTGCCTATTAATAGAGGAAAAGAAACATGCTTGCCTATTAATAGAGGAAAAGAAACTAGCTTGCTTATTAATATACACAGGAAACAAACATGCTTGCCTATTAAAATATAATCATTTATATTATTTCGAGAATTATTTCTAAATGTTGATGTTTTTACAAAATAGTATGTTTCGCGTTGAGTTCTTCATATTTTAACCACAATTTCGCATAATATTTAATCATCTTCATTCACAATATCAATATTGTAGCTTAGATACATTACACGTCTAAAGGTGGACTACATCAGAGTTGAGAACCAAAAGTTGTCGCCTAAGCCATATTATAGAGTTACGAGTAAAAGTTGACAACCAATTGGTTGTCGACTCTAGTATAAACGGCCCTTAAAAAATTTTTCTAGCCACGTTGTTTGGGCAGACCTGACGATTTCGTTTTACCCTAACAAACGGAGTAAAATCGAGTTAGAGTCTTCTTTCAAAAGCAAAACTTCCCTGTGACATAATAGTTCGTTTTTTGCATGTACACCACCCTGATGTTTTCCCCGTGGGGCAGTTTTAAAAGCCCCAACTTTGATCTGGATGCGCCAGATATAATCTCTAGCATAGTAGAGGAGGTTGCGTATTCTTCGCCTCGGCTGTTTTGTTATGACTATGTCGTATTTTTCTCAACTCTTATCTTAACTATGTTAAACACGTACGTTGTACGTAGTTGTTGCACCAGGTGTATGTGTGTATTACACACTCTCTAAGGCTTTTTTTATTGAGTTGTTGTAATGCATTTTCTATTATTTTAATTTAAATAATTCAGTTGAAATTGTGTAGGAAAGATAACACTTAGGAGTTTAAAACTATATCCGGATGGAATAATAGTTTCTAAATCTTGTCAAGTTCACCGTGAAATTATTTTACCCTCTTACTCCTGAATTCTTAGAGGTGTTTAATTTCGTTAATTGCATCCGAGATAAATTTTTATAAAAGTTATGGGATAGGCCTAAAAATTTTAAAACAAAAATATATGAAATCCTTTTTAATTTGATGGTTTTAGAAACAATTATAAATCACTGTATGTAATTATTTGAGAGGGATAATAGATTTTTTTTAGGGAGAGGCAGGAAAAATGCATTACGCACACAGGGGATAATAGAGTAGACCTATTAAAATATTAATAATAAACTATAGTCGTCTAATCATTTTTCTAAGCATAATAAAACTTGTTTAAAGAAGAGATCAATAAGGTAAGTTAGTTTACTGAGTATATACAGTACTTTCCAATTCTTATCGATATTGCCTTCGCAAAGTGTAGTCGTGCCAATGTTCTGCAGTGTGATTACCGAACAGACGTTCTAGAGAAATTCACTTTTTACTTATCTTTAGTTAGGCTTGCCATAATTTTACAGAGCCAAACCGGGACGGCCAGTATGTAACCCCCTGCTCCCTCAACCACCAGGTTGTTAATGGAGCATGATACGTTGGTCTCAACTATGCAAATTTAAGCTTGGATTTTTTTACATTGTAGCTTATTACAGTACCGTACTTACAATATTTATTGTCTGGAAAAGTTACAATGTTTATACTAAGCTAGGATTACTAATTAATTAAAACCAAAACGTAAATTAAATCGGTTGAATATTTTTGATTAGCATATTAAATCTAACACGCAGTCAAAAGATATTGCCTACATCTTCTTGAAACCAAATAAAGTTGCAACAATAAAATTAATCGTCTCTTCTTGTCATTCACATTTTACTGGAACTTTTATAAGAAGTGCACTGGACTTGCCTAGCAAGCCTTGTCCTCCATCATATGTACGTCAAGTTTCATCTTGATTTTAATTTTTATTGCCATCTGGAAATTATGGATTCTACCTCAAACGCTAGTTCACTAGCCTAATAATGTTTATTTTTGTCTTTATAAGAAAATTTATTGTAGGACATTAAAACTAGGGATACAATGCAGTTGTCTGCTTGCAATATTGAGCGGGGCGACTATTTTTTAAATCAATAATAGCAAATGTTTTATAATTAATTCAAGGGAGCTCGTTCGCTACGCTCACTCGCCATTTGGATCAGTCTTTTCGCTACGCTCACTCGCCGTCAATTTAGTTCGTTCGCTGCGCTCACTCACCTTTTTTGTCGGCTCATTCGCGGCACACACTCGTCGCCAGATTTAGGTGTTAGCTGCACTTACTCGCCACAAGTCTGCAATAGGTACTATAATAATTTTTGATTACGCAGGTTTGCTGCGACGGGGTATTATATGTTTACAAGATATTAAATTGTGCGTCGTCCAAAATTTGCACCGCCTCTCCGTAAACATGGCATTTTATTCACCTAGGTTAACAAACAACTAAAATAAATAAAACAACGATTTCACATAAATCTACTGTATTCACAAACAGCTGATAGTAACAGTCTGCAGTTAAATTTTATCCTTATAACAGCTGTATAATCAACACACAGTAAACAAACCAAATAAAATATTTTTCCTATTAAAATAACATGGTAACTTTAAAGGGCCGTAGGGCAGAACCCTTATGTCCGATTTGGACCATTTCGGATTTATACCTTCCCATAGATGGTTACTATGACCGAGCAAAATTTCGTGAGGATCACTCCAGCCGTTCAGGAGGAGTACTTGTAAATAAAAAGCCAGAGTGTAGTATAGGAGCTTCGCTCGCTCCGCTCAATCAAACAAATTGTTTAGTTTGTTATTCACTGTTTTCTTAGTTTTTACAAAAAACCGGGACAAAGGCAAAAACGGGGACACCGGGATAAGAGCGTGAAACCGGGACAGTCCCGGTCAAACCGGGAGGTATGGCCAGCCTATCTTTAGTCATTCTACACACGAGTTAAAGTGTTCTTTTTTGCTTGCCGGTAAAACAATTAACAGTTTATTTCAATGTGTAATATACAGCGCTATTATGCTGTAGGTTAAGAGAATTGACCATAGAATTATAAAATAAGTGTGTTAATAAATGTTTGCTTAAAGACGCCTACCCTATACTCAAAAAATAAAACACACATATATCTGAAATAATTATACTTTACTTTGTTCTTCATTGGAATGATCGACTTATTAAAGAAAAAATGCGTAGACTGTAAGTTTAAAAAATGTGCGTCTAAGTCTTGCTTCCTGGCAATTTGTATATAATATCGCCCTTCATGCAGAAAAGTCAATTTCTTGTCAGTTTACGTTATTAGAAATATTCCCGACAACCTATCCTTAGCTTCAACAGTCGTGTCAAAAGTTTTAGTAATTTATTTCGAAAGCTACTTAAATCCATGTTTATATCACTACCATGTTAGTCTGACTTTATATGTTTACTAACTTAACCAATAAAAAAACTCACATCTCAAAACACCATCTCAAACCACCATGATTTATCTGAAAGTAAATTAAATGTGTCAACATGTAATACTTACGTTTTAGGAAAATTAAACACATTAATCATAAATCAGTTCGAAATGCGTTTCGACTCGACCGAGATAAATTGCGCACTGACGTTTCATAGATGATTTATAATCCTTCAATAACCATTTCCCTTATCAGCTTGCAACAATGGAGCATTGTAGTTATTATGTCCATGTGCGTCGGTGAAACTGCAAAGAACAAGTACATATTATGTATAGTCTTATAACTTATCCAATACGACCATGTGCACCGACGTACTAATACGTACGTTCTACGTGTTATAGAATACGTATGGATCTCTAGAAAGGAGTACCATACTCTACTACTATACTCTCTAGAAAGGAGTACTGTGGTTATATACTCAAGTATCGCGGTATAGGCCTAATTGTTTATTTTTTGTTTAGTTAGAGAGATCTATTTTTCCCTGAATAAATGTTACTGCAGTGGCTAAAAATTAAGGGCAACCCAACAAAAAATAAAACGTCTTTTTCTTTTTCATATAATTTTTATGTATCGATTTATATACACCTATATACAGCGATGGGTAAACCCACAATTATTTGAATTTAAAAACCATTGCTGATCGACTGTTCTCTTCGTAAATAGTGAAAAACTGAAAAAAAAGATTTTACATTGTAATGATATACTGACAACTAGCAAATGAAAAGGCGACAATTTAAAAATATGTCGTCATAAAGTTAGAGTAGGTCTGGTTTTAAAGTAATTCGCAACCATTGGGGAAACAAAGTTTAAAATTTCTCAATTGAAAGCGTATAAAACTTCTTTATGAAAGAACATACAAGATATATTTTGAGAAAGATATGCTTTGTAAGTTAAACCAAAGTTTTATCGAGTTAAGATTTCTTATACGTTCTTTCTTTCTTAGTCCTCGTGGTTCTAATAATTGTGTTGGCAGAATAGATACGTTTAAGATTAGATTGGCTTGGACGTAAGTTTCTAAATGTATGTTGATGCTTTAGAGTCATTACCGTACGTTTATTGCTAATTCAAGTTATATTGCTGTTGCTTTTTTGAAACCTGAAGGTCATCATTGTTGCACACCTGAGGCTAAGTTCTCCGAACGAGTGTAGTGTTGAATCGAGGGTCAGGTTTTTGATGACGATTTACACCGGTGGCAATTAGAGCTGTCAGCTGATTAAGCGCATAATCAGCTGATGCAGTGTTGCCAATATGTGCAATTACAAACAAAAACACATGGCGTGTACATCACCAGTCGGCATACAATCAGTTCATTGAACTAAACCACTTTCCGGTTCTATGAATGAATTGGAAACTGTTTGCGAATTGGATGCAATTTAGGTTACGTAACAATGACGGTAATGTTATATTATAGTAAACAATGCCAGCTTGTTGTAATGTTGTTCTAGGCTCTACAACGATGTTAAATGTGTTGTTTGTACAGTAGTATTTACAATGAATGGATCTATAAATTTGAAAATTTGGTATTATAATGTAAAACAATAACTGACTCCATACACGTTTACACTTCTTAACTATCTATATGTAGACCTACTAGTTTGCGTGTGTCTTGTCAAATTCTTCATTATTTCAGTAATGATAGACAGTCATAAGGTAAGCAGATTTAAATTCTATAAGCAGTGAACTTTACATATAAAATCAAGTTTAACAAGTTATAATGTGTTGTTTTTTTCTGTTACAGGTAAGGAGAACAACATATTCCATACGAAAAAGTCAGCGCGTAAGTTTATGCATTCTTTGATTTATTTTCTAACTTCAGTTGAAACGAGAATTTTGCATTGTGGGTAGTTGTTGAAAGTTTTCAATAACATCTCCTTGTTATCAGGACTGCGAAGAAAAAATAAATAAAACAATGGCTATTTAATTCCTTTGATGTTTCTAAATGCCGCTTCTGATTTAGGCTAGTGACGTAATCCATCTGATGTCCACAAAAGTACTACCATGCACTAGCTGTTTTTAGCGAATTTCTTTTTAGGGAATACGCAATTTTGTGTTTTCAGACATTTGGCATAAAGGGTACTTCGTGTACCCGCTAATGAGACGGCCTATTTTCTACAACAATTGGCTACTCTTCAGTCTTGCCTTTTTGCGCAACTGCTTATTTTATGACGTACATCGGTTTTCACTTAAACAGTGTTTTCTTCATTAATCCAGAAAAGTATATAAAAACAATATCTCCATGGAAGTGGGGGATTTTATAACGGCACAAATTTATAAAGAAAATTGTGAGTAAAAATCACATGAAGGATTCGTCTTTACCAGAAATATATTTATTATTCAATTTAAAATTTCTTTATTGTAATAAAAATAATACTTTTAAATACAGTAGTATGGAATATTTTGTTAAATGTACCATGTTATTCAAAGCTAATCGAATCAAATACTGTTGTTGCATAGGATACTGAGTTAACTGAAATTGTCACAATGATTTCAATGATCATCATTGATTTTTGTTGTCTCAATATTTTATCATTTTCAACACAAAATAATGCTGAGTATAGCAAAAATGTGTGTATAGTAACAAATGCGTGTATATTAACTTAATTTTGGGTTTTTTTACTGCAAGAAATAATATCTAATTAACGTAAAACGAACCATAGAAGAAAGTTGGTTTGCAGCAGCTGAGAAATCTCGCAGAGAACTTTTCCGGCTTCAAAGAGGATAAGTCCTCACGAAATCTTAACTTTTGTATTCCGTTGAGAAGTTTCTAAACAATTATCGTTTTATCCCTCGATGTGTTAAATCCTTTGAGTTTATTATCTTGGATTACGTAGGCCTAAATGCAAGTTCCAGGATTGATACGTTCAATTTTAAAATATTAGCCTATGTTCTTGAAATACATAAGTATCTCTTATATTTAGTTTTCTTATGCAGGATTATTATTATTTTTTTATTATTATTAGTTATTGTGCTATTTTTTATGTTCCCCCCTTCGACAGTACAACGGAAATTATCGTAAAGTATGTTAATTCTATTTAGTATTTAACTATATTCTTGTTTAAACCTCTTAAAAATTAGGGATTTTCATGGTCGATTCCCATTTAAATTTGTGAACGCATATCACCAATGTCATCATATCTGTTGTGATTAGGGTAATTTCTGTTTAACGTTCCTGTTGTTATTTTACCATTTTTTTCACAAATGTAAAAATGTTAACGAACTTTTAGGAAGTCTTACCATGTTTTACTGAAACTCGACTTGTCAATCGCCAACTGTGACAATATTCGGACCTTTAACTTGCTATATTGTTAAAACCGTTAACAAAATTATCGGTGAAGAGACAGATTTCCTTGCGATAACTCAATGCAAAACTTCGAAGCCAACGTAAGAAATGTGCGAGTTAATAATTCAGCCTTGTCAGTTGCATTGTTGAAAGATGTCTGGCTATATTTATATGCTCGGATGCTATTTTATGTGAATAAATCAATGTATTGCTTACTCGTGGAAAATAGTAGTGATATTTTGTGATTTGCTAAATTCAATAATTTTTATTTCTACTTCAGTTTCTAAAATGTATACTGTAGTTTTAGATGTGATGTGTGTGAAAAACCAATTACTATATTTATTTATAGAGTGGATAATATTTTATAAAAACAATATATACATTTTAATCCGTCTCAACTCGCAAAACAAGCTTCAATGTATTGCCCTCAAATACATAGAAATGGCGCAAATACTATTTACATAAAAATAAAATAGCCAAAAGTCGCTATATAGTATCACCTTTGGACTTATATACTGTAATATATAGTACGCTACATAGTATCACTTTGGAGTTACGTTTCCATTAGAACAAATTTTTGTCGGGCTTATATGCCCGGCACATATCTCCGAACTTGTGGGAATGGAAACACCCGGACCCGGTCATAAGTCGCTTCACAACAAAATTGTGCCAGCCGATGCGACGATGCGACAAAACTTGTATGCGCGTCGCATTTAAGGCCCGTTGTCCCTGAAGCGACTCTTGCGATAGTAGCGGAGCGATAATCGCTGAGCGATAGTCGCTCAGCGATAGTCGCTAATCACGTCGTTGTCCCTGAAGCGATTTTTAAATAGCGATTCTAGTGCATTGTTATGCTGAAATGCGAGTTTTAAATGTACCATGAGTTTGAAGCAGAAGTAAAACAAAAATTACCTTTCAGGTGAGGATGTCTATGACGAAGATGTCATGGAAATATTATTTGCTGCATGAATTGGTACTCATGACATATTGTTCAACAAGACAAGAAGGCTATTTTAATATATCTATACTTATTTAACACGCTGGCTAAAGGGATATATATATATATATGTTTATTTTGTTTATTTTTATATCATGTATTAGGTTATTCCAATTTATATATATATATATATATATATATATATATATATATATATATATATATATATATATATATATATATATTTTTCCTATAGGTAATTCTCAACCGAAGTTTTGTGTCGTTGGATGGATAGGGTTTATATCTCTACTTGGCTTCAATCTCTACTTAGTTTCGCCAAAAATTGATGAGAATCAAAAATTGAGGGCAATAGCCTATCTAAAATTAAAATGTGAAATTTTACCATTCGAATATTATTAGGCATAATGGGATTAAGTTGAGCATTCAAAATCTTTTAATGTACGGGTGTAAATATGTGTAGTTTTGGGTAAATTAATCACTATTGGATTGGTCAGAAAACTAAAGGCAATAAATTTAACAATAACACGTCATAGTTTAAATTAAATTGCTCGATTTCAAGCAATAAGCACACTAGTTAATAAAAAAGACGCCTTAGGAAGCTTTTCATCTTTATTGCAGTTCCGTATTCATTGAAGAAATTACGAATAACAACTAAACACGTGAAAAATGACAAGAATCGCTCCGCGACTGCGACTGAACCTGCCCCCAGACCGGACCCGCGATAGTCGCTAGCCGCGCCAGTCGCAGTCGCTTCAAGGACAACGGTCCCATTTGAAACAACGCTACCAGTGCCGGAGCGACTGTCGCTCAGCGACTATCGCTCAGCGACTATCGCTAGAGTCGCTTCAGGGACAACGGGCCTTTACTGTACATGTGCCCAGTTGTAATGGAAACGGCCGGGCCCATGTGCCTGCGACTCGCGTGTGCGCAGTTGTTCCAAATTACCGCGTGCTTCATGAGACGTCATTCGTAGGAAATTTTCGTATCCACTTTGTACTCGCAAATCTCTCATCAATGAATCATATGCTCCTTCCGATGTTCTTTTAGAAAAAAATTTTGTCCACCCCCAATTTCGTTTTCATATTTTTTTCTCAGTTCGTTGTAAGCCCCGGCCAAGTTGAAAAATGCTGAGGTTACTAAGTCATCCATGGTGAAGACGTACAATCAATAAAAAACCACCTCCCGGCACTCAACATGGGTTAGGGAGTGGGTTAATGCTTGGTGAAAAATGTCAAACAGTAAAAAAATCTTTGAATTGCGTTTACAATCAAAAATGTTATAATAATCGGGGGTTGGCATTTTAAATTTTTGAGTTTTATTAGTTGGGGTGAGAGGGGAAGAATTATTCATGTTAACATTTCCTCCCCCATCGTTGACGGACATTTCCAGCAAACAGAAAATTAAGATTTGTTTTAGTTTCTTAATAGACTAAGGTACAAAAAACACCCTGTTTTATATAAAATATGCATTACTCTTTAATATACATTAAAAATTACACTGAAAAACTCAGAACATTCAACATTGAAACATGTTTACAGCAGCAAAACGCTGTTTTACAACCCATTTACACTTCACGGTTGTTTTGTCGTCGCAGATAACATGTTATGCGCTCGTAATCTTCGTAGTGAAGTGAAAGTGACGCTCGGAAACGGGGGAGCGGGAAAAACGTAAACGTATTGTCACCGGCCGAGAAGTAGACCAAAACTTAAATTATTCATAATTCCCACTGACACAGACACAGAGAGGGAAGTGACAATGGTCTACGTGGGAGGCGGCATGTCGGAATGTTGGTACACCTGGTGGTAGTGAGGTTGTCAATGACGGCTTCATTGGGTGGTAATCCGACTTTTCCAAAACTTAAATTATTCATAATTCCCACTGACACAGACACAGAGAGGGAAGTGACAATGGTCTACGTGGGAGGCGGCATGTCGGAATGTTGGTAGGCCTACACCTGGTGATAGAGATGTTGTCAATGACAGCTTCATTGGGTGGTAATCAGATTTTTCCAAAACTTAAATTATTCATAATTCCCACTGACACAGACACAGAGAGGGAAGTGACGACAATGGTCTACGTGGGAGGCGGCATGTCGGGATGTTGGTACACGTGGTGCTGGTGAGGTTGTCAATGACAGCTTCATTGGGTGGTAATCCGACTTTTCCAAAACTTAAATTATTCATTATTCCCACTGACACAGACACAGAGAGGGAAGTGACGACAATGGTCTACGTGGGAGGCGGCATGTCGGAATGTTGGTACACGTGGTGGTAGTGAGGTTGTCAATGACGGCTTCATTGGGTGGTAATCCGACTTTTCCAAAACTTAAATTATTCATAATTCCCACTGACACAGACACAGAGAGGGAAGTGACGACAATGGTCTACGTGGGAGGCGGCATGTCGGAATGTTGGTACACGTGGTGCTGGTGAGGTTGTCAATGACAGCTTCATTGGGTGGTAATCCGACTTTTCCAAAACTTAAATTATTCATAATTCCCACTGACACAGACACAGAGAGGGAAGTGACGACAATGGTCTACGTGGGAGGCGGCATGCCGGAATGTTGGTACACGTGGTGGTAGTGAGGTTGTCAATGACGGCTTCATTGGGTGGTAATCCGACTTTTCCAAAACTTAAATTATTCATAATTCCCACTGACACAGACACAGAGAGGGAAGTGACGACAATGGTCTACGTGGGAGGCGGCATGTCGGAATGTTGGTACACGTGGTGCTGGTGAGGTTGTCAATGACAGCTTCATTGGGTGGTAATCCGACTTTTCCAAAACTTAAATTATTCATAATTCCCACTGACACAGACACAGAGAGGGAAGTGACGACAATGGTCTACGTGGGAGGCGGCATGCCGGAATGTTGGTACACGTGGTGGTAGTGAGGTTGTCAATGACGGCTTCATTGGGTGGTAATCCGACTTTTCCAAAACTTAAATTATTCATAATTCCCACTGACACAGACACAGAGAGGGAAGTGACGACAATGGTCTACGTGGGAGGCGGCATGTCGGAATGTTGGTACACGTGGTGCTGGTGAGGTTGTCAATGACAGCTTCATTGGGTGGTAATCCGACTTTTCCAAAACTTAAATTATTCATAATTCCCACTGACACAGACACAGAGAGGGAAGTGACGACAATGGTCTACGTGGGAGGCGGCATGTCGGAATGTTGGTACACGTGGTGGTAGTGAGGTTGTCAATGACGGCTTCATTGGGTGGTAATCCGACTTTTCCAAAACTTAAATTATTCATAATTCCCACTGACACAGACACAGAGAGGGAAGTGACGACAATGGTCTACGTGGGAGGCGGCATGTCGGAATGTTGGTACACGTGGTGGTAGTGAGGTTGTCAATGACGGCTTCATTGGGTGGTAATCCGACTTTTCCAAAACTTAAATTATTCATAATTCCCACTGACACAGACACAGAGAGGGAAGTGACGACAATGGTCTACGTGGGAGGCGGCATGTCGGAATGTTGGTACACGTGGTGCTGGCGAGGTTGTCAATGACAGCTTCATTGGGTGGTAATCCGACTTTTCCAAAACTTAAATTATTCATAATTCCCACTGACACAGACACAGAGAGGGAAGTGACGACAATGGTCTACGTGGGAGGCGGCATGTCGGAATGTTGGTACACGTGGTGGTAGTGAGGTTGTCAATGACGGCTTCATTGGGTGGTAATCCGACTTTTCCAAAACTTAAATTATTCATAATTCCCACTGACACAGACACAGAGAGGGAAGTGACGACAATGGTCTACGTGGGAGGCGGCATGTCGGAATGTTGGTACACGTGGTGGTAGTGAGGTTGTCAATGACGGCTTCATTGGGTGGTAATCCGACTTTTCCAAAACTTAAATTATTCATAGTTCCCACTGATACAGACACAGAGAGGGAAGTGACAATGGTCTACGTGGGAGGCGGCATGTCGGAATGTTGGTACACCTGGTGGTAGTGAGGTTGTCAATGACGGCTTCATTGGGTGGTAATCCGACTTTTCCAAAACATAAATTATTCATAATTCCCACTGACACAGACACAGAGAGGGAATTGACAATGGTCTACGTGGGAGGCGGCATGTCGGAATGTTGGTACACCTGGTGCTGGTGAGGTTGTCAATGACAGCTTCATTGGGTGGTAATCCGTCTTTTCCAAAACTTAAATTATTCATAATTCCCACTGACACAGACACAGGGAGGGAAGTGACAATGGTCTACGTGGGAGGCGGCATGCCGGAATGTTGGTAGGCCTACACCTGGTGATAGAGATGTTGTCAATGACAGCTTCATTGGGTGGTAATCCGACTTTTCCAAAACTTACATTATTCATAATTCTCACTGACACAGACACAGAGAGGGAAATGACGACAATGGTCTACGCGGGAGGCGGCATGCCGGAATGTTGGTACACCTGGTGATAGAGATGTTGTCAATGACAGCTTCATTGTGGCAATCCGACTTTTCCAAAACTTAAATTATTCATAATTTTCACTGACACAATCTAAAGGAAGTGACGAAATTGGTTTACGTGGATGATCTTTACGTAGGAGACGGCATGTCGGAATGTTGGTACACTCGGTTTATAGACTAACAGCGTCGGAATGTTGTTACACCTGGTGGTAGTGGTGTTCGTAATGTTTGAATGGGCTCGTTCACGATCATTCACCGCAATCGGGATTTAGATTTTCCTATCATGTGAGAAATCCCAACGGACACGTGATAAATACTGGTGCAATAAGCAATAAGCAATAAGCAATATTTATTGTCGTCAAGCATTACAAACATGCACTGGACATCGTCATGTTTGTCAAGGTGAATAATTCTATAGGGACGCCATTTTGCTGTCTTATGAATCCTCCGGGATTTTGAAGTTTGACGTTCACGTGACCTGTTCTAAACCGCAAAAAAACACTCAATCCTGTTCCACCAATAAGGAACGTGAACTTGGCCAATTTCTTACGCTCGTTTTGGTGGCGACCATGAAAGTCCTCACCAAAACCAGTACATCGCCAAAAATCATCGAAAAGTTATAAATGCCACGGTGAAACTCCGCACCAGAATTCTGTAGTCCTAGGTTCGTTACAGCTAGTCTTGCAGGAAAATATTTAAAGTAATTTATGAGAAACAACTGTAGCTTACTATGTAGAAACAACGAAACTGATTAATAGAATATAAGTTCAACAAACCAATAAAACTAGTCTTCCACGATAAATTTTTTCCTTTATGAACCGGCGGGGAGCGGTAGGAGAGTGTAAATGTTGAAAGGGGGACCGCGGTAGCAGGTGCGGTGCGGACTTTCATGGTGTCATGGCGGCTGCTCCCGGCTCTGGTGCGGAGTTTAGTTGTTTTTATAGCGATTATGAATTGTTACTAAGCTACGTAGTCCCGTCGTTGGCAGATAAATGGGGGCCAAAAGATTGGTTTAAAACTGCTGGACAAAATGTATGCGTTATTGTAATTTATAATGTTATTCATAATTAATTTTTTATAGATCCAGCTCCACATAATGTTTTTAGTTTGTTTTGAACAAAGTTAAAATTATTAAAATTAACATTTTTTAATTTGAAGTCTTTGTTACCGGTAGTTATCTTGGAGTTTTCTTATGATAACACTTTATAACGATTTTTGTTTACCCAGGTTAAAAAAAAAAAACGTGTCTTAGCGATTTACAAAATTACATGGTTTCCGCGTATGCACTGGCCAAACACTCGCTGCAAACTTGTTCGGCTAGCACAAATATCAACAAACATTTCTTACGAACAAATTACCTTACCTTGCTAATTCGTAGTGAACACAAAAAATCAACAAACATTTCTAACGAACAATCACTGACTACATTACAAATGCATACCATTAATAAAAAAAGAGTTCTGTAGAGTAGCGTTCGGCGTATATTTTCGGTATAGGTGTAGACGCGGCTTTTTGAAAGATATCAACAATTAACAGTAAATTTTCGTCCAAAACTCACTTTCTTTAGAGAACGCCTTAGTGTAAAATAAAACAACACTTTGTTGTCATTCATGCTATGAGAACAAGTAAACCTTTTACAAAACGAAATTGTTCTCATTGTTCTTATAGGTAAAACGTTTAATATTTTCATTTTTACCTTCATTATTTCTTAAGCACCCTGCATGCTTAGGTCTATTCTCTTTGATGACAAGTTCGTTCGCTGTGCTCATTCGCCTCTTATACTATGGTTCTACATATCACACACTTATTTTTGTATAATACTTGCTATACTATCTATGACGTCCTCTGAAGTTGCCATCTGATTTAGATAAGCTGTGTTAAAGACTAACATTATAACCCGTATGAGGCGGAGCGCTAATGTCAAATCTAGACAAACAAAAGGAACCTCCTTGAGAAATTTTACACCGACAGTTCCGTTAAAGGACGACAGGGCGTATTTTATGGGAGATACAGTATTGCAAAGGTCTTTGGTAAATAAAATATAACCTTTTCCTCTCAATATAATTAAGAAAGCCGTATACACAGCCATAAAACGTTCTCATTGCTTGGAACTAAATGCCATAGTATTAAACTTATTTATCATGCGATAGAATTTTCTATCGCTTAAAACATTCCATCCCGATGAAAATAGTATTTGTGTTTTGGAATAAAGCCTGTTTAATTGCGTTGATGAATTAATTACGCCCTGCGCCACCCTTAATCTTGACACACCAGGTCACGTGCCACACCAACCCTCATCCCCTCCCTATGTCACGGTATCCCTCGCATCAAAAATTCTTTGATTCTGTAACACGATTAAAGCCCGATCGAGTTTGCCCTTTCACCAGAGCTCCCTTTGAGGCGCAAATTTGTTATTGAATTTTTCATTGCCTTCCGCCGCCCGCCGGCGCTCCCGCAGTGGTCGGCCAACAATGTCGATGCTGAAATATGTTTATCTATTGAGTTATCAGTATCTTCCATGGAAAAAGAAAAGAACAACACACTGCATGATAAAACTTCTGCAAGCATTTTGCATCATCACAAAGTGAATGTAGGAAAAGATATGTGGATATTGTCAAATATTATACGCTTTTAAAATTAATTATAAATGTAATTTGTACGTTATTATTCTGTTAGTATTCCAAAGTAACTCGTTGATATCTTCTTATACATACCACATGATGTGAGATTTCATTTAAAAACATCATATTTTAATATTATGTTGTCACAATAACCTACTTCTTGAAGGAAGTTTGTTTAACCATACTGTAATATTATTCAAGCCGCAAGTAAAGCTCCTTACATTTTTGGAGACAGACTATTCTATTGCGAAGTGAACCCAAAGACATAAAACTTTTTCCGTTATTAGGCCTTCTCTTATATTCTGGGAGCAAACTATCTTCGACAAAATTGTTAAATTAATTAAATAAACACTGTATGAATAATAGGCTGCAGGTTTTAACAATTCCAGTGTTGAAATCATTATAATTTTTAAAAAAGTTTTCTGTTTAATATGGAAGATTGATTTCTTAACTAAATTATTCTTATGTTTTAAGGATAATCTGATGTATATGTCTGTTAAAAAATAATAAAAACCTTTCAACATTAAATATGGACCCAGGTTGTTTATAAAGAATAATGGCGTTTACCAACTAATAAGTTGTCAACAATTGGTTCAAATTAGTGATAAATGTTTTATTAGGTATAAAACTACCTAAAATTGTAAAATCGAAGCGACATATCGAACACCGCGGCGCGGCCTTGGCGGTTCACAGACAATTATTTCACGGTGTCACAGACAGGTGCGGTCGGTGCCAAATTTTATCCCTGTCAACCCCCCCCCCCCCTTCACCCACCAACCGCAGAAAAACCATGATGAAACCACCCCTGTCGACAGCCCGATGGATATCCTTTAATATTTCCTCTCGGCTAAGTTCTCGATTCACTTAAAAAAATATATTTTTTACAAAGAATCGACTTTTAAAATTTTATTTAAATAATGTACTTTAATAATAAGTAAATACTACAATATTTTTATTTGCTTCTTTATGGGCATACTGGTTGTTTACAAAAAATAGTGACTGGAACCCCTTTCTTTCCCTGACGTGTATTGTTTACATTACACCTTTAAGTTTGATTTAAATACTGTTTAAAGTAGGCCTAACATTTTTAAATCATTAAAATTACTTGGAATGTTTTAAAACTAACGGAAAAAATCAATAATTCATTATAGAACATCCCTCTAATGTAAACTTAGATAGTATCTATATGTATTCACGCCTTTAAATGCACGTAGAGTATACATTAAGACATTCGTCGCTAAAAATAATTGAAAACCAACTCAAATTCCAAAATTTCCAAAAAGAAATTTGTCAGTGTAATGTGTACAGGGGAATAAAAATCTCAATAGCCGCAAGTAACGGGAACTGCAATTTTGGGTTAAACTCTACCCCCTCCTTCGACCATCCACGATTGGCAGAAGATATGAATGTTTACTTGCTGATGTAATTATTGAGAACATCCAACCTGGCTATAGACCGGACGGGGCTGCCCATTCGCTCGACCCCAGACTCAAATTTTAAATTAAAAGGTAGACAAAAACCAGTCTTTGGCCGCCGGCTTAGACCCAAATTGTAGACCAACATCTACTCCCCCCCCCCCCCGCCCCATTAAAAAGTAGACTGTGGGCCAGACGACCTAATGACAGTGTTGTCAAGATGCAGTTTTATTTTTGTGTGGCTTGATTGAAGGTTCCGATCAACATGCAAATGAAGTAATCTTATAGATACTTCTACGTCAAATCGTCAAGAAAATTGAGATGTTGATAGTTTATTTTCCCGAATTTGTTGGACACACTGGTTTAACACATGGATATACTAAAAGGAGAACTACCCTTAATTTTCCAAACTATGTCGAAAATAGGCTACATTTCTCAAAAATTACCTGGGGGCCGAGCATTTGCTCAGTAAACTAAAACAGCAATATTCTTTATAGTAATATCAGTTACAGGCAGTGCGCTAAATTGCCCAATGCAAAAAGGCTTAGCCCTATTTCTTGGTCAAGACGAGCTCATTCGCTTCGCTCACTCTCCTTTCAGACTGTTTCAATGTAGGTCTACGAGTGCCGCACTCTGATGTGTATTCGTTAAAACCCATATTGAATCTTTAACACGTCGATTCGAATTAATTAGTTTACAGCTGTTTTCATAATTCTTACCAACGCTTTTATTTTTTAATTAATGCAATTCTAAAAATTGATTAGTTGGGTTTATATTTTTACACAACTTTTATTTATCCAAACATTCATAATCAGCAGTATGAAATTATTATACAGAATTACTATTTAATAATTTAGTAACTGGCTGCCATACAAAACCACATCTTTACTGGAACACGTGGTCTGCACTTTGACAGTTGAGTCAGCTGTTTGAATTATTTCTTTTTTTTAACCTATAAGACCAAAGTAATTTTTTTTAATGTAAATTAAAAATTATAAAGAAATAAGATTTTCTCTGACATTGAGACTTTTATTTAGGCTTTATGTTATTTTTATAAAGGAACTATGTTATTTGTAAAGTTTGAAGAAAATCGTTCGAGCCGTTTTGTTTGTTTTTACTGCAAACATAGGCTACATACATACATACATACATACAAACATAAATACTTATACATACATGCATACATGCATACAAATATGTTACTCGTATTAGGGTGTAATATTATTTTAGTATTGTATTTTGTTTCGAATACATAGCAAAATATAGTTGAAGTTCATCTTCACTGGATAAACTCTGTATTGTGAAATAATTTGAGACAGTAATTTGAGATATTTGGAGACGCTATTGCTTGATCAAATGCGAGTTACGTACAATTTTATACTTCAACGAGTGTCTTTTAAATGTGTTTCTATTAATTTGTGTTGTATTGGTATGGATACAAACATTCACATAATGCCTATACTTTTGATATTGCCATATCGTCATAACTGATTTGCAAATATTTTTGTTATATTTCGTTTACGCCAAAACTTTAAAAAAATTGCTGAATTTTCGCAAATTAATGGTTTATTTAGACTAGCTGCATGCCTAAAATTCCTAATACACACATTGAGTATGTTTAATCTACGAAGGTTGTCCTGAAGGCAAACTTTTAATTTTGCACCACAGTGTAATTTAAAACTGCACCCAAGTTCAACACGCCAATAGCCAGCTGGCCGCAGAGCGGGGTTTGATGCAACTTTCAACTCGCCTCCGACTCCAAACTAAAACTTTTGAATGACCATCGATAATGGCCACTTTGATATTTAAAACTTAATCAATACTCTTGCCCAGCTTACCTGCCTATGGTCAGCAGTATTTACAGTGCATACTTCGTGTACTTAGTCCTGTGCAAGGAATCTATATCTATAAAAGAGAAGGTAGGGGTCAAGACATGCAACACCCTCTACGCACCAGGTGTTTTTTTTTTGCACCTATGACGTCACCATTTACTAATACTGGCAATGATAATGATCAGGACTGAGGAGAACATATGAACAAAATAAGGGCTGTTTCATTCCTTTGATGTTTGAAAATGCCGCTTTTGAGTCAGGCCGGTGACGTAATCAATCTGATGTCCATAAGAATAACATGCACCTGCTGATTAGGCTAGTGACGTTTTGGGTACTAATTTTTACATCGTTTTACCCGCTAATGAAACAGCCCTTGTCTATTACATTACAACAGTTTTCCCCAGTCCTGGATAATGATGATGTCATAGGTGCAAAAGAACACTTGGTGCATAGAGGGCGTTGCATGTTTTGACCCCTACCTTGTATTTATTTATTTTAGATTCCTTGGTCCTGTGCAATTTTTTTACTACTTGGCAATGGACTTTTCAATCCTTAGAACCTTAAATCGTCTAAACTCCGGCCTTGTTCCTATCTAGAGTTGACCTGTCCTAGTATCGTACCTAAGTCGTAAAAATATCCAAATAACTGTAACTGGGCCTGCGATGGACTTGTCGGGATAGGATTCACAACCTTATATGATTGTGTTATGAAGGAGCACTACAACAATTGGGCTCCTCGGTTAGTTAATTAAAATTATTTTTACCCTTCTTCCTAAGGACATTCTCAGCATAAGCAATAGATTTTTCGCATGCAAATCCCGATCAAACACATGCAAGTAGACTATATGTCTATTAGATGCTCATCGCGGTCGAAATACAAATAATAAATATTTTGTTATAATTTCTATTCTAGATAATAAGTGAACAGAGGTACTGAGCGTATGATAAAATTATTAAATGTCACATTCCTTTTCCATATTGAGCTCGATTGCTCCGTTCGCTGATCCTCTTCTTTTTAGGATGAGCTCGTTCGCTACGCTCACTCGCTAGTCCAAAAGGTGCTTCACTTTTGAGTAAATTTGTGGACCACATGTTAAAAATTTCATATATTGGTTAACTTGTACATTTATAAGCTTTAGTAGCTACCAACAATCTCCATAAGATAACATGGGAACTTTTGAAGGTCTTAAGGACGAAACCCGGATACTCAGCCATAAGACCAAATCCAATCGATTCATCTTGGCACATAACACCCATGTTTAAAAAAATTCTTGGACAAAAAATATTTGTCTGTGAAAAACAGTGCTTGTTTTAAAGTATAAGATAAAAATTTCAAATTGAAAATTTTACTCCTCCACAACAGTTAAAATTAAGTTTATTGGAACGTAAAGCACCGTTAATTTAGAAACATAAAATGAAACTTTGCTAAAAAGGTTTGACTATTTGAAAATAACTCCTTCATTGACTAATCAGTGTAACGTAATGTCATGGTTATCTGGCTAAGGTCCTTACGACCTTACAGGCAGTACAGCAGGACGTGTTTCAGGAAAATAAAAATAAAATAACCTAGAATTTCAAAATCACTTGTACGTTATCCTAATTTTTAATAGCTCAGGTGATAAACACAGGGGATAGCAATGTATTACCATTGACTATGTACACTCACGTTAGTGTATATAGTCAATGGTATTACCATTGTGTACATAGTCAATGGTATTACTACTTTGTTTACAGCACTTCCAATTTACTCTCTATGATAACCAGCTGACTCAGACCGTACTATTTTGATCCGCACGCACGGCGACGAGTGGCGGGTATAAAAAGCTCAAAGAAGATCAGTAATTTATCGATAAGCTTGAACTTTGATCTCTTATCTTGCCTGATAGGGCAGTAAACATAACAGCTTAAGCCTTGTGGCTGTCGGATGAAAATTGGAAGTTGATTTACCATTTGTAATTTGTATTTGGTATCGTTCTTTAAGTCAGAATTATTACTTGGCATAGTATATATTTTAGTAAACAAAACATGACAAAAGAATGTTACGAAAATTCACACTAATTGTTGCGTTACGTGGATCGATCTTCTCTGGCAAATCAACGATTGTTAACAAACAATGTAACAAAATATTTCATCGACCATCCTTCAAACAGTTTTATTGCAGTTTTAATTGCGCACTGACTAAAACGAATTGTTAATCATCGATATATTGTTTCTAAAACGCAAGTTATCCTAATTTAGTGAACTTAGTTTTATAGTTTTTGTATTTTAGCAGTCACAAAATGTAAAAGTTACTTCTAAATGTTACCGTCGTATTTATTCTTTTGATCGCTTATCAATATGATTACAGATTTGTCTTGTATGAATGGCCGTGTATAATAAAGCTTGATGATTATTTGTTGTTGTAATGAACCTTTTGTGTAATAGTATACACACACATTTTTAAGCCCTTAGTACTTTTAGGCCTAGTGTTTGTAAATTAAAACTAAAAACAACTTGAAGTAGATAGAAAGGATAATGTTTCCATTTAAAAGTAGGCCTACGCAGTACCGGCCGGGATTTTTATGGGATTTTTATTCCCATAAGACTAATGTAAGAACATCTGTAAGCCTTTAATATTGGTCGAAAATATTCATATTTATCTTATTTTCAAGGAAATATTTAATACCAAGGGCCCAATTTATACTATGATAACAAGAAGTATGTTTCTAAAATGTTCTGTTTGTCAAGCATGTAAAACGCCCGCATATCAAAGATGCAACCCGTTCCATTGCAAAGAAACTGATGTGGTATTCTGTCACTGCTGGGTGTGAAATTAAAGTTACTTATTTTGGAGGAATATTTGTTTGTTCGTTATAAACATGTTACATTCTTAAACTTCATTTTGAAATATATTACTAAATACAACTCTTTTTGTGACTCTGCTTTTGTGGTTGCTAAATCGTTAAATTTAGTTTGTGGTTCAGCGTCAGTCTTAACACAGGTTCTCCAAACTAAACTATTTGTCATACATTAAACAGCAGTTTTAATTAATTGCTCCATAATGTAAAAAACAAGTTTTTTTACAAACTTACAACCCCACTTCTATTTTTGTTTGTTTTAACAAAAATATACAATAACACGACGATGTCGGGTCTAATAAAACAAGTAGTTAAGATGACCAACGATAATGGTTTAAACGTTTCCAAAAATGTTGAAAATGCTATTGTACTCGCATATTTACAAATTTTAAAGAATCAATCCTTAAAAATGCTCGAGCTTCATAGACTTTTTACTCTATTTCGAAGTTGTAAAACGTCGAAGAATTATATCAACAAAACCTCTATCCACCTATTTATTATTTGAAGTATCACAAAACGCAATATGCACTGAAGTAGGGCGATCCGATAGTTCGAGAGTTGTGCTACCCAGGAGGGGGGGGGGGGGGCAAAGAGGGTCAAAAAGCTCATAATAGCAAATCTCTGTCCGTAGCGGTCCGCCCATAGCATATTGCACCGCGGAGAAATAAAATACCGATCCCTTCTACGCGCTTGAAGTGGAATCATCGTCCGGCACATGTTAATAGATAGGTTGCCGAGATTCAACTCAATCGGTGGGTGTACGTTCGTAAAAAATTACGTCCGTTGGTAAAATTCTGCAACCGAATAATTAGCTTAATTTTTTTCTTCATCTTGAATTACAAATTTGAAATAATATTTCTCACTTTGGAAACTAGTCAAGTTCATAATTTTTCACAATTTGAGACGTATGCTTTTATATTTTGATGGTTTAGCAAACATTACTTTTGAAATGATTGATGCAATTGAATTCAACTACAAAATAAAATATCAGAGTGTTAAAACAT